>CM052810.1:94414935-94468240 GCA_028533885.1 Nasua narica | reverse complement strand
TCAGATGTCTTTGCCTGAGGCGGAATTGCCCCACCCTTGCCCAGGGAGGGGCCAAGCAATTCACTCAGGTTCGCTCTTGGGAGTCTTTGTTCCCTTAGCGCTTTCCGTACCGCCCTGGAGGCCGGGAATGCAAATGGCGGCTCCCAGTCTCCACTGGAGGAGCTGAGCGCTGGAGTCCCTGCTCCTTAGCGTGCCCTCAGAGGAAAGCAGTCAATCACTCTCGTCTCCCGGATCCACACAAGCTCTGAGCTCAGCCACCGGTGGCAGCGCGCCTCTATCTCTGGCGCACGGCCCCGTCTGGAGTCTCCAAACGCAGCAGGTTCCCGCTGCGCGCTGCCGCGCCGCTCCTCCCCAAGGAGGAAGGAGGGGGTCTCTCCGGAATGCCTTATGTGGTCCCCGCTCTAAGGGCCGCGGCCACGGTCTAGGGTAAGCCCCAGCTGAAAACGCAGTGCACGGCTCTCTGCCGCAGGCTTCTTCGCCCTGATATCTGGGAGCTCTGCCACACCCAGACACCCCCGGTCTCTTTATGATCTCGCGGGTCCTGAAACCACTCTGTTCCCGCAAGGGCCAGACCTCTGGCCTAGCCTCTGGAGCAATGTCCCTCAGTGGAGCAGACTCTAAAAGTTCCGATTTTGTGCTCCGCGGCTCTGTGGCTGCAGGGAGCCAGCCCCTCCCCCCGCGGTCTCTCTTCCCGTGGCTTTGGTATCACTTTTCCAAACGTCCTCCCTTTCCGAAGGTGGTCGATTTTCTGCTCCTAGAATTGCTCTTCTTCCTCTCTTCTCCCTCCTGTTGAGTATGCTGGCTTTTAGAATGATTTATTAACTATCTAGATGAACTTCTGGGTTCCGACTCTATCCCAACCTCCTACTTCTCCGCCATCTTGCTCCTCCCCCTAAATTTAGAATTCTGTAAATAACCTTATTAGAGTTTGGTGTTAGGATTTATTTATTTGCCAGTTATTCATTGACCATTTACTGTATACCAGAAACTATTCTATAGACATTATTGTATAGACACAGCAGTGAATAAAACAGCCAAAAAATTCTTGATTATATGAGATTTGCATCCTAGTAGAGAAAACATAATTTTAAAATGACCAAGTAAATTATTATTACTTTAGAACATTAGGAGTGCTACAGAGAAAAATAAAGCATATAGGAAGCTCAGGGATGAGGGTGGTTTGCAATTTTATATTGAATGGTCAGAGGAAGTCCTACTGAAATAATGAAATCAAATGAAGACTTGAAATAATTGAAGAAGTGAGGCACAGACATGTCAGGTAAAGAGATTAGCAAACACAAAAACTATGAGGAAGAATATGCTTAGGTTTTTCAAGGAACAGCAAGGAGACCTATGTGTCTAAAACAGAGTGAAAAAGGTAAAAAGAGGTAGAAGATGAGGTTGGAGAAATGAAGGAGGACCATAAAAAGTAGGGCCCTAGAGATAATTATAGAACCTTCTCCTTATACTTCTTTTCAGATGAGGAGTCCTTAGGAAGCATTAAGCAGAGGAGTCTCATGATGACTAACTGTTTAAAGGAATCAATATGGCTACTGTGTTGACAATAGGCTATGGGGACATGAGTGGGGGTTAGAGATCTTTTCATTTAAAAAATCAGGAATACAAAACAAATATCACAATTTTTTTAAACACCACAATTTTTAAAAGCATAACTTTTTATTATTAAATAAAATTGTCATGTTATTTGTCATAATTTCAAGTGGCTATCAAAAAAATACCATTATAATAGTATATAAAATATTACTGATATTATTCCTACCACAGCCTTTTTTTCTTTGACTCATCTTTTTCTCAGTCTCTTAATACAGTAATTTTCCTTTTCTTTTTTCCTTCTCTAACTTCTACACTCATGAAATGTCCTATGTCTCCATCTCCACATGTAAACTAGCATCCTCCTTTTGAAAATTACAGTCATACACACACACACACACACACACACACACACACACACACACACATGTTCACTTTGCGGTAAAGTTCTCAAAATGGCAATGGACTCAAAACTGAAAAAAAATATGTCTCAACACTTCTCAATAAAGATAGTTACTGAATCATATATCTTCTAGGTTAAGTGCCCATATAATGCATTATTTCAAAAGAAATCTATTCTCTGCTTAATGACCTAACTGGTCATATTTTTACAGTTATCTTTTTATATTTGTAAGAAATATGTATTTTTAAAAAGAACAAGCATGCATCCAAAAAATCATGTTACATATTTTGCTTACATGTAAATACTTTAAAGTAATATAAAAACAGAGTTGTTTTTTTAAACATATTTTTAGGAGGACTTTGGCAAATTCCTACCTCTTCTTCTATGAGGTTTAAACTCTTTTTCCAATTGATAATGGTAATAAATAGCTGGGTATAAAGATTTGTGGTAGGATTCCCTCTCCTTGCACTGCAAACGTTTCGACATAGCGATGTACATAATTATCTTGTCTTTGGAGAATTTCAAGTGTGCTGTCTTTTATTTGTTGTAGTCAGAAGCCATGCATGTGAAGTGGATCCATATGGAATGCCCGGGGGATGCTCACACATCTGTCTGCTCAGCAGCAGTTACAAAACACGGACCTGCCGCTGCAGGACGGGCTTCAACTTGGGAAGTGATGGCAGGTCTTGCAAAAGTATGTTGTTAAAATCACACATTTTGCCAGCAGCTCCTGCTTCAGAATAGTTTTTTTTTTTCTTTCTTGTATTAATTAGCGACATCAACATCAGCAATAACATAAAACTTCAACAGGTGAAATTTGTCTGCAAAATATACCAGCTATTTTTCTCAGTATTCAGGGTTTTCTGATTGTTTAGCTTTGTGATAATGTGAATGAGAAACTGAATCAGGCCATAGAGTCACTAAATTTATGGATCCCTGGGAAACATACTTTAGGGTATATTTTTAGGAAGATCCTTTCCTTAATTCCTTGAATGTTTTTGATGTAATGAGTCTGAATATTTGATTGACCATATTTTCTCTAACATGAATTAAGAAGCTGCTCCTAGTAGTAGGTGTGTTGTTTAGTCCAACAGAAATCCACATAAAGTAATGTGTAATCTTATCCAGCATGACTGGGGAGTGAAATTCATTTCATTATTTAATTTTCCAGGTAACTGGAGCTATACTAATTAAATATCAATCTCTTTAACAATTTTATTGAAAAGCTTTCTAACAGACATATCAGACATTTCTAACGGACATTCAGAAAAATGCTGAATGATTTAATTGTTCCTTATTTACATAAGCCAATAAATAATTTTATATATGACTTTTATAAACTTAGATTGTTGCTCCCAAATTAGTTAAATTAAGGTTTTTACTTGGGTCTTCATAATCAAATATAATGGAATGGTCCTTATAGAAATGATGTCCATGTGGAGACTCTTCTCTTTTAAATGTTCCTCAATACCATAATTTTTAAAGTTATGATGACTGCTTTTTACAGTGCCCACTGTGCTTCCATTTTGTTATAGAGATGGCATTTTATTTCTGTCAGTGTTCCCTCTCTGGTCACTGTCTTACCATATCTTTGACTTTCTTGTCATGTGCTTACTGAGGACTATGACATTAGATCACTAAATTTGTTAAAATTTTAAGTCTAAATGGTAGCACAAATATTTTTAAATCAACAACCCAGGAGGCTGAACTGTGATAAAATATATATATTAGTATTTTTTTTTTTATTTCCAACTTTGTATTAAATGCTGGGTCTTATGATCAAGAGATCCTCTGGATAACTGAGAGAAGCCTCAAAATGAATGAAGTTGCATGTATGTGTGTGTGTGTGTGTGTGTGTGTGTGTGTGTGTGAACAGCCTTTAAACTGGTGTGGTTACCACTTGAAAAGTGATGGCATGTCATAAAAAATGTAATCTACACATTTATACATACATATTTGCATGCATGCATACATATATGCATATGTTTGAAAGAAAATAAGATCGCAGTTACCCAAGCTTCAATTACCCTTAATGTAGTATATCAGTCAAGGTACATTTACATTAGCAGAGACAATTCTAGTTATTTTAAGCAGAAAAAGATCAAATGCAAATAGATAGGTGCTCACATAGTCAGTGAAAAGCCCAAAGCAATAGCTTCTCGACTCGGTCCTCAGAACACCCCTCAAAACCACCGTTGAACTACTTTGGCTTAAAACTGAAGACCTGCCACAGTCAGAAGCCAGGGCATGAGGAAGCCACAAATGACAATGGTAACTTCAAAAACACACCATTTTTCCTGGTATTCAGGAATCTCCGCAACCTGCTCCAAGACTATTTGCTCCAGAAATATGTCACAACTGATAGTTCCCCGCTGGCAGACAGAACCAAACCAAACCAAACAATACCCTCTTCCTTGTCCTTGATAATACACAAAGGAAGAACACTAATGTGAAAAAATTCAACTTCTCTTTGGGATAAAGACCAATAGAAGTAGCAAAAGGCAGCTTCGTTTCCATATTCCAAACATGAGTTAGTAGATTTTAAGTACTTAACACCAGGCCCATCACTCTATAAGTATCTCTGAGATATAGTTTTTAGTTTCAGTTGTCTATCATACAAGAAAACACACTAGAAGAAACTTTAAAGTAGGTATTGAATGACTAAAATAAATGACTTAAGGAAACAATAGGGAAAATGACGTTTTTTTAATTAAAAACACAGGCACCTGGGTGTTATAGTTGGTCAAGCATTGGACTCTTGGTTTTGGCTCAGGTAGTGATCTCAGGGTTGTGAGACTGAGTCCTGGTTGGGGTTCTGCACTCAGTGGGGAGTCTGAGATTCCCACCCCACACCCACCTTCCACTATTTGCGCTCTCTAAATAAACAATCAAATTCTTTAAAAATATAAAAAAACAAAGCACATGCACATACATTAAACCAATGAAATACTAGGTTTACCAATTATCAATGAAAACATCAATTAAAAATAAATGTTAGTGGGATGCCTGGGTGGCTCAGTCCATTCAGCATCTGCCTTCTGCTCAGTCATGGTCCCAGGGTCCTGTGATTGTGTCCTGCATCATCTGGCTCCTGCTCAGTGGGAAGCCTGCATCTCCCTCTGCCTGCTGCTCCCCCTGCTTATGTAGTCTCCCTCTCTGACAAATAAATAAATAAATAAAATCTTTAAAAGAAAAAATGTTATCAAATTGGGTGTGGTGAAATTAGTATTCTTAAGCATTGCTAATAGAATTGGGAATTTCTATCACTGTTGGAAAGACATTTGATAAAATATTAAAAAAAAAAAACAAATATAGAACTAGCAGTATCCTTTAAGAAATTATCCTTCTTGGGTGCCTGAGTGACTCAGTGGGTTAAAGCCTCTGCCTTCAGCTCAGATCATGATTTCAGGGTCCTGGGATCAGGTCCCGCATGGGGGCTCTCTGCTCAGCAGGGAGCCTGCTTTTCCCTCTCTTTCTGCCTGCCTCTCTGCCTACTTGTGATCTCTGTCTCTGTCAAATAAATAAATAAAATCTTTTAAATAAAAAGAGAAATTATCCTTTTGACTGAAGAAATTCATTTTAAATGTATTTATAATAACAAAAACCCAGAAGCAATCTAAATATCCAACAATCCAACAGGTAAGCTGCTAACTATATCATATTGCCTCTCTAGCAGGTAACATGATGTTGTCATTGAAAATAATGTTTTGGGGCACCTGGATGGCTCAGTCGGTTAAGCATATGCCTTCTGTTCAGGTCACAATCTCAGGGTCCTGGGATCTAGCCCCACATTGGGATCTCTGTTCAGTGGAAAGTCTGCTTCTCCCTCTCCCCCTTACTTTTGCTCTCTCTCTCTCTCTCTCTCTATCTCAAACAAAATAAATAAAATCCTTTAAAAAAAAGGAAGTAATGTTTTGAAGACTTTAATGACAATTAGATATGATTTTTTAAATGAGGTACAAAACTATATAATATTCCTATTTTATTTTTATTTTTTTAAGATTACTATTATTTTTTAAGATTTTATTTATTCATTTGAGAGAGAGAGAGAACATGAATGGAGGGGAGAGGGAGAAGCAGACTCCCCATTGAGCAGGGAAGCAACAAGGACTGGATCTCAGGACCCTGAGATCATGACCTGAGCTGAAGGCAGATACTTAACCATCTGAGCCACTTAGGCACCCCCATGATTCCTATTTTTATTTTTTATTTTATTTTTAAATTTTTTTTAAGATTCTTATTTTTTTTAATTTTTAATTTTTTAAGATTTTATTTATTTATTTGACAGAGAGAGGGATCACAAGTAGGTAGAGAGGCAGGCAAAGAAAGGTGGAAACAGGCTCCCTGCTGAGCAGAGAGCCTGATGCAGGGCTCCATCCCAGGACCCTGAGATCATGACCTGAGCCAAAGGCAGAGGCTTTAACCCACTGAGCCACCCAGGCGCCCCAAGATTCCTATTTTTTAAAAAAACAAAAGTATCTGTGTATATAAAGCTGGTAGAAAATGTTAATTTTCAAATAAATCTGTGCTACTTTTAAATAATATGCAATATTATTTTTAAAAAGTACTCTTGAAAGTAGGTAGACACTGAGAGGCTGTGAGGGCAATGAAGAAGGATGTTAATATTCTTTACCAGTAATTCCATTTCTAGAAATCTATACTATACATTTACATATATACTATATAAATGTATACTATACATATATATAAATGTATAGAATTCAATTTCTAAGAAAATGTGTAAAATGCTAGGTTGAAGAAAAACATGCTTATCTCAGTATTATTATAATGATGAAAAGATAAAACCAATCCTGGAACAGTTTGATAAATTATCATATGCTGATCTTACTGAAAGAATGAATGTAAGGCTTAAAATAATGGATCAACATAGAACATAATTTTTAATAATAAAAGCAGAATATAAAATCGAGTTTTTCTATAGAATTAATTGTACATTAGAAAAATAAATAAATTTGAAATAGTCACATGAAGGAATACAATATAACAGTGAAAATATGTGAACAGTGACTACAACCATAATGGTTAAATATTACAAATTTAATAAGAATAAAATTAATTCACAGAAGAATTCACACATGTAATTCAAACATACAATATCAAACAATGTACTCTTGGGAAATACATGCAATAAATGTACTAAAACTTGACAAAATACATGATAAAATAATCAGGATATTGGATATCTTTGGGATGAAAGGGGAATAGGAAAAGAAGGGGTGGAGAATTGGTTTAGGGCATATGCGTACCTTTCAGTACTCTGGAAATATTTTTAAGATCTCTGCCAGGTGCATGAAATTTGTTTTATTTTTCTTTACATATTAAAATATAATAAATACCAGTTTACATGCATTTAATATTCAATAACAAATTTTAAAAGAAAGTGAGAGAAGGTAAATATATAAATGGACAATGTTGTTTGTATTGAGGGTATTGAGTTTATAACTAATTACTCATTTTTTTCTCTTTTTTCTCCAGATTTTTTATAGTTTAATTATTTTACTTAGCTACGAATCTCACTTATGGCACTGTTACCCAATTATAATTGAGTCATTTGTATCCTCAGTTTTATTAAAACTCAGTATATTGGGGTGCCTGGGTGGCTCTACCTTTGGCTCAGGTCATGATCTCAAGGTCCTGGGATCCAGCCCGCATCGGGCTCTCTGCTCAGTGGGGAGCCTGCTTCCCCCTCTCTCTCTGCCTGCCTCTTTGCCTACTTGTGATCTCTCTCTCTCTGTTAAATAAATAAATAAAATCTTTAAAAAAAAAAACTCAGTATGTTTTCCCTTTTATATAAAGTATTTTCTTCAAATCATATAAACTAGAAAAAAAATTGTATAAACTAAACTAAGTCAACTGTTCTAGAAATTGAAGAGCCTCGTATATATTTCCGTATGAAAGTCTGAAGGAGTCAATTCACTATGTAGAAAAAACTACATTGATTCTAGCATTTTCACCTGGGAAATAGTTTTTGTTTGGAGTTTTTGTTTTTGTTTTGTTTTGTTTCATTTTTGATAAGTTCTGTGTTGTACATCAGAGTCACTGGCAGACAGCATCAACCTCTTACATTTTAATTAAGATGTAAAGATAAAAGTGATGCTGTAACTGGCATTTTATTTCATTTCTTAAAAAAATAAATAAATCACTTGTTTAGACATTTGTAATATATTCTCCTGCACGTTTGTGATACTGTGTGATTCTATTTGTTTGCCTTTGACAGCCTTAGATGCAAACTCTGAGGCAGGGTGCTTTAAATATTCTGAAGTTTTTAGCATTGTCAGACATAATGAATGCTACAGTTAGTATCTACAGAGTGTGTTAGATAGATTGTAATGAATTGTAAAGTTAAATGTGCCGGATGTTTTAATAAATGTCCATTTTACTATTACCAGTTATCCAATGATCTCTCATGTTTTTGCTATACAGACAGTTATAGACAAAAGAATAATTAACTAAATATAACCCATTCACGGAAGTAATTTCTGTTTTAATTAAAGTAATGCAATTAGCTGGCCTACTTGCATCAAGATACATTTGGCATATTTTAGAGTTTAATTTTTGGTATTGAATTTAAAAAACGCTAATTGTGCCAGTTAATTAAACAGTGGCATTCTGCAGTGTAAAGAAGATTAGGCAGCCTCAGTTGTTTGTGTTTGTAATCTTTCTTCTGCAGGACCGAAGAATGAGTTGTTCCTCTTTTATGGGAAAGGACGCCCAGGAATTGTTAGAGGAATGGACTTGAATACCAAGATAGCTGATGAATACATGATCCCCATAGAGAATCTGGTAAACCCTCGTGCTTTAGATTTCCACGCAGAAACCAATTATATTTACTTTGCTGACACCACCAGTTTCCTAATTGGCCGGCAGAAGATAGATGGCACAGAGAGAGAAACCATCCTGAAAGATGGTAAGTGACAATATGTAATATTAACACCAAACTGCCCAGGGATACAGCGCTGTGAAAGGATAAATCCAGTATGTCAAACTCACCTCAACCAGAACCTAAGTACTTGCTGTTGATTTAAAAATAGTTGTTGATTTAATTTTCTTCAGTAACATTATTTCTACCTGTTTTTCACATACCAGCATACTAAACCCTCCATAATAAAATGGAACTTGGAATTGTCCACCACATTTTAAACATTACGGGAATTAAATTAAGCTACTTACTCACCTTCATGGAAAATGTAGATTTACAATTATATGTTTATAGTGCTATATGGCAGAACATAAGATTTAACAGGACATTAGAGACTTGTATAATATTTGATTCTTACTAGGCTGTTGGTCATGTCATTCAGAGTGCATTAAAAATATCAATGTCCCCATTGTCATTGCATTTCTTGCATATTGTTTCTTACTTTGTAAATCATTAAAACTGACTTCTCTGGAGTTGCCCTTGAAATATCTGTATTCATAGAGAAACTTTGTTTATACCTAGTTTTACTTATAAATATTTATATGTAAGACTACATTTGCAAATTGCCTATATGCCTATACTTTATTACAACACTTTATTTTATAAATTTCATGGCTTAGGAACAACCAATTAAGTGACAAAATAATATAGCTTTGGTATAAGTAGAAGAAATTTTTAATAATCAAGCAAACCAAATCTTTGACTACTAGTCAGTCACCTTTAGACATATTCAGTAAAGATTCTGGACCTCAGTTTCCTCACATACACAATCTGATCACTTCTCAAATATTTTAAAAACCCTTGATTTAGGGAACATTAATTAGAAATTTATTAGATGAAAAACACTGTGCTAGCTATCTTAGGAGATAAAAGGAATGTTAGAAAGTGGCTACTGCCTTTAGGGAGTTCATAATCTACATTTGGAGAGAATATAAATGCACAAAAAATGTAAATGCTTTGTAGCATTTAAGTTAATAAGTTCAAAGCAGAACTAAAGAAATATATGGTTATTGGAGAATGTCCATATAATGGGTCAACATAGGGAGTAAGAGATATTTTTATGTGAGTGATCCTAGAGAAATGTGTGTACAGGAAGTGGTATTTGGGCTAGATCTTAAAGGAAGAATGTTAAAGGGTAGGGGAGGATATTTCAGCCACCAGGAATTCCATAGAAAAAAGGAAAAAAAAAATCAAATACTACAGAAAGAGGACGAGGGGAACACTAAGTAAATCATTACAGGATGTTTTGGTCATAGGGAATAGGGTCAGAGGAGCAGTGGAAAGTGAGAGGTGATGAAATGAAAGACCCAAAATGTGAGGTGAGGGGGCTTGGAGGAAATCCTGATGGGCTCAGAGGCAGGAAATGCTTTTGAGCATTTCATTCATAATGGAAAGATATTTTAGGAGAATCAATCTAGTGGTGGAGGACAGAATGGAGTGGAGAGGAAGGAGAGAGAATAAAAGCAGATACAGACTAAAATTATTTACAGCATGAGTACTAATGAGTGGTGGTCTCTCCGATTTGGTGGGGATGGGGTAGCATAAGGAGATTTTTCATTCAATTCAGATTCGCTTTAAATCAAACCTTGAATGATAAAATGTACACTCCCGACAAGTGACAAACGAAGTGTTAAACTGAAAAATATCCCTGGTTTTGTTGTTGTTGTTGTTTATAGTTTACTGATTAAGGCACTATAAAGCCACCATGACTTTTTAGAGAGGTTAATTAGAGTTAAGATTTTTAAGAGTTAAGATTTAAGTTAAGAGTTAAGCTAAATTGGAAGTGACAGAGGCCGTCTGCCTACTTTTCTCTGTCATTTGATTTTAGGTGATAGAAAATGGACAATTTAAGGACAATAGACTTGCACATCTCTGTAAGCATATACATTTGGATTGCTTTGATTTTGACCTAGAAATTTTCACGAAGGACTGAAATGTAACATAGAAGGTTTTTGGTTTCCTTTCAAAAAGTGTCAGTTCCTGTGCTGTGACTGAATGTTCCAGTTAATTATCCTAACTTTGATAGCAGTATCTTATCAGTCACATTGGTTGGTCTTTGCATTTCATCACAGCAACAGAGATCAGCTCTAATAGCCGCTTGACTGCCAGGCACATCTGTATAGTGTTGGTTTGGCAGTATGAAGGTTATGAGAACATTTTGTAGATTTCACACCTGAAATACACTTAACATTTTGATATTCCTATGCAAGGACAGCTTAATGCCTTATTGCTAATCTCTTTTTCTTACCAGGAGGAAAGGAGGGGAATAACAATAGACATTATGATATAAGGTTGACATGTCAAAACAGAAGTTGTATTTGGCAAATGACAACTTATTCTTGAAATCAGAAAAAAAAATGAAATTCTTTGTGTGTTCACTAATTTAGCTAGGATATCCACCATCCAACCTGAAGACTGGGAGGCAACGCTTGGTTTGACAAATTATTTTGTAAGCTTGGCAGAAATTTTGAATCTTATATAAATTTGTACAGTTTGAAGTACAAGGCTATAAAGATTTTGCTGTTTATAAATAAAACATTAATATCTTGGACATCTTTTATGTAAGCTTAGATCTTTTCTATAAAGAAAGAAAAACACCAACAGCATTTCTAAAATGACCCATCTTTATTCATTCTTTGATTTTTTTTTCCCTCAGAAGTTTATGGAAAACTTCCTAAAGGTGTTATATCCTATAGTCTGTAGAATCTTGTGGGCTAAAATAGTAAAGTAAAAGATAAAGGAAAATTGTCCCTTTGAGATACTTACCTCTATCTCAATAATTAATGAAAATATCTATGAAATGAAGACATATTAGCAATTTAATTAAAATAGACTTCTTTAAAGACAAAACACTTCACATCGTAAGTTTTTTATTCTCCGGAATTCCTGTCATAATTTTTGTAAAATTTATACTGTTTCTTTTAATTATTTGATTTATTTGCCCAGTTAATAAATAAATTCTTCAAATGCCTTCAGTGGTCCAGGTGCTATTGTAGATGATGGGAATGCTGCAGTCAACAAGATAAGTTTGTATCTAAATAGTGGGAGGCAGATAATAAACAAACACATATATGAACAAGATAATGATAACTACTGTAGCAAAAATAAAGTAGGATACTGTGGTAAAAAGTAAAAGGTGTTATCAACAGGAGGCAAAATTACACTAAGTGGTCAGGGAATTTAAACTACCCATTCTTGCCAGTTATAATTGTTACACTATCTAAGAGAACAAGATAGATGTTCTTTATAAGATCAAATTCACTTTTATCTTCTTGGGTGTCTTGTCCAAGATTCATTTTTCATTGCAGTATGAATTATAATTTTCAGCAGAAAAGAAAAAAATATAAAGATGATAACTTACTCTTCAATTTATTATTGTATGCATTCTGTTAATGCAGTACTTGTTTCTAAACTGTATAAATTAATTCTACTGGGATACATATATCCAAATAGGAGACATGTTAAAACAATCTTTCATACAGTTCCATATCTTTAAAATATTAAAAAAAACACTCAAGCATTTTCCCTGAGTTTGAAAGTTATTAATGCCTGCAGCTATAATAGAAAAACTGTACTTTCAATAGCTTCCATAATTAAACTGGAGATTTGAGGTCACCAAGTTTGTGGTAATTTGTTACAAAAGCCACAGGAACTAACAGAAAGCCTGTGCTCTTAAACACTTTATATACTGACCTTGTGTATTTTTTTTATGGTGGGTTCTATTTGATTGAGATCTGGAGTGGGTGCATGTTTCCACACCTCAGACTCCACCTTTACCTGAAGGTATTTACAAGAGCCATGAAATTGGAGAACAATGAATAACTTTGGACAGGATGCAACATAGGAGGCATAGGAGGATCTATTTTCTTTCTTTCCTTTTTTTTTTTTTTAAAGATTTTTATTTACTTATTTGACAGAGCGAGAGAGAGAGAGCGTGAGCACAAGCAGAGGGAGCAGCAGGCAGAGGGAGAGGGAGAAGCAGAATCCCCACTGAGCAGGGAACCCGATATGGGACTCAATCCCAGGACCCTGGGATCATGACCTGAGCTGAAGGCAGCCATCTAATCAACTGAGCCACTCAAGTGTCTCAGGATCTATTTTCTGATACTATGAAAAGAAGTGTAGCCAAGAGGAAGGGGTAGGCATCTTTCTGTGCAAAACATATTCTCTAAATGACATGTTTGAAGATAATCTATTATACTATGAAAGGGTAGTGCCTTATTGCTTGTACAGCATTTGAAGGATTAAACCCTATTCTTTAGCTCAGTTCCATCCCCTGCATCTCCATACTCCCTCCATGGATTTTAGAATCCAACAGTTACTCCAATTTGTTGGTTTGACATGTATGATAGTATACCTGGGACATGAATTATCATTCATCATTGTAATACTTTTGAACCCTCACTTTCACCACCACTATCACCACCCACCCACACCCTCCCATCCCCTCAGATATGACTACCAACTTAGAATCTGCTTTAGAACTCCAGAAAGTATTTCCAGGACTGTTTTAAGTGGCTACTTAAAACAGATTATAGGATTTGATCCATTCCCAAATGACACCAATCTTAGAGTAAGATTATCATTTTCTAGAGATCATGTTTTGTTCTTGGATATCAATGAACTCCCCATTGTATAACTCTCTAGGAATTTCTAGTGTGTCATTAAGATCCAGTTTGTTGTGTGTGGATTTACTTTTAATTTTATTCCAGTGTAGTTAACATACACTGTTATATTAGTCTCAGGTATACCATGTGCAATTTAACAATTCCATATATTATTCAATGCTCATCAAGATAAGTGTACTCTTAATCCCCTTCACCTATTTCATGAATATTCCTACCTACCTCTTCTCTGGAAACCCTCTGTTTGTTCTCTGTAGTTAAGTCTATTTTTTCTGTTTGTTTCCTCTTTTTTTTTTGTTGTTCATTTGTTATATTTCTTTTTTTTTAATTTTTTTTATTTCTTAAATTCCTCATATGAGTGAAAGCCTATGGTATTTGTCTCTCTGACTGGCTCATTTTAACCTAGCATTATACCCTTTAGGTCCATCCATGTCATTGCAAATAGCAAGATTTCATTCTTTTTTCATTCAAAGTCATATTCCATTGTGTGTGTTTGTGTGTGTGTGTGTGTGTGTGTGTGCGCGCGTGTGTGTGTGTATCTCCTGCATGTTCTTTGTTCATTCATCCATCAATGGACACTTAGGCTGCTTTCATAATTTGGCTATTGTAAATAATGCTGCAGTGAACATAGGGGTGCATATATCTCTTCAAATTATCATTATTTTTTGTATTCTTTGGGTAAATATCCAGTAGTATGATTAATGAATCATATGGTAGTCCTACTTTTAATTTTTTGGGAAACCTCCATATTGTCTTCCACAGTGTATGTACCAGTAGTTTGTATTCCCATCAGTGGGACCTAAGGGTTCCTTTTTCTCCGTATCCTTGCCAACACCTGTTTCTTAAGCTTTTGATTTTAGCCATTCTGACAAGTGTGAAGTGATATCTCATTGTGGTTTTGATTTGTATTTCCCTGATGATGAGTAATATTGAGTGTCTTTTCATGTGTCTGTTGGCCATCTGTATGTCTTCTTTGGAGAAATGCCTGTTCATGTCTTCTGTGCATTTTTAATGGGATTATTTATGTTTTGGGTGTTGAGTTTGAATTCTTTATATATTTTGGATACTAACTCCTTACCAGATGTCATTTGCAAGTATCTTCTCCTATTCAATAGGTTGCCTTTCAGTTTTGTTGGTTCTTTCCTTCACTGTGCAGAAGTTTTTTTTATTTTGATGTAGTCCCAACAGTTTGTATTTGCTTTTGTTTCCCTTGCATCAGGAGACCTATCTAGAAAAATGTTACACCTGATGTCAGAGAAATTACTGCCTGTGCTCTCTTCTAGGATTTTTTGATTTCAGGTCTCACATTTTATATATTTCATCCATTTTGAGTTTATTTTTATATATGATGTGAGAAAGTGGTCCAGTTTTTTGCATGTAGCTGTCCAGCTTTCCTAGCACCATTTGTTGAGGAGACTGTCTTTTCCCCAGCCTATTCTTGCTTCCTTTGTCAACAATTAATGGACTATATAATTGTAGGTTTATTTCTAGGCTTTCTAGTCTATTGATCTATGTGTTGATTTTTGTGCCAGTGTCATATTGTTTTGATTACTACAGCTTTGTAATATAACTCGAAGTTTGGAATTGTGATACATCGTGTTTTGTTCTTCTTTTTCAAGGATGCTTTGGCTACTCAGGGTCTTTTGTGGTTCCATACAAATTTTAGGATTGTTTGTTCTAGTTCTGTGAAAAAGGATGTTAATATTTTAATAGAATTAAATCTTAGATTGCTTTGGGTAGTATAGACGTTTTAACAATATTTGTTATTCCAATCCATGAGCATGGAATATCTTTTCATTTGTTTGTGTCATCTTGAATTTCTTTCATCAGTATTTATAGTTTTCAGAGTATAAGTCTTTATACACCTCTTTAGTTAAATTTATTCATAGGTATTTTATCATGTTTGGTGCAATTGTAAATGGGACTATCTTCTTAATTTCTCTTTCTATTGCTTCATTATTAGTGTATAGAAATGCAGTGGATTTCTGTACATTCATTTTGTATACTGCAACCTTACTGAATTCATTTATCCTTCTGGTAGTGTTTTGGTGGAGTCGTTAGGGTTTTGTATATGTAGTATCATGTCATCTGCAAATAGTGAAAGTTCTACTTCTTCCTTGCCAATTTGGATGCCTTTTCTTTCTTTCTTTCTTTTTTTTTTTTTTTTTAAGATTTTATCGACCTATTGATTTATTTGAGCAAAAGTGAGAGCAAGAACACAAGCAGGGGGAGCAACAGAGGGAGAAGGAGAGGCAGGCTCCTCGCTGAGCAGGGAGCTTGATGCAGGGCTTGATCCCAGGACCCTGCTTAATTGACTGACCCACCACATGCCTGTGGATGCCTTTTATTTCTTTTTGTTGTGTGATTGCTGTGGCTAGAACTCTCAGTACTACGTTGAATCAAAGTAGTGAGAGTGAACATCCTTGTCTTATTCCTGACCTTAGGGGAAAAGCTCACCCTTTGCTCTGGGATGTCAATGAACTTCAGCATTATTAATTTTCTAGTAATTTCTAGTCATAAGGAGCCAGTTTTATAGTGATTAAAGAAACATGTTGCAATATCACTAATGAATTATGTTAGAAAGTTCCCTTGAACTTTAAATAGTGAGTATGCCTTGCAAAACATCTTAAAATTAAGATTTTACTCTTTGCTATTAGATTACGGGTGCATATTAATCTCATTTTTCTGGACATTACCTCTTAAAGGAAAAGCTCTGAGACATGTAGACTTTGACCAACCATTAAAAAAAATAATGAATGCATTTATCAGTCATGAGACATTTCCTAAAAAGAGATTTTTGAGCATTTGCAATTCTTGAGAATCTAATGGATATTATCCTACTGAGTAGCAAGGTTATAGCCTGTTTGCATGTACTGACTCCCATTGACCATCAATAAAATGTTTTTTCCAGAATTCACTACAGATTTGAGTCCTCAAATATGGGTTCAGTTTCATTGTTAATTTACAAATATATAGTTCTCATATTTTTTACATTTCTCATGAAGTATATGAGATATTTGAAAAAAACCTCTCAGCCAATATATATGTCTTTTTGTCTGAAAACTTGAAATGGATAGAAAAAGCTTGAAATCTGGATTCTAAAATGTGTCATAAAAAAATGGAATTGGTCATGTGGCTAATGAATTTGGGGAAACATAGAGAAGGTATTTTTCCCCTTATTTGTTTCCACACAACATAGGCATATATACCAGGCATAAGCATAGACAAACACATGCTATATGTACTACTGATGTATGCATACAACATACTGCAAATACATGGATATACACATTAGCTGAGAATAGCTCTAGAAGCTTCTGTAAAAAGTCTATTATCTTGTAAATGCTAAATTGCTTGTAAGGTCAAAAGAGAGAATGGAAAAATACTTGGGAATCTCTAAAGTACCATTAGACTATAATTACAAATATAACCATTATATTAATAGATATTCTGATCAGTATAATTTTTTGCACATTTTTAAAAAATTGCCAGTCTTCAGTATAAATTAAAATAAAAAAAATGCATCCTACCTAGTTTCTTAATTATTCTGAGTATTATGTGATTTTTATTGGTGACTTAGGAATCACTTGGGAATCCTTTATTAACCCAGGACTACTATTGTAAACATTGACTATAATTGTACTATTGCTTAAGTTAATACAAACTTCTGATTAAAAAACAAGCTTGATAAATTATTCTTGGCTGACATGACTGTGGGGGCCTTAGAGTAGGACATGCTAGCTCAAACTGCAGGGCCAGATAATATCCACAATGCAAGCTGAGCAACTTTCCATGAAACTGGACATTTGAGAGGACTTTAAGAGAGTGGTAAGTCATTGTATGTGTAACAAATACATCAAAAATGTGACTCGGACCGATTTATTTATTTTTTTAACATATAATGTATTATTTGCCCCAGGGTACATGTCTGTGAATCATCAGGCTTACACATTTCACAGCATTTACCATAGCATATACCCTCCCCAATGTCAATAACCCTAACCCCCTACCTCCCAGCCACCCTTAGTTTGTTTCATGAGTTTAGGAGATCCTTATGGTTTGTCTCCTTCCCCGTCCCATCTTGTTTCATTTTTCTCCCCCAATCCCCACGACTCCCCGCCCTGCCTCTCAAATTCTTCATATCAGAGCGATCATGTGATAATTGTCTTTCTCTGACTGACTTATTTCACTTAGCATAATACCCTCTAGTTCCATCCACGTTGTTGCAAAAGGCAAGATTTCATTTCTCTTCTGGCTGCATAGTATCCCATTGTGTATATGTACCACTTCTTCCTTATCCATTCATCTGTTGATGGCCATCTAGGTTCTTTCCATAGTTTGACTATTGTGGACATTACTGCCATAAGCATTCAGGTGCATGTGCCCCTTTGGATCACTACATTTGTATCTTGAGGGTAAATACCCATTAGTGCAATTGCTGTGTCGAAGGGTAGCTCTATTTTCAACATTTTAAGGAACATCCATACTGTTTTTCAGAGTGGCTGTACCAGTTTGCTTCCCACCAACAGTGTAGGAGGATCCCCCTTTCTCCACATCCTCGCCAAGATTTGTCGTTCCCTGACTTGCTAATTTTAGCCATTCTGACTGGAGTGAGATAGTATCTCACTGTGGTTTTGATTT
The DNA here is from genome assembly GCA_028533885.1 of Nasua narica. Lineage (NCBI taxonomy): Eukaryota > Metazoa > Chordata > Mammalia > Carnivora > Procyonidae > Nasua > Nasua narica. Next base: position 94,450,080 of record CM052810.1, on the reverse strand, counting down.
GTATTTCTCTGATGCCGAGTGATGTTGAGCATTTTTTCATGTGTCTGTTGGCTATTTGGATGTCCTCTTTACTGAAATGTCTGTTTATATTTTCTACCCATTTCTTGATTGGATTATTTATTCTTTGGGTGTTGAGTTTGAGAATTTCTTTATAGATTTTGGATACTATCCCTTTATCTGATATGTCATTTGTGAATATCTTCTCCCATTTTGTCAGTTATCTTTTGGTTTTGTTGACTGTTTCCTTTGCTTCTTGATGAAGTCCAAATTGTTCACTTTTGCCCTTGCTTCCTTTGCCTTTGGAGATGTTTCTAGGAAGAAGTTGCTGCAGCTGAGGCCGAAGAGGTTGCTGTCTGTGTTCTCCTCCAGGATTTTGATGGAGTCCTGTCTCACATTGAGGCCTTTGATCTATTTGGAGTCTATTTTTGTGTACATTGTAAAGGAAATGGTCCAGTTTAATTCTTCTGCATGTGGCTTTCCAGTTTTCCCAACACCATTTGTTGAAGAGACTGTCTTTTTTCCATTGGATATTCTTTCCTGCCTTGTTGAAGATTAGTTGGCCATAGAGTTGGGGGGTCCATTTCCGGGCTCTCTGTTCTGTTCCATTGATCTATGTGTCTGTATTCATGCCAGTACCACACTGTTTTGATGATTACAGCTTTGTAATAGAGCTTGAAGTCTGGAATTGTGATGCTGCCGACTTTGGTTTTCTTTTTCAACATTCCTCTGTCTATTCAGTGTCTTTTCTGGTTCCATATAAATTTTAGGACTATTTGTTTCATTTCTTTGAAATAAATTGATAGGTATTTTGATAGGTATTGCATTAAATGTGTAGATTGCTTTAGGTAGCATAGACATTTTCACAATATTTGTTCTTCCGATCCATGAGCATGGAACATTTTTTCATTTCTTTGTGTCTTCCTCAATTTCTTTCATGAGCACTTTGTAGTTTTCTGAGTACAGATTCTTTGCCTCTTTGGTTAGGTTTATTCCTAGGTATCTTATGGTTTTGGGTGCAATTGTAAATGGAATCAACTCCTTAATTTCTCTTTTTTCTGTCTTACTGTTGCTGTATAGAAATGCAACTGATTTCTGTCCATTGATTTTATAACCTGACACATTACTGAATTCCTGTATAAGTTCCAATATCTTGGAGTGGAGTCTTTGGGTTTTCCACATAAAGTATCATATCATCTGCAAAGAGTGAGAGTTTGACTTCTTCTTTGCCAAATTGGATGCCTTTTATTTCTTTTTGTTGTCTGATTGCTGAGGCTAGGACTTCTAGTATTATGTTAAATAGTAGTGGGGATAGTGGGCATCCCTGCCGTGTTCCTGATCTCAGGGGAAATGCTCTCAGCTTTTGGTTTTTCCTAGATGTGGGTTCTTCATAGATTGCTTTGATGATGTTGAGGAATGTACCCTCTATGCCGACACTGTGAAGAGTTTTGATCAGGAAAGGATGTTGTACTTTGTCAAATGCTTTTTCAGCATCAATTGAGAGTATCATATGGTTCTTTTTTCTTTCTTTTATTAATGTATTGTATCACATTGATTGATTTGCAGATGTTGAACCAACCTTGCCCCCCAGGAATAAATCCCAGTTGGTCATGGTGAATAGTCCTTTTAATGTACTGTTGGATCCTATTGGCTAGTATTTTGGTGAGAATTTTTACATCCGTGTTCATCAAGGATATTGATCTGTAATTCTCCTTTTTGATGGAGACTTTGTCTGATTTTGGGATCAAGGTAATGCTGGCCTCCTAAAATGAGTTTAGAAGTTTTCCTTCCATTTCTATTTTTTGGGACAACTTCAGTAGAATAGGTGTTAATTCTTCTTTAAATGTTTGGTAGAATTCCCCTGGGAAGCCATCTGGCCCTGGGCTCTTGTTTCTTGGGAGATTTTTGATGACTGTTTCAATCTCCTTACTGATTATGGGTCTGTTCAGGTTTTCTATTTCGTCCTGGTTCAGTTTTGGTAGTTTGTGTGTCTCTAGGAATGCATCTGTTTCATCCATATTGTCTAATTTGCTGGGGTATATTTGCTCATAATATGTTCTTATAATTGTTTGTATTTCCTTGGTGTTGGTTGTAATTTCTCCTCTTTCATTCATGATTTTATTAATTTGGGTCCTTTCTCTTTTCTTTTTGGTAAGTCTGGCCAAGGGTTTATCAATTTTTTTTAAGGGTTTATCAATTTTATTAATTCTTTCAAAGAACCAGCTCCTAGTTTCGTTGATTTGTTCTACTGTTCTTTTATTTTCTCTTTCATTGATTTCTGCTCTGATCTTTATTATTTCTCTTCTTCTGCTGGGTTTAGGCTTTCCCTGCTGTTATTTCTCCAGCTCCTTTAGGTGTTGGTTTAGGTTATGTATTTGACTTCTTTCTTGTTTCTTGATAAAGGCTTGTATTGCTATATATTTTCCTCTCAGGACTGCCTTTTCTGTGTCCCAGAGATTCTGAACAGTTGTGTTTTCATTTTCATTTGTTTCCATGAATTTTTTAAATTCTTCTTTAATTTCCTGGTTAACCCATTCATTCTTTAGTTGGATGCTCTTTCGCTTCCATGTATTTGAATTCTTTCCAACTTTCCTCTTGTGATTGAGTTCTAGTTTCATGGCATTTTGGTCTGAAAATATGCAGGGTATGATCCTGATCTTTTGGTACCAATTGAGACCTGATTTGTGTCCCAGGATGTGATCTATTCTGGAGAATGTTCTATGCACACTAAAGAAGAATGTATGTTCTGTTGCTTTGGAATGGAATGTTCTTAATATATCTTTGATGTCCATCTGGTCCAGTGTGTGATTTAGAGCCTTTATTTCTTTGTTGATCTTTTGCTTAGATGATCTGTCCATTTTGGTGAGAGGTGTGTTAAAGTCCCCTACTATTATTGTATTATTGTTGATGTGTTTCTTTGACTTTGTTATTAATTGGTTTATATAATTGGCTGCTCCCACGTTAGGGGCATAGATGTTTACAATTGTTAGATCTTCTTGTTGGACGGTCCCTTTAAGTATGATATAGTGTCCTTCCTCATCTCTTATTACAGTTTTTGGCTTAAAATTTAAATTATCTGATATAAGAATTGCCACCCCAGCTTTCTTTTGATGTCTATCAGCATGGTAAATTGTTTTCCACCCCCTCACTTTAATGCTGGAGGTGTCTTTAGGTCTAAGATGAGTTTCTTGTAAACTGCATATCAATGGGTCTTACTTTTTTATCCATTCTGATACTCCATGTCTTTTGATTGCGGCATTTAGCCCATTTACATTCAGGGTAACTATTGACATATATAAATTTACTGCCATTGTACTGCCTGTAAGGTGACTGTCAGCTGTATATTGTCTCTATTCCTTTCTGGTCTATGTTCCTTTTAGGCTCTCTCTTTGCTTAGAGGACCACTTTCAGTATTACCTGTAGGGCTGGTTTGGTGTTTGCAAATTCCCTTAGTTTTTGTTTGTTCTGGAAGCTTTTTATCTCTCCATCTATCTTCAGAGACAGCCTAGCAGAATACAGTATTCTTGGAAGCATATTTTCCTTATTTAGTGCTCTGAATATATCATGCCAGTCCTCTGGCCTGCCAGGTCTCTGTGGCTGCCAATCTAACATTCCTCCCTCTGTATTGCACCAAATTCTTGTCCCGAGCTGCTTTTAGGAATCTTTCTTTGTCACTAAGACTTGTAAGTTTTACTATTAGATGATGGGAGTAGACCTATTTTTATTGATTTTGAGGGGGCTTCTCTGTGCCTCCTGGATTTTGAGGCTTGTTTCCTTCACCAGGTTAGGGAAATTCTCTACAATAATTTGGTACAATATACCTTCTGCACCTTTCTCTCTTTCTTCTTCTTCTGGGATCCCAATTATTCTAATATTGTTGCATCTTATGGTACCACTTATCTCTCAAATTCTCCCCTCATGGTCCGATAGTTGTTTGTCTCTCTTTTTCTCAGCTTCTTTATTCTCTGTCATTTGGTCTTCTATATCACTAATTCTTTCTTCTGCCTCATTTATTCTATCAGTAAGAACCTCCATTTTTTATTGTACCTAATTAATAGTTTTTTGATTTCAACTTCATTAGATTTAATTCTTTTATTTCTCCAGAAAGGGATTTAATTTCTCCTGAAAGGGACTCTTTAATATCTTCCATGCTTTTTTCAAGCCCAGCTAGCACCTTGATAACTGTTATCTTGAACTCTCTTTCTGACCTATTACTAATGTCCATATTAACTAGGTCTCTAGCTGTAGGTATTGTCTCTTGTTCTTTTTTTTTTTTTTTTTTTTTGGTGAATTTTTCTGCCTTTTCATTTTATCGAGATAAGCCTAGATGAATGAGAGAGGAAAATACTCTGGAGTTCCGCAGTTTTCACTGATTCACGAACTTGGTCTTGGCTGGATATTCTCACTGATCTTCTGGTGGAGGGGCCTTTTGCCATGATTCTCAAATGTCTTTGCCCGAGGTGGAATTGCCCCTCCCTTGTCAGGGGATGGGCCAAGCAATTTTATCAGGTTCGCTCTTGGGAGTCTCTGTTCCCTGAGTGCTTTCCATACCGCCCTGGAGGCCGGGAATTCAAATGGCAGCCTCCCAGTCTCCGGCTTGAGGAGCTGAGCACTCAGGGCGCTGCTCCTCAACATGCCCTCAGAGGAAGGTAGTTAATCACTCCCATCTCCCTGGTCCCCTCCCAAGCTCCAAGCTCTGTCGCCCATGGTGGAGCACCTCTATCTCTGGCGCAGCCCCGTCTGGAGTCTCCAAACCCAGCAGATTCCTGCTGCGCACTCCCTCGCCGCTCCCGGAGGAGGAAGGACGGGTTCTCTCTGGAGCTGCCTCCTACTGGGTCCCTGTTCCAGAGCGGCGGCCCGACTGTGCCTCAGATCGTGTTGTAAGGTAAATCCGAGCTGATAGAGCACTGTGTGGCTCCTTCTCTGCCTCCAGCTTCTCTGCCCGGATACCTGGGAGCTCTACCGCAATCAGATACCCCCGGTCCCTTTGTGACTTCACAGGTCCTGAACCACACTGTTCCCGCAAAGGCTAAACCCCCCGCTTAGCTTCTGGAGCTTTGTCCCTCAGTGGAGCAGACTCTAAACATTTTGATTTTGTGCTCTGCTGCTCTGCGGCTGTTGGGAGCCCGCCCCTCTCTCCCCCCACCACGGTCTCTCTTCCTGTTGCTTCAGATTAATTTTTCCCAACATTCTGCCTTCAGGAAAGTGGTTGGTTTTCTGTTCCTAGAATTGCTGTTCTTTCTCTCTTCTCTCTCCTGTTGAGTATGCTGGCTTTTAGCATGGTTTGTTAACTATCTAGCTGAACTTCTGGGTGCTGAATCTATCTCAACCTTTTACTCCTTTGCCATCTTGCTCCTCCCTTGATTCTGACCTGTTTAAAGCATAATTTTATTTTTTGTCTCCCATTTGGTTTTGAAAATTTTTTGTAAACTCTCTTACTAGTAAAACTTTTGACAGCAAAACTTAATCAAATCCCTCTCCTTTCTGCTCACAAGTAAGCAACTGATAAACTTCTCAGTCACTTTAAATCAGAAACAAAGCATCAGTGATAATTAGAATGCCTAATCCCATCCACTATATATACATGCATATCACAATTCTAATTCAATATATCCAATATATCATCAAATCTTCCCCTGTTATCATTTGTGTTGTCTTCTGGCTCACCTGGAAAAGGAAAAGATATATTTGGTTCCTCATCTTTCTCTGCCCTGCATTTATTTTTCCTGCCACCCCTTCCAGCTTGCTAGTCAGTTATCAGTGCTCACTCCTCAACATTGGCGGGAACTGATGAGAGGGGTATGGGTGGTTAGGAGTGAAAAGGAGATAGCAAAGGTCTTTTTTGAACTAGTCCCATTGTAATACTGGCCTTTTTCTGAACATGATGGATCTTTAAAATTTATTCTGTTAAGGGACTTGGGTATGTGTGTGTCTCTATGTCTGTTTGTGTAAGTTTTTTGAGGGTTTTCTGTTGGATCTCTCTAATTTCATTTCCCTTGGCCAAAGCGTATGAAACTCTATGCTTGTGATTTTGCATCCTTGAATATTCAGTTCATGCTTATCCTGCTATTGTTTGAGTCCTTATACTCAGCTGGGCAACTTTATGCTTGACCAAAGATATTCCTATGCCAGCATTCTCTCCTGTGTGGTTTACAGAATAATTTGTAAACCTTCTGCCCATCCTAATAAATCCTGGGAGTACAGATATAGTGCAAATCAATCACTTCTACTCTGCCACCAGAATTCATCTTAGCTTATTCAGATGTGAGACTTTTTTAAGCATTAGTTATGTGCATTTGGGAAAACAAACTGTTGGTAGGTCAGTTCAAAGATCTCTCAGAAGTCCCATGGAAGCTCCATCACTAGAGTTGAGGTGAAGAGCATCTCTCCAATGTCTCTTTCCTATCACCTTGGAAGATTGAAAGGCAGGGACTAGAGACTTAGAGAACAGCAACATCTCCAAAGTTCTTTTCTCTTTACATTCTCTTCCCTTTACACTAATGATCCTGTTGAGGCACCTAAGAGTTGTAGAATCAATTCTGATCTAGTTCATTGTAAAATTTGAGAACATTTCTTTTTTTATCACACTCATTTTGATATATTTTTTTCATCATTTTGACTCATAATCCAAGCTTTAACTTTAACATCCCATTACAAATGTCTCAATGAGTTACTATTGCTCCTAATTCTGCAACCAAATTGCAGATGTTCCAATAGCCATTAGGCAGTGGTCCAAGTGACACCTGTAAAGAAAAACAACGTAAGACTATTTTGAAAATTTATTTAAACATACAGGTGGTAACAAATAGTATTTTCACTCATCTTTATGCTCCTAGTTCCTTTTTTTATTATTTAATTTTAATATCACCTAGATTCTTCATTTTTAAACACTTTAAAATAAGGAGTTTGCAAAGATTAGAACTGATTCTTTTCAAATTAAAAATATGTTTAAGGAGCGCCTGAGTGGCTCAGTGGGTTAAAGCCTCTGCCTTTGGCTCAGGTCATGATCTGAGGGTCCTGTGATCGAGCCCCACATGATGCTCTCTGCTCAGCAGGGAGCCTGCTTCCCCCTCTCTCTCTGCCTGCCTCTCTGACTACTTGTGATCTCTCTCTCTGTCAAATAAATAAATAAAATCTTTACCAAAAAAAGTGTTTAAAAATAATAATAAAATCACACACTAAAGCTCTCAGGAGGTTCCATGACAGTACCATCCCTAGTCATGAGGTGAAAGAGTACCTCTTTAACTTCTCATTCTTTCCTCTGATTGTAACAACTCAGATGTCACTTTTGCCTATCATTTATATTTGTAAGTGGAAGGAATACTAGATGTGGCATATTTCCTAAAATGTTATATTTCTGGTCACTGAGTTATATCATCTGAGTTAAGTTTCTGTCCAGAGTCTCCAGAATCACAAAATATATACAAATTAAAATTATTTCCAGTCCCAGACTTGCATTGGCTCTCAAGATAAATGAAAGAAAGAAAGAAAAAAAAAGCTTATTCACTATACACCACAAGTCATAGAACTGTTACTATCAGTTAATTCCCATTACCTATACTGTTTGACCTTATGCCCCAGAGAAAATTATGTTACTTTTGGATACCACGGTCATGAATTGTGAATTTAACAGGGTGGGTTATGGGGAGTGGGCTCCAGCCGAAGAAAACTAGTGCACCTACCCATGAGTATATACACTCTATACCCTTTCTACCACAGATTGATTTGATGTTAAACTTTGCCAGTTATATTTAACTATATTTGGAGTCAAAAATATTGGATTAAATGTCAATCATATTAATTATTTAGTATCATATAAACAAAATTCATTAATTGATGGACTTTTCTTCCTCCATCCCTTCTTTCTTTCCTCCCTCTTTCCTTCTTTCTTTCTTTCTTTCTTTCCCATTTTTTCTTTTCTTTCTTTCTATCCCATTTTCTCATTTAGTTTTTTTTTCTTTTTTCATTCTTTTTCCTTCTTTCCGCCCTAGCTGTATTAACTAGTATTCTTTTGTTCTATCTAAAAATGGCTACAAATTTTATTCTGAATACCTGTATTTTTCTTCTAATAATCTGTAGCTATTTTTATAATTTTATTTTTTAAAATCAGGTTTATCGTAGCATAGTTTACATATGGTAAATTCACCTTTTTCTAGGGAAGTAGTTCAATGTATCCAGATGAACAATCAAGTCCACAATCAAATTAGAATATTTCCATATCCCCAGACGTTCCCTCATGTTTCTGACAGCTACTAATCTAATTTCTACTCTGGTCTAATTTTTTTTCCATGGTTTTGCCTTTTCTGAACTGTTGGAAAAGTTTAATCATACAATGAATAGCTTTTGTGTTTGGATTGCTTAGATAATGCTTTTGAGATTCCACTATGTTGTTGAATGTATCTATTCATTCTTTTTTATGTTGGATTATGTTATAGTGTATGGATGTTCCACAAAGTTTTTATTACTGGTTGATGTTCATTTGGGTTGTTTCCAGTTTAGTCAGTTATGACAAAAGCTGTTATAAATACTTGTATGCAATACATTGTGTAGACTTATATTTTCACTTCTAAAAGTTGATTGCCTGATAATATGATAAGATTATGTATTACTTTATGAGAAACTGCCAAACCCTTCAGTCTGTCCAAACTCTTTTTCAAAGTGGCTGGATCATTTTCCTTTCCCCACATCAAAGTATGAGTGTTAGAGTTGTTCTGCCTTCTTATCAATGCATATACTATAATCAGTCTTTTTCATTTCAGCCATTCTAATAGGTGTATATTGATAGCTCATTGCTTTAATTTGAAGGTTTCCATGTCAAGGTCATCTTAGGGTCTGATTCTATTGACAGCTGCACTTTTACTGTTGGCCAGTTTATCTCAATGAGTGGTTTTTCCTTTTTCGTTTTTGTATATCCATAATTATTTATTAAATATCAAACAGTAAATTAAAAAAAAAACTTAGAGATTCAATTAGTAAAATTTATGCCTGGAAACTAAGCATATCTCTTCTCTCAGTTATTAGTGTTTATTCAGTAATTGGATTGGGTTTGGATTTTCTTCTTATAGTTACCTCTGCTAAACCAAAGCTTTCAGATCCCTCCAGTGATGAGATGAAACTACCTGGTGCTTGATGTGGAGACTTGAGTATGCTTGCTCATTCCTCAGCTTTTAATATTCCATTCACAGCTGCCTGAGAAATCTCTCTCTATATTCTTACCCTTCCCTCAGTAAGATTATTATGCTATGCTACTAAGTGAGAGGCTTCTAGTGGGTGGGAGAGGGGCACTCCATTTTCTTGGTTCAGTATTGGTCTCAGGTCTTATGTGATGATTTTGAAAGTGAGTCTTTCTGTGCCTCTTCTCTCTTGCCAGCTAGTGTCTTCCATGTTCTCTAGGAAGTATACTTGTGGTTTTTGTTTATTGTTTTTGTTTTGTTTTGTTTTGTTGTTTTTGTTTGTTTTTGTATGAATCCAAGATTATGAGTTCAAGCAGCTTTATTCTGCCTTCCCCTGGGTATGAACAGCTTTGCTTCTCCTGTTCCTTCAGCATCAGTGTACCTTTGCTTTGGATCATTGGCAGAAGAGTCCCAAGAATTCTAAACTTTCAAATAAACCAAACTTAGTTTTAAGAATTCTTTACCATTTTACCTTCTTAAAATGTCTATTTTTGTGGCAATTTCCTTTTCCTCCTTTGCTCTGCTGATGGTACAACACTTCATGCCTGGAAGAGGCCTGTCACTCTTTGGATATTTCATTTTGTTGCTTTGGGATCTCAGCTTTCATTTGATGTCAAGAAAAATTATGATCTTGCAAATTATTGGACTTTCTCTTAAAGTTATGTGTTTCAATATTCTTTTGCAATCTAAATAAAGCCCAATGCTACGTGTCTATAATGCATTAATGCAAATGGGAATTTGAAGAGAAAGACTGAAATATTTTTAAAAACTGCTTTGTCTCCCTTCCTGTTACCATTAGAAGCAATTCTTAAAAATATTGAATACTACTTACAAATACATTGAGTCTCTTGTGATGCTTTTAAACATCAACAGTTTACACTTAAAAAAAAATTCACTTGAGGCAAAAAGATTGGTGTTTTCTAGTTTTAATGAGCTCATTTTGCATTTTTTAACCAACCAACCGACCAACAAACAAATAAATAAATAAATGTAGTGTTGGGAGTTTTCACTTTGCAAAAAGAAAAATAGCCTAATGCTTTATGTTACCAGGAAAAAATCTGTTATTAAAGAGATGGTATAAGATGATATGATTAAAGCCTATCTGAAAATCTGCTCCTTATTTATTGTTAAGATTTCCATTTATTTATCTATATAAAATATTGTTTAATTACCAAAGATCTGCCAATAGTAGGCAAGGTGTTCATCTAAAATTATAAGATTGTTGTTCTCAAAGAATCTGCATTCTAGTTTAATGCATCTGTCAGATTACAAATGGATCAAAGGACTAAATATAAGATCAAGCAGATAATTAAGCCAGACTTTGCCCTCTATATTAATAAAAATCAGTGAAAAATATTAACAAAATAAATTGATGGCAGCATTGAGAAATTGAAAAGAGTATACCATGAGTAAGCAGAAATAACGAGAATTTTCTAGCTAGAGTACAGATTGGACCATATTGACCAGAGAGCAAGAAACCATAGCCTAAAACATCACAGATACAAACTTCAGATATCAGAGGTGAAATGGAGAACCCTATGATCTTGATAAAGACTAAAAGAGAATTAAAAAAAAGGGCTTTAAGGCAGTCTTTAAAGCAATTTAATAATTAAGTGAAGTAAAAATAATAGGTTCAGTTCAATCCATCCCCACTGGCATTAATTATACCCTTAAAAAAGTACACATAAAGAATGGGTTGGAATGTGTCTATTAGTTTAAGCAAAAAAAAAAAAAAAAAAGAGTTCTACCTCAAAAGCATACAAAAATAAGCTTAAAGAGCACAAAAAATTTAAAATTTAGGAAAATATGTTTTTTATGGTATTGGAAAATGGACCATTTTTCTTAAGACACAAAACCCTATTGTGGGGCTATTAAATAAATTATATGTATTTTTTAATGACGAGGTATTATAAGCAAGGAGAAAATAAACTAGGCAAAAGTCGTAATAACATATACAACAGAAAAGAATGATTATTTTACAGAATAAAGACAATGTCAGAAAAAAATTAAAGAATATTTGTCAAGGTAATTCACAAAAGAATATAAATTTCCTAATAAGGCACATAGAGAGATGCTCAACATTATGCCTATCATGAAAATCTAAATTAACAAAATAAAATAGGGCCTTTCCACCTTTATCATATGAAAAATTTAATAAATTGGTAATAGGTAATATTAATTAGATAATACGAAAATAATATATTTTCCACACTATTGGGGAAAATGTACATATTTACAAGGGTTTTGAAGCATCATTTGGTTATATCTATCAAAATTAAATTATATATAATACTCAGTCCAACAATTCCATTATTGGTTATCTATCCAATTGATGTGTGCACATATTTAAATCTGTAATATTATTTGTGATAACAAAAAAATTGGACATAGTAAAATGTCTATCAAAAGAGGTATGCATTTTTGCTATGAATGATACTAAGTAGCAGTTGCATAAGGTAGAGCTATATACTTATATGAACAAACTCTAAGACAAACTGAGAAGTAAACAGTTGAAAATATTTTTTTCAGGCAGGATGATTCTCTTTATTTTAGGATATTATTTTTTTAAGAAAGATTAATAAACTGCTTATAGTGATAACTTTAGGGAGGGCCATATGAATTATTTTATTCACTTCTGACTGTCCTTTTAGAATATGTACTGTATGAAATGCATTCATATCTTCCTTTTTTTTTGGCAAGACAATTTTATTGTTTAAAAAGTTAATGTTATAGGGGCATCTGGGGGGCTCAGTTGCTTAAGCGTCCATCTCTTGGTTTTAGCTCAGGTTATGATCTCAGGTTCATGGGACTAAGCCCTGTGGCAGGCTCTATGCTCAGTCCCTCTCCCTATGCTCCTCTTCCCACCCCAACTCTCTCTCTCTTTTTCTCTCTCTCAAATAAATAAATAAAACTTTAAATGTTACATTTGACATACAAAATATCATTTTAAAAACTCTTGTTTGTAATGTGTCTCACGGAGACATCTTTAAGTGTCTGCTATTTCCATAAAAACCAGGGCCAGGGGTGCATGGGTGGCTCAGGGGGTTGGGTGTCTGCCTTCCGCTTGGGTAGTGATCTCAGGGTCCTGGGATCAAGTACTGCATGCTCATCAGGTATTCTTCTCCCTCTCCCTCTGCTGCTCCCCCTACTTGTGCTCTCTCTCAAGGTAAAAAAAAAAAAAATCCCAGGGGCAGTTTCTCCTTGTGCAAAAGGGAAAGGCACATTTCTGCTGCTTGGCAGAGAGGAATTTTCATGCCCACTGTCTTCACACAGCAAAAGGGACAGACAGTCCCTCTAAGATAATTTGCATGAATATAGTGACATTAGCATACTTAATGTGTGGAGATGGTCTGATAATTATATGAAATATATTAATACACATCTGTTTTCTTCTTTGGTTCATACATGCCTGCTTTCTAAGGATAGCGGTGTGTTCCTTTCGCCAGAATTAGCACTTTTATCTCTGTTACCAAAATGAGCTTTCATAAACCTTCATAGTACATCAAAGAAGAATGTACACATTTGAAATCAGAAACAGTTACCTTGATGTTTTAGCCACTGAGGTATGTGTAACTTATCCCCAAAAGAGGAATTTAAAATTGTAAAATTTAGCTTACTATTATTTCAGGTTAAAAAAATACCCTTATTAGAGATTAAAAAAAATATCTAGAGATACACCTGAAAAATATATCGTTGTGAGACAAACACTTTCCAATATTTGGCACAATGATTAGTATGAAACATTTAACATTTCTCCTTTTAAAGTATTTTCAATAATGGAATTTCAGTAAAATTTGATCCACTCTGAGACTGCATATTTGATAAGAGTATGGTAGTTTATATTTATTACGAACTAGTGGTATAGGTGTACTCTAGTAGGTATAGACACCTAATTTAGTATTCTTATTCAATTTTGCCAAAAATTACAAAAAGCTCTTTATTTGATAACAAGAAAATTCATATTTAGAGATATTAAAATAGACGAAAAAATTGAGAAATATCACTAACTTTAAAGGTAGAACTTTGGGGCACCCGAGTGCCTCAGTTGGTTAAGCATCTCCCTCCTGCTTGGGTCATGAACTTGGGGTCCTGGGATCAGCCTGTGTCTGGCTCCCTGCTGGGTGGGGATTGTGCTTCTCTCTCTATCCCCCGTATCCCTTACCAGCTCATGCTCTCTCTCTCAAATAAATACAATCTTTAAACAAAATAAATATAAAAGTAAAAATAAAGGTAAAATTTCAATCTTATAGAGCCAGGGTAATTTTGTATGCCATAAGACATCTAGTAATTTCCGCAATCATTATTGGTTATCATGACTGGAGAGGGAGGTGCTATTGACATCTCTATATATTAGTAGAGAGAGGCTAGTGTGCTAAACATTATGCAATGCACAGGAGAGTCCCCTGTGACAAAGAAGTATGTCCAGAGTGTCAGTAGTGCCAATGTTGAGAAACCCTGTCATGGAGGATGGCAGGGAGTCGCCCTGGCACCACTGCATAGGTGTCAAAGTAGAAAATGAGAATATGAGGCTTCAGATAGTTTATCACTCACAGCTCAGCACATAGCATGAGTGTAAGCGTGGCGATGCTTGTCCCTGTCCCCAGTCTCACAGGGCAACGTCATGGACCTACATGGATGCTGAGCAAGCAGAGAATTGTGTCACAACTGAGAATCCCATGGCCTGGGGATCGGTACCTTTAGAGCAAAGAGCCAACTTTGTGCCAAACAGCAAGTACCTCCTTGTGGAGTAAACAATCACGCAATCATCACCATGTGCTTTCCTTGAATTAGTTACCTATGTAACTAACTCTAGAAATTGTTCAGTATCAGAAGACAAGCCTTAAAGTTCAGCACACTCAGTAGGAAAGTTCAGGGACTCTGAAAATCCACTGAGGCCTGCCTCTCCCAATACTCACAAATAAGGCACTGGAAGTAAGCACAAGTCATAATGAAGATTCATTCATCTCTGCTGTTCTTGAGGATTTTACACAGAACCACCTCAAGAATCTTCTGCATAGGACTTTTAAATTCAGAGAAAAAATATATAGTTCATTTGTTTTTCTGCTACATAACCCAGAACATACCTGTGATTCCTTTCTAATATTCTCTGTCATCTCTTGAAAACCTGGGCGTGGCCCCGCCTCAGGGCATTGACACATGTGTTTTCTTGTGTCTGGAATGCTGGTCCACCAGATGTGCCCATGCCTCTCTCGTTTACCCGTGACAGGTCTCTGCTTATAGACTACCTCCTCAATTAGCCCTTCCTGGCATCTGAAACCATACATCTGTACATTCTTCTGGCCCAAAGGGATTTCTTATCCCTTTTCTATGGTTACTTTTATTTGTTAGTATTTTGCTAGTGCGGTGTTTTAGTACAAGAATGTAAGCTTCAGGATGTCAGAGGGTTTAGTTTCACTCATTGACAGATCCTTAGGGTCTAAAACAGTGCCTGGAGGTATGGTAGCTACACACCAAACCACTCACTGAATAGGTTCTTTACTCTGGCTGTCATTACTTTTAAAATAGTAACCAAATGATTAAACAGAACCAAGAATGACTGAAGAATGCTTCTTTTTTTGTTCTAAAATAAGGAACAATAAGATTGATCATTATTTTTTACATCACTATTATCTGAAGTTATTCTGGTATTTACTATAATTGGTCATATGATGAACTTCCCTCATGATTCTTTTGGAATCTTGTAAAATTGTACATGTTCTCATGATTCATTTGAACTTTGGCAACATTTTTAATGAAAAAAATTAATTATGATTTTTAATGAATACACATGAGACATCTTCATCTTACCATATTTCTTGGGCTCTCTACATCAGCATCTCATTTTCCTGCACAACTTTATTATTTTTTTGCATGTTGTATACCTACCTTGAATGGTTTCTTACTATATACTTATATATGTAAATTATTCTGCACAAACTTCCTTTATGGTTTTGTGTGGACTTGTAAGGATTCACTTAATTTACTACACCAAAATTGTCACAAAATACAGCACTAATATCAATTTTAACTATCTTACTTGTTCTACAGATTATGCTACATCTGGTTTTTGACATCGGCTGTATATGAACACTAATGCATTTCTAAAACCATTCTTTTTTTATTTTGTTACATTATAAAAGTAATTTAAAAAGTAATTAATGAACTACTTTTATTTCATTTGGTAGAAAATTGCCAAATAGTGCAGCTTCCATATATTCCTCACACTTTCCCCTGGTAGTAATATCTTAAATAACAATACCAAAGTTACCAAAACCAGAAAAGTAATTTCCAGGCGATACTAAACTAAATACTTAACTAAATCTTAGTCAAATTCTATCAGCTTTTCTATGATAAATTTAGTACTTACATCTTCTTAGTCTTATGTACCCGTAACAGCACCTCAGTTTTTCCATTTATTTTAATATTTGACTTCCCTTGATATACACATTTGTTGATTCTCTACATTGTGAACCATAAAATATATTTTGGCAAGAAAATAAAGCTACAGTTTATTGAGAATAATGATTTTTACTGGAAATTTGATAAACCATCCTTCCCTTCAGGGACCTTACTCTATCTCTACTCCCTTCCCTTTCACATCTCACTTTTTTTTTTCCCTAACGAATCATTGCTGATACTAACTTTCTTCGAGTCTTCCTTCAATTTACGACTTTTCCTTTAACAATTCTGAAGATGAAACTTTAACATAAAGTAGTTGTATTGAATATTAACTAAATGGGGTCCTTGTGAATCAGTTTACTTTTCTGGGGCTTTTTTTCATTATTTATACAATGTAGACATTGAACTATATCATTTTTTAGCTTCATTTTAACTTTAAAATAGTGACTTTATAGTTAGGTTCCTGCCTAGTTTTATTATTACATTTTTCCCTGACTCACTGCTTCAGTTTAGTAAGGCTACCTATAGACCAGTGAGCATTGTTACTATGTGTGTTTACTTAGTTATATATAGAAAGATTTTTGCAAGGTAAATTTTTAAAGACTTCCTTTTTCTCTTTTACCTATTAGTCCCACATGTGTTTTGTCTATTTTGTTTTTCCTTTGAGTATTAATGTGGGTCTGAAACTAATATATTTTGGTTTAATTTAGGATGAAAAGGTAAGTTGCAGGGGGATGTCACACATTTTTTTTTATCATGGTAATTATAAATATAATGAAGACTTAAGGCCTCTGGCTTTACTTGGAAATTAATGATTAGTATCTTTCCCTAAAGTATGATGCCTAAGCAAAGCGTGAGCTACTTTGTTTTCTTTTAAAAGTTCTGTGAAAATTATCAGTTGAAGTGGTACAACTGTTTGAATGTTTAAATGACCAAATTCAAAAATATGAAACATATTAGAAAACATAACTAATAAAAAAGTCACTTTCTATGAAATTAAATTACTCAAGCAACTTCTAATGGATTTGCCTTTTCATCTACTATGAAAGAGATTGAATAATTTAGTGTTAATGAAATAAGT
Source organism: Nasua narica (assembly GCA_028533885.1). Taxonomy (NCBI): domain Eukaryota; kingdom Metazoa; phylum Chordata; class Mammalia; order Carnivora; family Procyonidae; genus Nasua; species Nasua narica. The sequence goes on along the minus strand of CM052810.1, from coordinate 94,433,430 downwards.
TCCAAAATGTTTTATTTTTGTACATTATAACTTACTTCATGGACATAAAAGGAATAGGGCGCCTGGGTGGCTCAGTTGGTTGGGCGACTGCCTTCGGCTCAGGTCATGATCCCGGAGACCTGGGATCGAGTCCCACACCTGGCTCCCAGCTCCAAGGGGAGTCCGCTTCTCACTCTGATCTTCTCCCTTCTCATGCTCTCACTCTCTCTCTCTCTCAAATAAATGAATAAAAATCTTAAAAAAAAAAAGGAATATTCAAGAATAGCTGCATTATTTTGTGTTCAGAAGTTAAAGCAATTTTTTCTCCGTTCTCTCTTAGTAAGGAGGCAGAATTGGTTGGTAAAAGGGCGTTAATGGAAATTACTTTCTCTCTCCCCACTCACAATGAGGGTGTATATTTTGTATTCTTTCATGAGATGGTTAGTCAGGTGCAGGCACAACAGGAGAGAAGGGAGGAAAACAAAGCTGATGATGTTCACAGGTCTGAGAGACAGAAAACACAGCACACCACACAAGGCCACATAGGAAAGACAACAGGGTGGTAGTCAGGAGGTTGAAGATAGGAGTGAGGGAAAGCATTAACTAAGAGTCTTTATTGGCATTTCTGGCAGAAAGGAAAAACAGGCTAGGATAAATACTTTAGAACTGGCTAGTGTGAATAATTCCATTGGATTTTAAATGACAGGGTAATAGTTGCCTGGTATCTGGCCTGCGGATGACTTTAAAGCAGAGGAATATTGCCTCCTGGGTGGCAGACCAGATACAGGAGGTATGGCCCGGGATTGGTTAGTTCTTTGTTTTTCATTTTCTTTTATTGAAGTATACTTAATGCACAGTGTTACATTAATTTCAGGTGTGCAACATAGTGATTGGACAACTCTATATATTATGCTATGTCCACCACAAGTAAAGCCATCATCTGTCAACATACAACTCTATTATATTATCATTGACCATATTCCCTATTTTGTACCTTTCATCCCTGTAACTTATTCATTCCATAACTGGAAGCTTGTATCTCTCACTGCCCCTCACCCATTTTGCCCATCCCCTACCCACCTTCCCTTTGGCAACCATCAGTTTGTTCTCTGTATTTATGGGTCTATTTCTGTTTTTGTTTGCTTCCTTCTTCCTTCATTTTTTTTTTTTTTTTTTTAGATTCCACACGCAAATTTCCTTTGCTGTGTAAAATCTTTTTATTTTGGGATTGTCCCAGTAGTTTAGTTTTGCTTTTGATTCTTTTGCCTGAGGAAACAAATCTAGAAAAACATTGCTAAGGTGGTGTGAAAGAAATTACTGACTTTGTTTTCTCTTAGGAGTTTTATAGTTTCATCTCACATTTAGGTCTTCAAGCCATCTTGAATTTTTTTGTGTGTGTATGACATAAGAAAGTGGTCCAGTTTAATCATTTTGCAAGTAGCTGCCCTATTTTCCCTATGAGAAAGAGAGAGAGAATTGAAAGAATTGGCTTGCACAATTGTGGAGAATGGCAAGTCAAAAATCTATAGGATAGTCTGACAGGTTGTAGACCTGGAAAAGTTGATTTGGTACCTCAAGACTGAAGATAGTTTAGGAACTCAGTTCCCTCTTCCTCAGGGGACTTTAGTCCTTTTTATCTTAAAGCTTTCATCTAACTGGATGAGACTAACTGATATTATGAAGGGCAATCTGCTTTAATCCAAGTGTATGAATTTAAATGTTAATATCAGCTAAAAAAATACCTTCACAGCAATATCCAGACTTGTGTTTAACCAGATCTATGTATAACTTGGCCTAGCCAAATTGCCTCATAGAGTTAACTATCTCACTTAGTTAGCAGAACAAAATGCTTTAAGATGTGGTAGTATAAATCAGTAAATAATTCTTATAAGAGCAATAGCCTGGAACCCAAAAATAATTATTATTTGTAGTCACATTTTCACACTAATTTGTTTGTTTGCCTGCCTACGTTTATTAAAGATTACCAATTTGTGACTTCTATGACTTTTCTTGGGAGATAGTTCACCGTGAATCACTCACATTTCTGCATGTGAGGCAATTATTGCCTTTTAGTCTGAAATATTCTTTCAAGGATGTTTGTATAAAAAAGAGCCTTGGAAGAAGAGATAGGTTACACCTACAATGGTAAAGGGCAGCCTTGTTTAATGCCCTTTATAAAAAGATTTGGGTTTCCTAACCCCAGAATTATTTTTTGTAATACAACTCGCTGATTGTGAATTCATCTATAATGTCCTAACCCAGCCATCCCCCATGGAACATTGGAGTCAAAGAAGTCCTATCATTCTGCTGATGACCATCCTGTTTGCTATGCCATGAGTCATAAAGTCCTTTATATTTGACTTAGAAGTCTTGTGTCTTCAACTATCATCTATGAAACAGTAATGGCTAAGTTGTTAGGTTGAAAGTAGGGTAAAAACTCAATTCTTAACAATTCTTGAAGACTTCCATTTCATTTTCAATTTAGGTTACTTTATTAGTAACTGTGATGCTTACTGTGATACTGACTTACTCTTACCTATGCTCATCACTGCATCAAGGAAGAAATATGTGAATGTGATAGAGAGACAAACTGTATCACCCTGATCCCAAATTGAAACTGACAGTATGATTTTGATGATAAGAGAAAGCTACTATGTTTTAATATATTCTGTTCATCTTAAAATAAAACCCTATCTGCATGTCACACATCCCTCTGAATACAACAGCAAAGTATTTTGTTCTGGTTGAGAATAGCTTGTGTATTTACCCTCTTGGACCTAATAATTTATCTGAGGAAGGACCTGGAATGAAAATGAGGATGAGAACATCAACCTCCACTGGCCATGGGGGACAGATAATGCAGAATATTTCAGTCTGGCCAAAGATTGCTATAAGCTCAGGAGATAGGAAATTCAGCAGGCAAACTTAACTGCCACACTATTAATTAAATCAACTTCATTCACTCCTGTCAGACACATATAAGCTGTGATGCCTCAGGCCACATTGAAATACACAAAGAGGATATGGATTAATTGAACCACATGAATATGAAGCAGGAGAATTTTCCAAATGCTGACTTTGTGGCAAGGTAAAGCATCTCAGGCCCCAAGCATGTCCAAATGGCATACTGAACATCCAGTTATTGAAGGCATGTGATCATCCTCTGCACTCCTGGAAACTCTCTTGTAACACTTTATTCCAACTCCGAAAAAACGATGTTCGCATGAGGGATAGAAAATCCTTAAGGATACATGAGAAAATATAGGCATTGTGTTTTTATAATGCCAATTGTCATGTATAATTTCCAATTAATTCCTCATTATGTTAATCAGAATCTCTTGTAAAAGATCAAGACTTATGGATTACTCTGGAGATCCAGTCTATGCACCTTAATAAAACTAAAGCCATTGCTCATATCCTTTGCCTTGAAAAAAAAATCTGGGACCCATTTTTAAAATGATTTTATTCTATTTTAAATATGTAAGACTTTAATCCTCTTCTGTTCCATAAAATGTGTAATGATACAAATCAGACCTATAATGATGTTTTAGAAATATGTTTTTCTCTACTCTTTTTAAAATGCTTATTTTATCTAGTCCTAGGTATTAAATTAATTTAAATAGCTTTTCCAATTACTTATATCTTTTAAATCCACATAATTATTCTCTTTAATATATATAAATTGTATTATTTCCTAGTCATCCTCATTTCCCAAATGGTAGATATCACCTATAACAAATGCTATCTTCAAGAATTTTTCACTTAAATGAAAAATTTAGCTTTTGATGAAATGTGTGTGTATTTTAGTATACTACTCATTTATTATGCCCATTTATACAAGTTATTCTTAAAATACCAGAAGAGTATTAACAAAGGCAAAATGATGGAAAATTTAATAATTTGAGCCAAAACAATATGTTAATCTTAAACTTTCACAGAGTGGATTAAAAAGTCTGTTTTTAATCTGAAGCATATAGATAAATGTCTCAATTCTGACTTAGAATGGAATATGTAAATATGTCAATTAAAAAATTACAAGAAAAAAAATACAAGAAAACATTATCTACTGCAATTTTTTTCTTTCTCTTTTTCTTTCTTTCTTTTTTTCGAAGGAGTACAAACATGTTAAGAGTCCTTTCCTATTGATAAATGAAAATGAGTATATGTTAAACATAAGGTGAATTTTGCCAAATTAAAAAAACTCCACATTTTTAATCTTTGTTTGCTATTCGTTATATAATAATAATAATAATAATAATAATAATAATATAGTAGTGAATGTTGATTTTGTAATGTAGAATACTTGAACTCTACTCAAAGATATCAAAGCAACCTAGCAATTTTACTCTAGCAATTTTTCCAACAATTTTACTCAAGCAATTTTACTCTAGCAATTTTTCCAACTTTATCAAACACCTTTCTTATATTTAAAGTCATGTGTTTTCTCAAGCTGGTTATTCATATTTCTGTAGTTATCTGTGTTTGTTTGATATTTGAATGACATAAATTTTCATATGTCCAGATCACCTGTTTGAAGGATTTGGTCATAAAGTCCCTAATAGTCCATCACAGACAGGCTCCAACCAAACTTTCTTCAATAAAAAAAATCAAATATGCATAAAACCAATGTCCTATGTCTTAGTGTTCCATCAGTCATAGGCTCATTAAAGGCAGGTACCATATGGTACAAAGCCAGAATATTTTCCTTATCAATGTATAGTTGTTGAAAAGGGATTCACTAATTGTTCAGTCTTTGTCCTACAAGAGAAGAAATCCCTCCATACCTTGTTAAAAATAACCTAGAAAGATTCCCAATTTGCACATAGACTGTTTTATAAGTTTCTTTATTTTTGAATTGTAATTCAGCCTTATTCTTCCCCTTCCCCCTCCCTCCCTCCCCCCACACAGCTAATAAATACTAGACTAAGGGTGTCTGGGTGGCTCAGTCAGTTAAGTGTCTGAGTATTGATTTTGGCTCAGGTCATAATCTCAAGGTCATGAGATCGAGCCCCACTGGGGCTCAGTACTAAGCAGGAGTTTACTTGAGATTCTTCGTCTTCCTCGCCCTCTGCTCTCCCCCCACTCATGCTTTCTCTCTTTTTCTCTCTCTCTCAAATAAATAAATAAATCTTTAAAAAGAACCACTAAGATAATTTTTTCATTGCTATCTTAGTAAACTAGATAGGTAGCTAAAGGGGAAAAATATGATAATGATATTAGTATATTAGTAGTAATAATATTAATAACAATATTTATGTAATATATACCATGTGCCAACTATTATTTTAAGTATTTTACATATATTCATTCATTTAATCCTAAAACAATCCTAGGAGTTAAACACTATCATTACACCCATTTTAAAGATTAGAAAATTAAAGAGAGAAAGGTTAAGTAATTCACTCAGAGATATGGTGAGTGGCAGAGCCTAGGCCTTGTAATTTCAGAACTTGTGATCCTAATCACTCTTTTATGTTGCCCAAGTATTTCATTTTCCAAAGAAAAAACAAACGATATAATTAGGGACAGAATCCTCCCAATTTTGGAATTCAATTCCATTTCACTTTTACTATTTATTCACAACTGACTCTACATATACTATTTCTAGGTAATGTTGGCCACTGGTCAAAATGAAAGGAAATATTATTAAATAATCATTTTCAGAGAGAAAAATAGGAATATTTCTATCAAGTAACACTCATAAGCAAAGGACCCAGGGCATATATAGAATTTTTTTATCCTGATAAATTATTAAAAACTAAAGTATTTTGAGTATTGACAGTATTGCATGCAGTATGCTAAGAGTTTTCCATACAGTAGCTAAGTTACCCCTTGTTATCACCCTGTGGTGTAGGTGCTATGATCATCTTCACTTAATGAGTGGAGAAATTAAAGATCAAAATGACTGAGTTGCTTACTCAAGTGTCAGAAGCAAAATTTCGATCCATGTAGTATTGCAACTGCTTTATATAAAAAATAAGTAAGTGTCAAGTTAGATGTCAAAAGGAAAAGTTATAAAAATAAGAGGGCTATAGAAGATGGAAGTGTTCATGCTGGAGTAGATTTCAAATGTAATACAATTTTTGAAAACCAACTAACAAGATAAAAATCAGCCACAGACTATTAATAAATATAAAGGAAAAGAGTAAACAGCTATTATTTTTCCATTATGCCAGAGCAGGAAAGTGCTCAGTAAAATTAAGTGTCAATAAAGTAAAGACAAAATTAAACTTTTTTTCTAAGCATAGACACAATTAACCTGTGAAAATGACTCATACTGGATGGTAATGAAGCAGATCGCTTAGTGAAATTGAGAACATATCTGATTCACTATAATGGGATTTTCAGTTAGATCAAATCGCACATCGTATTAGCCATCCTGGGTCAGGGCACATGCTGATGAGCAGAAAGGGTCACCAAAGAAAATTTTCTTTTTCTCCAAGGGCAGGAAGGTCATGATTAAAAAATAGAATAATAGTAAATATTTATTACATGTGCATGAGGGAGTGTCAGGGAGATGTGTAAGCTCCAGTTCTCTACCTCATCCCTGGGAGGGAAAGAGACAAAGGCTTCCTTGTTTTTACGAGAAGAGGAGTTCACAGTAATTTCTTATGCAGCAAAGAAATGGAAATAGCTTTGTGATGCTGTGGGCAGTTTGGAAGGTTGTTCATCCACTGGTGAAAAGTGAGGGTAGGACTTAACCCAGAAATAGCGCAGTTTTAATGATCTCTGCACTGGGGATCATCTGACTTGGAATTTTGTTCCAGTTCTACCACTTGTGTGATAATAAACGATAACCCTTCACTTTAAAGTGTTACCATTTTCCTTTCTGTATAGGGTTTGAATTAGCTGAATTCATATAAGATTATATATTTATAACATTCCTTTGAATTACCACTGCCTGAATCTTACAGAGGGCTGAATAGTGTCCTTTTAAAAATAAGTCTAGAATACAGAGATTTATTTCAGTGTTTCTTTGGGATTAACTGCTCATGCAGTTCCATGATGAAAACCTGTTCGGGGCTTTCAAAGTCTGCTTCCACTGGACCTGTTCATCTCTTAGCAAGAGCGCATTTCTATTATTTTGATTTCTTAGATTACATATTACAAGTTTTGAAATGCCTACTTTTTGAGCATAATACTTGTCCATGCTACTCGATTTTTTTTTCTAAACAGTCTGTATCGCTATATTTATGTTCTGAGAACTTTCTCCCTTTGCTATGTCATCCCTTATATTTTCCTGTTTTCTTGCCAATCACTGTTTCATTTAAAATATATCGAGACAGGGCCTCTCATTTATGTAAAATGGCATTCAAAATAAAACCAAAAAATATGCTATGGAATGACATTTTCCAAAATCACACCACAAAGAATCCAGGAATCAGAATTCATTCCTTTTTGAATTAAACATTTTCTTAACTAGAACATAAGCAGTGGGCACTATTGTAAAATGTGTTGCTCTCTTGTTTTTTCTTTCTACAGATCTGGATAATGTGGAAGGCATTGCTGTGGACTGGATTGGAAATAACCTTTACTGGACCAACGATGGCCATAGAAAGACCATTAATGTGGCCAGGCTGGAAAAAGCTTCGCAGAGTCGGAAGACTCTTTTAGAAGGAGAAATGTCCCATCCCAGAGGGATTGTGGTGGATCCTGTTAATGGGTATGTGATATTTGATCAGTTTGATAGGAGGAAAATATTATGTTTTTATATATTTAGTAGTAGCAGGTTTGGTTTAAATTCACACATGAATGGCCTGAATTGGAGAAGTTACTCATTTAATGATTTTCTCTTGTAGAAAATGATCTAAATAAACATGTCAATATACATTTAACTGAAATAAACAGATTATTTGCGTAAAGGATATATTTACTTGATTTACCCAGACAAGGACCATAATTCTCCATTTTAGGCTGTCTGACACCAAGATAAATACTCAACTGAGAGAACCAATCAATTTAATTTTTAAAGGGTATTAAAATTTAATGTATTCAGAAAATAGAACATATTTTTTTTGTTACTTACTGTGGGACAGGCATTTTGTTAAATGGGTTCACAATCTCCTGTAATCCTCACAATAATCTTTTGAACTAGTTGCTATTCTCCTCTTTGCCTTACAAAGAAGAAATTGATAACTGATTTACAAAAGGCCATTAAATTATTAATGTGTCTGAGCAAATATTTAAACCCCATCAGTCTGTCTCCAAGAATTTACTCAAAGCCACTATACTCCACTACTTTTTATTAGTCAAGGTTAGTAATCACATAATTCTAGACATAACCACAGTTTTCTTATAGTAAAATCATTTTCTACTATGTGCTACTTATTTTAGGATGGAATAGTTTGTGCAATTCTCAGGAATATATTTTTCTTTGATTTTTATTCAAAGCTATTACCTGAACACACACAATACTATACATCTAGAAATATTGAAGAGTGTGAACATTCCTAGCAGAATGTCAGAATTAAATGAATTAATTATATATTTTAAATGTACACTTGTTATATGTGATGTTTATCCCTCCCATCTCTTACACCACACTGTTTCAAAATAGCATAACAAAACAAATATTCTTTATTCCTTACCATGCACATAGAAGAATGATCAGTTGCAGAGGAAAACTATGGCTCCCTAATAAACTGAGATCACCAAATTGTAGTTGCTAGAATTGTTTGTGTTTAGAATAGCTCCAAACAAATACAGTTAAGGTACTTCTTCCTAGGCTGACATTTAAGTAGTGGATGATCTCACTGTATGTGTTTTTATAAGACATAATTATAAAGTAATTCAGTGATTTTATGTGTGGATTCTATAATTATCTGTCCTATTCCTGGACTTTTAAACCAAATCATCTATCTGACCTTTAAATCAAGGCAATCTTAATTTTAAGAGAAAACATTTATTATACACTGTCTAAATCTACTTGAAGCAAGATATCTTAAAACAGCATTTTCCTTCTCAGTATTTTGTTAGAGAAATATTTTGTGATAGAGTTAAAGACTATTTGTGGTGCTCACATAGATAACACAAATATGGAGGTCATAGATGTGATTTAGAAGGGAATTTAGAGGCACTAGTCCCTTCTCTCTATTCAAATTCAAGAATCCCCTTCAACACTTTCCTAATAGGCAGGCATCCAACTTGGATTTGAAAACCTATAACATCTACATAGTTTATAGTATTTGGGGGCAATTCTAATTGACTTTTTTTTTCTTTTTATTAAGGCAATAGCAGCAGCTCTGTAATATCTGCTAGCTGACCCTATATTTGCCTCGGGTGCTACAAAGAATGTCTCTTATACCTTTTCCATTAGACATCTTCTATTTTCTATTGTGTAGCAACCTGAAAATCACATATGTGTGTATGTATGTATATAATGCATATATATTTGCATACACATACATTTTTTCCACTAGGAATATGCTATACCCAGAATTCTGCACTAGGTATATAGTTAACAAAACAGGCGTAGCCTTAGGTGCCTGGGTGGCTCAGTTGGTTAAGCAACTGCCTCCAGCTCAGGTCATGATCCCAGGATCTTGGGATCGAGTCCCGCATCAGGCTCCCTGCTCACCGTGGAGCCTGCTTCTCCCTTTCCCTCTGCCCCTACCCCTGCTTGTACTCTCTCTCTCTTTCTGTCAAATAAGTAAATAAAATCTTAAAAAACAAAGCAAAACAAAAAACCCTAAAAAAAAAACAGGCATAGCCTTAAACTTTGTGAAGCATCTTCTGCTATCTGCAAGATGGGGGATAGGCAGATAGAACAAGAAATTAGTACCAAATAAGCAACTAATGTAATTTCTACAGACCAAAATGAAGGAAGAGAACAAACAGGATGGCATAATAGAGATAAACAGATAGACCGATTTCAATAGGTTTGCAGAAAGGTCTCTCTAAGGCATCTTTTAAATCAAGACTTCACTAACTATAGGAAAGAAATCAACAATAGACAGTGAAGAAAAGAGTATTTCAGATCAAGAAAATGGTACATTTGAAGATCTTAAGTTGGGTAAAATCTTGATTATGAGAGGAACCGAGATGAGGACAGCAGAGCTGGACCTTTGATAGCAAGGGGAGAAGAGATGAAGATGTGGTTGGAAAGGAAGCAGGACCTTGTCTGCCTAGTTGAGAGCTTTGTAGTTAGTCTTCAGTGAAAGAGTAAAATAGGAAGTGAGAATTAAATATGTATTTTAAAAAACCTAATCTGTCTGTGGGGAATGGATTGGAAGATAGAAGTAGCATCATGTGAATTTAATTGTCCAAATAATTGTTTGATCATAATATAAATTTTAAAAAAGAAGACAAAACTTTAGTTTGGAAAAGTACATTTAAAATGGGCACAATATTACTGCACAGAACATTAAAAATGAGAAACTTGATTTATTTACATTTTTTTTCCTATGATAATACCTATTTGTAGCTATACACAGGAGGAACGAATGGCAGGGCTTTCCTATTATAGTAGCCAATTAGCAAAAACTACTCATTTCAGAACTATGCTTTATCCAAAGTTTCATAAACAATGATAGAATCAGTAAAGAATTTGTTCATTTATTTCTTTATTAAAATATATTATTGATTACCACATAGAGCAATAGAAATCAGTAAGACAGTAACTGTCCTCAAGGAATTCATACCTGGTGTGCTTGGTGTATACATACATGCACACACAAATCACCTATAAAATAAAATAGACTGAAAAAATGCTCTTCATAAAATAATTGAGGTTTTCAATTTAGAATTGAGCTTTAGAGAATCCATAGGATTTCTCATGAGTAGATTTGGTCTCAGGGGCTTAGGATGTGCAGTCATAAGGTTAGTCACTACTAGGACAGGACATTTTAAGTATGTGTTTAGAGGCAGGTGTGTTAATGGCAATTTTGAGATGAGATGAGTTCACTTAGGTTAAAGCAGAGGGCATATGTAGAAATCTTCAATGTTGGGATTAAAAGATTTTTTTTTTCTGACAGCAGAGTAATTGGAAGGCTTTGAGAATAGAAGTCACATTTTTCAATTCATGACTTAGGAAGACAAGTAATAGAAATATGATAGTTGTATGGGAACTACCTGTTAGAAGTTCCCTTTGAAAAGGGATAAAAGACAGACTTAGCATTTGTAATGGGAATAGAAAAGTGGGGATTGAGAAAAGAGACACTGAAAGAATGGAATTGTCAGCCTCAACAGTTGTAAAAATAGGGATAAAGCTGGAGAAAGAATTGGTCATAATGGCACTGTTTCTCAAACTGATAGTTACAGATGAATTCCCTCCTTTCCAATAATTTCACACTTCACAATTTATATTGGTAACTTAGAAACCTACATCTCCAGTTCTGCCTTCACAAAATATTACCTGTAGTTTAAGTTTGTCCAAAGCTGAGTGGATATTTCCCCCCAAACATGATCTCTGGTATCCCTATCTCAATTAATAGTGCCACTCCCTCTAGTTAACAGTAGTTATTATGTTAGCACTAAATTGAATTTTTTAACAGTAAAGTTTATGTTTTCTCATGGCAGAGAAGTGCTTAAGGATTTAAGTATGTCTAGGATTGATCACCACATAATATAGTTTAATTTAGGGGTACGATCGATATCAACAAATGCAAGCTTAGTGCTATAGGGCACAAATACAAATAAAAATAATCCCTACCATTAATTATTTTAATTTTTAATCAAAACCATCAGACATGTAACACCATTAAATATCACACAAAGCATAAATGCAATAAATATTATTTAAAAAAACTAAAAAGAGGGGCGCCTGGGTGGCTCAGTTGGTTAAAGCCTCTGCCTTCGGCTCAGGTCATGATCTCAGGGTCCTGGGATCGAGCCCCACATCGGGTTCTCTGCTCAGCAAGGAGCCTGCTTCCCCCTCTCTCTCTGCCTGCCTCTCTGCCTGCCTCTCTGCCTACTTGTGATCTCTCTCTGTCAAATAAATAAATAAAATCTTAAAAAAAAAAACTAAAAAGAAATGTCACTAGGAAACAAAGGAAAGACCTTATTTTCACAGAAAGGGTAGAAATAGACTTCATCAAATAATTGTATTTGAACAGAACTTGGGAAACAGAGGTGTAATTTTTCTTTCCATATTAGCTGAAACCTTGCTTAACGTAATATTTGTTTAATGAATACTTGAGTCCCACATATAAAAATATTTATATTAGTTTCTGCTTACTTTATAGGTTATATTTCCTATTTTCTATGTTTAGGAATCATCACATTTCATATTGATTATAAGGCTTCCACAATATAACTTCATCACATAATGAAATTGGTAGATGATGATCACATACCTAGCCTCGGTCAGATTAACACCTTTGTTTACATTTTTTTCTTATATTCTGTTTGAATAAAAATAATCTTAGATAATGGATCAGATCACAAACAATGATTTTTTTAAATATCAAAACAATATAAATTATGCTTAGATTCACCAGAATTACCCCTCATGTATGTGTCTGCGTGTATATGCAATTTGGGTTGGAGAATCAAAGAAAAAAAAAATAGAAACCTACAAGGGAAGATAATTGTAATTTGAGCAAGTTGTAAATTAGCAACTACAATAAAACTGCATTGACTAACCATATTTAAGATTTCTTTTTTTTAAGATTTTATTTATTTTATTTGACAGAGAGAGACAGCAAGAGAGGGGACACAAGCAGGGGGAATGGGAGAGGGAGGAGGAGGCTCCCCACTGAGCAGGGAGACCAATGTGGAGCTAGATACCAGGAACCTGGGATCATGACCTGAGCTGAAGGCAGACGCTTAACCAACTGAGCCACCCAGGTGCCCCTATATTTAAGATTTCATGCAGTATTAATAAAGATAAAAATTTATATATTTCTCTTTCACATAGTTGATTTATACAGTTGAAGTCACCTAGTCATATCCAACTAACATAGTACTAGAGCAAATGGAATGACTGTCCCGTTTGTTCCTAATTTGTTCTAATAATAAGACCACTTGAAAAACATGCTGGATTTAAGATAAATGTATTTCCATGTTTATTTCTAGGATTAGAATATATTTTGACTTAATAAAAATTCACCAATCTTAATATATTTCCTCAGGACTAAAAAGACATATCAACATAATTTTAAACTGTTAAGGGAATTTTTTAAAAGCTTAACTGGCATAAAATAACGGATGATGTGTTACATCCTCAGTTGTTCCAAATCTTCCTGTTTAGACCATAATAGGATTTTTTAGTCATGGATACAAACTTTTCCCAAAGTACATCAGAAATTCTTTAGGGCCCACAAAATGTGGGAGGCAGAGGATCTACTAAGGGCATTGTTAGGGTCAGCAGCTTAGAAAAGCTTTAGAGCTTTATAAAGTTGTAGATGGGGTAACTGAATTAAAACCTACACTTTAATTAATAACTCCAGAACTTTCACATGACCCTGGAGCAACACTTGTGGAGGGTTTTAACCTTATTCATGAGGGAATTGGAACATTAGCTCAAGGCGCTCTCTCCCACTTTTATAGCTTATACAAAAGACTTGTTTTTAAAGGCAGAAGCTTTTGTTTGAGATAGAAATTAAACCTCAAAATCTCAAGGTCAGTCAACCTGATATTATTAAACTTATGTGCAGCTAAATCATCTTCTGTGCGTTTTGAGGTAATAATAAGCAGCAATAAAGCAGAGATAATTTGCATGAGGAAGACAAATTAGACTTGGCCAAATAAACCTAGTATGACCATACCCTTTAGTACAAAGACAATCCAATTGCCTGTCTTAAAAAATAATTCACCTGAGATTAAATAAAGCCTGGAGTAGATTGTTAACAGCACCATGAGTTCTCAAAAGCACATAATTGATATGTGTTTTCTGAAGTGGACAACATTTAAAAATAGGAATGCCCTCAAAATCATTTCCCAAACTTGATATCAACACCAAAGAAAATCAATCTTTGCCACTTAGTGTTAAGCTAAATGGCAAATGGGACTAGGAAGTTCGGTAGTGGGTTTTCCATAATTTGTCTGAATGTGTCTTCACTGAACACATCTGCACTTCCCCGAGGACTCCATGGATGGCCCCTAACTTTGGCAGATGAGCATTTAGATAGGAGGAGAAATCAGAATGTAATTAGATTTTAGGGCAGTGCCCAGTCTAAAGAATCATCCCTCTGTATGGTGGTTGGTTGAAATAATACATGTGCACTCTTGTTTGTGACATTGTAGTTGGATGTATTGGACAGACTGGGAGGAAGATGAAATAGATGACAGCGTGGGAAGGATCGAGAAGGCCTGGATGGATGGCTTCAATCGGCAGATTTTTGTGACTTCAAAGATGCTGTGGCCAAACGGTTTAACTCTGGACTTTCACACCAACACATTATACTGGTGTGATGCCTATTATGATCATATTGAAAAAGTGTTTTTGAATGGAACTCACAGGAAGGTAAAAGACAAATACTGCTGGGTTTTTTTTTGTTTTGTTTTGTTTTTTGTTTTTTTAACTCACAGGCTTCTTCACAGAGCCTTGTTGTGTGTTGTGTTAAAAATACTTTCAAGTTTATTTTTACCCCTCTGAGGTGGCTGCCAGTAGTCTCTGTGGGGTGGCTAAAGGAGGCTGAGCATTAAGTAGTGCAGCTGGCACTTGCCTCCGGGAGACCAGGACCAGCTCACTGTGGTATGCCAGGATTTGTGGGATTTTAAAAAGAAGCTCTCAGGATATCAGAGCTGTTTTAAAATACAGTTTTTCTCCATTATTTATGACTTTGCTATGACCAAGCAACCCAGCTCTATTCAAGTATATTTAATATTTGCAGGTGAAATTTAACCTCTGTATTATGAAAAAATAATTACAATGCATTTATTTAAATAAAAAACTTCATGACTGTGGAATCAAAACACAAAAATGAACTGGACTTCAAGCCTGTTGCTATGAATAAATGTCAAATTCCTCTTGCCTCTTTTGGTAGGATCATTGCAAAACGATTTTGAAATTCTTGGGTAAATTGGAGGATAGAGTTGACTGGATGCCAAAAAGGGCGCTGTTGACAAAATAACACATCTCCATTTTAGCTTATAATAACCTGAGTGCATATAACACTATAAAATGACTTCAGCTTTTTAGTTAAATAATAGAATATGGAATGTTAGAAGTGATCAAAATGTTTCCATTGATACTACACTCCATTTTGGTAAGAAAGACTGCACAGTTGGCCAAGCCTACTCATTATGAATTCTGTTTGGGAAATAAATACTACAGTAATCAGTTAAGACTACTTCAATCATTGGTTGACTCTAACCATGCTTTTAATATTTTTCCCCAAATGGTAAAATTGATTGGCATTTAACCTAATGTCACATACTTAACAAGTACCAAATAAATATGTATGATTCCTCTAAAGATATTGATATGTACACCACATGGATAACATTGTAATGGCTAGCATGTTTTAGCCTTTATGGAGATGAGAAAATAAAGGTAAAAAACTGCCTTAACTATTCAATATTTGAATATGTGAGCTGAAGAATTCAGGTTAAAAGGATCAAAAATTGAATTTTTAGCCCCACGTTATTTAGATAACTTCAATTCTTTAATATTAAATAGAGTGAGTAGAAAATGCTTTTTCATGTTGTATACAATATCATTTTATAAATGGTGAACAGCGAAAGGTATTATTATTGGAGGTATGATTCCTTATTCCTCTTCTACAAGCCTCTGTGTGCAACAGTACTTATATGATTGCTCCAGTTAAACAAAAACAAAATACAACTAGAATGTAAAGATTATACTAAGAAAACCAGAACTGAAATTAGCCAGTGAGTCTTGTTTATCTATTTACTACTAATAAATGTTTCTATGTTCAAAATTAAAACCTTTACCTCCCTCCTTGTCATTTCCTAGATTTCTTCAATTTGCTTTGGCCCAACTAAGTAGGAGAATCCCTTTCACTCCCAATGTTATCAAACCATGTTTTATTACTTGGCTGTTGGATAAGCAATATCACAACATACATAATTACTTTAATTGTTCAGATCAATCTCCATTCCAGGTTATGATACTGGAATATCATAAGGAAAAGAGCAGGAAAAAGTGCCAGGCAAAGTCATTTTAATGTTTACATTTCTTGACCATATGAGTAATGTCATATATAAGAGGATTTAAATGGCTGAAATACAACTGATCTCCTTCAAATACCATGTTCTAAAAACAGAAAAATATGCTCACTTGTGAAATCCATTTTTCAAATGGATTTAGTTAAGATATTAGTAGGATCATTATCTGTTATATTTATTAAATATCCTTTTCTCTAAATATTTAGTTATGTTTTTAAAGGACAGTTCTGATTTTTCACAATGTGCTTATATTTTATAGGTTGTTTACAGTGGAAAAGAGTTGAACCATCCTTTCGGACTGTCGCATCATGGGAATTATGTGTTCTGGACTGATTATATGAACGGTTCCATTTTTCAACTAGATTTGGTAACAAATGAGGTGACATTACTGAGGCGTGAAAGACCACCCCTATTTGGGCTGCAGATTTATGATCCACGAAAGCAACAAGGTATTAAAAACTATATAAAATTTCTTCTGACTTTTACCTATGGTGATACTTCACATTATTTGCAAAAGGTTTTATTTTGACAGTGTTGCTTAAGATTTATGATAAAAGATGCCCAGTCACTCCAAAGTCAATCAAATCTTAGACTTTGTTACCATAAACATTTATTATCTATTGTTCAAAATAGCCTAAGCAAGTAACTGGTTAATTCTATTTGAGTGAAATTCAAGTATTTCTCCAAATGCTTCCTTTTTCATGTCATCTTCACGTAATTTAGACTAAAGGAAACTGAAGAAGACTGTTATTTAAAGCAAAAAAGAAAAAAACCTACTTAATATTTTAAAGATAAGTATTGTGAGCAGTGAGAAAACTTTTCATGGGAGAGGAGTATTATGTGAAAATATTTTAAAATAAGTCATACTATAAAAAGTATTGTAAAAAGTATATTAGTATATTTATCTGATTAATTTCATGTCCACAAGGAATGCTTAATTATTTTAGATGTTATGAAAGGGAAATAATCTACCACGATATGCATGTCTTATTAAAATCAGGTAATATTATTGTATATTTTATCTACATGAGTTATTAATATTTATTAGACCATCTACAAATTGTATGACTCAGAATTTAGGTATTAAAGAAAACAGCTTAGTAAATTATGTAGTAGACTTTTGTTATGAATCTAAGTAGTCACTATTCCTTTTATTTATGGAGATACTTTTATGAAAACTTAATGAGCATACATTTCAATAAATATAAGATGAAAAAATAATATCCTGAATTTTTCAATGTCTATATTGTCCATAGAATATTATCTAGAAGGCAAAGACTTTGTTTAAAGACATTTTGGCTAAATCAGAGGTTTTAAAAGCAAATTTTCTCATGGAAGTGCTTGTTTTTTTTTTTTTTCCCCTACTATATTAAAATTGCCTCATTGGGATACAAATACAATTTTATAAGATAATGGAAGTATATAGAGTGAGAAATATCAATAGAAAATGTAAGACAAAATCTTTAAAAAAGAATAAAAGTGAAATTATTTGAAGTGGTATAAGCTATATTTTTGGACAAGTAATGAAGGATAGTGACAATCATAGGTAAAATGGTAATATTTTCTATTACATTCAGGCCCATCCTGCTCCTTACCTCCTCCCATCCCCAACTATTATTGAGAGTCTACCCCAAACTAGAGGCAAGACCCAGAAAAGGAACGACTCTTCTCATCTCTTGTAGGTTCTTCCTTTCCCAATTGTTGTTCCCTCTAATTTCATAATCATTGGTTTCCTGGATTTTATTACAGTAATCCGTATACAATCCCATTTCTCATTCCTATTTTCTTTAGAAATTGTTAATCTTGAATGTCATCACTGAACTCCTTCTAGCCGAATTCCATGATGTTTTCAGAATCTTCATATTCTTCAAATTTGTAGTTGCTTTAGAGAGCTGATGAATTAAATGCAGCATGTGAGATAAGAAATACCTGACTTATTGTAAAATGGTCTTGGGCCCAAATCTAGGTTCAACACTTTTTCTTCTGAAATTTTAGACATATCATAAAAGATCTAACAAAGATGAGAAGTTCTTTTTTTTTTTAATTTTTTTATTAACATATAATGTATTATTTACCCCAGGGTAGAGGTCTGTGAATCATCAGGCTTACCCATTTCACAGCATTTGCCATAGCACATACCCTCCTCAATGTCCATATCCCTACCACCCCCCCCACCTCCCAGCCACCCTTAGTTTGTTTTGTGAGTTTAGGAGTCTCTTATGGTTTGTCTCCTTCTCCATCCCATCTTGTTTCATTTCTCTTCCCCACCCACCCATAACCCACTGCCCTACCTCTCAAATTCTTCATATCAGAGCGATCATGTGATAATTGTCTTTCTCTGACTGACTTATTTCGCTTAGCATAATACCCTCTAGTTCCATCCACGTCGTTGCAAATGGCAAGATTTCATTTCTCTTGATGGCTGCATAGTATTCCATTGAATAT
>CM052810.1:94111963-94414435 GCA_028533885.1 Nasua narica | reverse complement strand
ATGTCCCTCAGCGGAGCGGACTCTAAAAGTTCCGATTTTGTGCTCCGCGGCTCTGTGGCTGCAGGGAGCCGGCCCCTCCCCCCGCGGTCTCTCTTCCCGTCGTTTTGGAATCACTTTTCCAAACGTCCTACCTTTCCGAAGGTGGTCGATTTTCTGCTCCTAGAATTGCTCTTCTTCCTCTCTTCTCCCTCCTTTTGAGTATGCTGGCTTTTAAAATGATTTATTAACTATCTAGATGAACTTCTGGGTTCCGACTCTATCCCAACCTCCTACTTCTCCGCCATCTTGCTCCTCCTCCCATGTTTCTAATTATTTAAAAATACTGAGAATAATAAATAATTATCCTTATTCTAAATCTTTATTTTTAATAAGGATTATTAATTTCTAGGCATTAGAAGCCATTTAAACTGTATCTCACCAGTAACCCCATCTGCAAATGAGATAAACCTACCTTAGAATTTTATTATAAAAGTTGAATTAATTTAAATATATATAAATAAGTAAATAAATAAAGTGTCCCTGGCATTGATGATTATTCATTATATTTATGTATACAATTTTTAATGCTGTTTTTAGTCACTAAATCACATTTCCAAGAGAATATTTTTACATGGAAAGTTCTGTAACCTACTAGAAACTCAGTAAAGACTGCCACATGAGCTGTATCTAAAATATGTTGAAGTAATAAATTCAAAAATATTTTCAGATACTATTAAAAGGTAAATCTCTAGGCAATTCCCATGACAGATATGGAATTATTCACATTAATTTAGATTTTGGATTTCTATCATGACAGGACAAATACCAATTCATCTTTTTTAAATTTATAGTACTCTTAGAAAGGGAATATATTTAAAAGTTTGAGTAATGGTATTTTATTTCTAAATATTTAAATTTCATGTTCAGTGAGAATGGTAAGCATGAGTCATTCTATTAAAAAAGAATGTGATATTGGGGTGCCTGGGTGGCTCAGTGGGTTAAAGCCTCTGCCTTTGGCTCAGGTCATGATCTCAGGGTCCTGGGATCGAGCCCCACATCAGGCTCTCTGCTCAGCAGGGAGCCCGTTTCCTCCTCTCTCTCTCTCTGCCTACTTGTGATCTCTCTCTCTCTGTCAAATAAATAAATAAAATCTTAAAAAAAAATTAAAAAAAAAGAATGTGATATTTAGCATTTATATTTTAATATGAAAATGTGTCATGATATATTGCTTTCAGTACTTCCTTATCTTTTACCACTTTAAATTCTTAATATATTTCTCAAAATATTTTGATTAAGTCAAAATTTTAAGAATCTAAATATTACAAAAATAATGAATATACAATTTAATCCTGTCCATAATATGCATCGCATAGTCAGAACACCTAAGTATCCTATGAAGTATTACATTTTTATTCTATAGTTATGGAATAAACATGGCTATACCTGGAAACTACTTAAAAAAATCTCTACATTCCTTATTGGAAAAAACTTGAAACAAGCTTCATTATCCTCCGAGTTGGAAATTGATACTAAAGCTTGAATTATTAGCTTCCTTAGCTTTCAAGTTTATCTTTACCTTTCATAAACACAGCAAATTTAATTTACTTCTCAGAATAATGGAAGGACATTATTATATTCTTGAGGTTGTTTCTTCTGATCTGTGGACACAGAAGACAATCAATGGGAATGAGTTAAGTATTTATTGCATATAACAAAATTTTGATAGTTTTTGTTTGTTTGTTTTGTTTTTTTTTAACTCCTCCCTTAATATTCTCTACAAAGCCACCCAACGCCTGAGGCTCACAGTACAATAACCTCATCTGTCATTTTAGTCACATTTTGGCACTTGTACTTTAACTGCCAATACAACTTAAATTACTGTATTATATTATTAGATGCCTCCAAGTAATTAAAAAGAATTTTCATGTTTGAGTTAAATTTTTCTGATATAATCAAGTATTATTTATTGATAATACCTTGAAAAATGTAACAGTTAAAATGGTCTGGACATTTACTCTGCTGATTGGATTCCTAGTGTTACAGAGTTCTTTGTAATATTCTGTAGGTATACATCTAAGTAAATATACTTTTTTTCCTGGTGATTACCTACATCTCCAACCTTTTCACAATGTTATCTCAGTTTTATCTTAGTTTCCAAAGGTGTCTCACAAATGTTCTTGGATAATACTTTTGTGACTCTACCCTGCTTTATTTATGTCTGTTGCATACTTCATCAGTGTCTCTGCTGGTTAAGTCTACTGGGAAGGTCCATGGGACAACACATCTACTCTTGTGCATTGTACGTTCTACTGGTACTAGCAAGGCTGTTCGTTTTGAGTTTCACAGATAGCCTGTGTTCCTAGGCATCATCAATGCACTGACATGTCAATGTACTCCTTGCATAAGAGGGAAGAATATCCCATCCCTTTCCCTTTGTGCTCATTTGTTTTTTATTCACTTGGTATCCAAAGTCTAAATGTTAGTGATCTACTTTAGAAAGAAATCAGATTTGAATACACTAGGTCTAATCTGCTATCCTGGACACACATCATCATGTCCTGTAACCTTCCTCTCTCCAGGAGCTTTTCTGCATACATACCGCTCTCTCTTAACCAACATGCAAATTCTTTTTATTGCCCAGTGCATTGTATATTTTAAATGTTTCTGATTTTTTGGGGGGTTCAGTAGGTATCCTGACTACATTAATGAATAAGTAATATGCATATGCATATGTATGTGTACATTTTTATGCCTACATGTGTCTCTTAGAAAGAATGTGAACTTGAACTGGCTAACTTTGGATAGAATCAGAGTTCTCTGACATATTGGCCTCCCTCCTCTTCCAGGTGACAATATGTGCCGAGGAAATAACGGGGGCTGTAGTACACTGTGCTTGGCTATTCCAGGAGGCCGAGTCTGTGCTTGTGCTGATAACCAACTTTTAGATGAAAACGGGACAACTTGCACATGTAAGTTTTGTTTGTTTGTCACATTCATTGATTATACATGTCTTTTTGAAAAAAAAAAGCAGATGAAACCAGAGGAATTAAAATCAAACTTGGAAAGAGAAACTCAGGTAATCACTTAAGTATAATTTTCTTTAGACTACAAATAATTAACTGAAAGCAGTTGAATAATGTTGGAAGTTTTCCAGAGCATTTGTGACTGCTACATAATAGTTTAATAATAAAAATATATATGTAAAATAGTTTACTAATAAAATATACATATATAAAATAGTTTATATATGTGTTATATATATTTATATGTATAGTTTATACATATATACTATGTATATATAATTTATATACATAATCTTACATATATAACATATATATAGAAATAGTTTAGTAATTATATATGTATATATATGCCACAGAAGAAAATATTTCATAAAATTGTTAAGGACCTTCACCATTAGGACAAGCTCAGTCTTCTGTCTTTGTTGGTGGAGAGAAAAAAAGGAGGAAAAAAGAGACAGAGAAATTCTAAACTTTATCAAAAACTAAATTAATTGGATTGATTGACCTGGATTAAAAGCACTTTATTAACTTTTACTAACCTTCCTCAATTTACTGCATCTTGTTATTCCAACGTGGCCCTTTTGAAATTTGTTCTCTTTATCTGTATCAAGTCCCTTAACCATAGCGATGGGACCAATGCTATGTATGTATAGAGTACTATAGAAATGTTTTGAGAATGATTTGATCTTGATTCTTCAGAGAAACAGAACTAATAGGATATAAATATAGAGTAAGAGGTTTGTTACGAGGAGTTGGCTCATGCAGTTATGGAGGCTGACGTCTCCCAATATCTGCAGCCAACGGTTGGAAAGGGGAGTACCAGTGGTGTAGTTCCAGGCTGAATGCTGGTGAGCTGAAGACCCCAGAAGAGCTTGTGTTTCAGTTAGAGTCTGAAGGCAGGAAAAAAAAATGTCCAAGTTCAAGGCAGTCAGGCAGGAAGAACTTCTCTTACCTGCAAGAAGATAGGCCTTTCCATTCAATTCAGGCTTTCAGTGTTTGGATAAGGGCAACTCACCTGCTTAATTTAGTCTATAGATTCCAATGCTAATCTCATCTAAAACACTCTCACAGGGCGCCTGGGTGGCTCAGTTGGTTAAGCGACTGCCTTCGGCTCAGGTCATGATCCCGGAGTCCCGGGATGGAGTCCCATATCGGACTCCCGGCTCTGCGGGAAGTCTGCTTCTCCCTCTGACCTTCTCTCCTCTCATTCTCAGTCTCTCTCTCTAATAAATAAATAAATAATCTTAAAAAAAAATAAAAAAAAATAAAAAAATAAAACACTCTCACAGACACACCCAGAATGATATTTGACCAAATGTCTGAGCACTAAGGCCTACTCAAATTGACACGCGAAATTAACCATCACAAATTTTTGAATAATACATAAATGCATTATTTAATCAGTTATAATTACAGTCTTGGGGGAGACAGAAGGAGAAATAAGTATAATAAGGAAGATTTCAACTTATCTGAGATGTTCTATTTTTTCTGAAGAAGAAACAATGTGAATCAGGGGTTTTTACAAATGTTTTAACACATAGTAATATTTGAGAAATATACAGAAAATATGTAAGTGAAAAATCCACCTAAATGCCACTATTCAGCAAGAAACTACTAAGACATTTTCATGTCATTCCCTATAATTATATATCCCTGGAGGTTATTATTTTTTACTACTACTAATAATAATCATAGGTAAAATTTATTGAATTCTTGTATAGGACTTTATTATAAACTTTCATGGTTCTCATTAGCCCTTACAATAATCATATATGGAAGATACTATTATTACCTCACTTTAATATTCAGAATGTATACTTGAGGGTTAATGACTTTTCATAATTCACATAATTAGTACGTAGGACATTTGGAATATAGACTTCAAATTATTTTATTTTGGAGACAGAATTCTTCATTATGTTGTAGCTTTACACATTTTGGATCATAGGACAGTATCATTTACTTTGTGCTTTATTTTTACTTATTAGGAGCATAAGCATCTTACCATGTGACTACATATTCTTTATAAACATGATTTTTAAGCCATTTATCTTCATTTTTCTACTTGATGTTTGGTGTTATTTTTGATGAATTGTTATAGACTATTTGTGTGTTTCTTTACCGTTTATGATCCCTTCTGTATTTTACCATATAGTCCATAGTCAGTTTGTTACATTTTCTTTTTTAAACATTTAGAATAATACCACCAGTTTTAAATTCTATTATCACTATTTTGAATTTTAACTATTTGAGATGAAGACTTTGACTTTCTTTATACTATTCTCTTTATCTACCTCAATTTCATTCCTTATTTAGGATTTCTGACAAGGAATATTATTTTGAATTATCAGTCAGCAAGTCATTTTATAAAATGTTTTGACATGGGGCTTTTGGGTGGCTCAGTGGGTTAAAGCTTCTGCCTTCGGCTCAGGTCATGATCTCAAGGTCCTGGGATGGAGCCCCACATCTGGTTCTCTGCTCAGCAGGGAGCCTGCTTCCCCCCGCACCCCTGCCTGCCTCTCTGCGTACTTGTGATCTCTCTCTCTCTCTGACAAATAAATAAATGAAATTAAAAAAAATGTTTTGACATGTATAGCTAGTTTGTTGATCAATTTTATATTTTGTTTTAGACCTGACTCAGTGCTTCACTGGTTGTATCGCTTAATATTTAAAATTTAGTTCCTCATTGTTTAATTATTAATTTTCACTAATGTTTAAGATAGATAAAGTATTTCTTGAAGTTGCTTTTCCAAGAAGAGCACAAAGACTGTATACCATGGAGTTCTTGTGTTTTCTAAATAGGTCTCCTTTGCATTTATATGTGATTGACAATTCTGGATACTAATTCTTGGCTAAATAAAAATTTTCTTCAAAATTCTAGAAATACTATTTAATTTATCCTGGGATAATATACTTGAGAGTAGAAATACAAATTTTACTTCTCTGGGCAAACTTTTTTCATCGTTGGTAGGATTTTTAAATTTTCTATGAGGACAATTCTTGTAATATGTAATTATATGAAGTATACTTTCTTTGAGTCATCAGGTGGTTTCCTTTCATTGTTCTGTAGTATTATTTTTTAATTCCCATTTTGTTGTTTATTATCATCAGTAGAGAAGATATCTATCAAGACCTATAGTTTGCCAATAGGAAGAGATTAAGCATTACTTTGAATGATGTAAATTCTAAAATTCTTTCTAGTTGTCTGCTAGGCTCAATCTTATCTTGGTTATTAAAAGTGAAAAGTACATTTCCTAATTAAATGTTTAGTATCTACCACAGATTCATCTAAAGTTATTTTTCTGGTATAAAATAACTGACATGCTATCCCAGATAAATAACTGACATTTTGAACAGATGAAATATGTGTGTGTACATGCACGTGTGCACACAGACACACACACAGACACACACACACACACAGTAACCTCATGGACCTCCACCACTTGTCATTCTGCCTTTTCTCTACCCCAGATTTCCTCTCAAAGATGGAAGGTAACAGTGCAAGTATCTCCTTTATTGATAGGCGCAGACCTTACAGTGGATGCTGCAGGAGCAAAGGGTCTCCCTTTTTATCTAAAGATAGATAGACTTATTCAATTTTTAATGGTATAAGTTAGAGAAGTTTCTGGCTGGATATTTAAATCTTGTCCTATTGGTCTTGCAAAAAAGTCAAAATTCCCTTTAAGATAATATTAGTCAAATGATCAAGAGACTGAGTTTTCAAGGATCTGAATTTTTATCCTTCATCTTAGTTTTCATAGTAGTTGGAGGAGAGTATATATACATTAGATATATCTAGGTGTTTTTTTAAGCTTGAAATGTTCTAATTAGTTCTTTAATTTTAATTGTTTGAATCATAATTGTCTGGATTATTGGCATCCAAATTATCTTTTTTATTCCCTTCATTCTATGCCCCATTAAAAATTTATGAATTCCTTATGAGTTGTCATATTTATATATCTATATCAGTATTGATATAGAAAAGATAATGACCACTGCACATATCTATGTAAATAAAAATTGGGTGACTTTTGGATTTTAAGGAAATGCTATATACAATGTTGGTCATATAGTTACGATAGGAAATTTGTTATCATGACTGGGCACATGATTATACATCTGGCGAAAGATAGAAAATTTTCCGTGACTTTCTTTCTAATATCTACAATTCCATGATGATACAACTCTAATGCAGTAAAAAGAGGGAAGAAGGTATTTTATCTATAATTGTTACACTAAACAATGTTAAGTCAACAAAACCATCTGCATTCTTATTTGAGAATTTGTCGTTCCATTTGTTTGTTTGAAACTCTACTATATCTGTAATTGCCAAGCAATTTGCCCAGGTTTCTTTCAAATGCAATGGGAAAAATCATAAGTAAGTGTATAATAACTCATTTCTTACAAACAATTCATAGTGTGTTTATGTAAATTATTTCAGTTCATATTACTTTAAAGGCAAAAGTTTTTCAAGGATGTTAGCCTTTCAGACACATGAAAAAATGTTCAACATCACTCAACATCAGGGAAATATAAATCAAAACCACAATGAGATACCATCTTATACCAGTCAGAACTAACAACTCAAGAAACAACAGATGTTGGTGAGGATGAGGAGAAAGGGGAACCCTCTTATACTATTAGTGAGAATGCAAGCTGGTACAGCCACTCTGGAAAACAATATGGAGATTCCTCAAAAAAGTTAAAAATAGAACTATCCTACAGCCCAGCAATTGCACTTCTAGGCATTTATCCAAAGGATACAAAAATAGTGATTTAAAGGAGCATATGCTCCCCAATGTTTATAGAAGTAGTGTCAACAATAACCGAAATATAGAAAGAGCCCAGATGTCCATCAGTAGATGAATGGATAAAGAAGATGTGGTACACACACACACGCTGAAATACTTATTCAGTCTTCAAAAAGAATGAAAACTTGCCATTTGCAATGATGTGGATGGAACTAGAGCTCTAACCAAAATAGGTCAGAGAAAGACAAATACCATATAGTTTCACTCATATGTGAAATTTCAGAAACAAATCAGATTAACATGGGGGAGGGAAAGAAAAATAAAATAAGATCAAAACAGAGACAGAAGTAAACCCTATAGGAAACAAACTGAGGGTTGCTAGAGAGAAGGTGAGTGGGGGATGGGATAGTTGGATGATGGGCATTAAGGAGGGCACTTGATGTAATGAGAACTGGGTGTTATATGTGACTGATGAATCACTAAATTCTACCCCTGAAACCAATAATACACTATATGTTAACTAAGTTGAATTTAAATATTTTTTAAATGATATGTTACCCTTAGTTTTCAGATAAGGAAATTCAAGTGCAAAAGGACTACAAAGAGAGTTCATGGTTTCAGAATATGGTATAAAACAAATATGAGTTTGTCACTAACTTCTCATGAATGCTGATTCCTCTCAGCTTCTAA
The DNA here is from genome assembly GCA_028533885.1 of Nasua narica. Lineage (NCBI taxonomy): Eukaryota > Metazoa > Chordata > Mammalia > Carnivora > Procyonidae > Nasua > Nasua narica. Next base: position 94,405,989 of record CM052810.1, on the reverse strand, counting down.
TTTAGGTTAGGCTATATTACAGTTTTGTGAGCTGATTTCAACTGGATTAACTCTGTAATCTGAGTTAACAAGCAAAACAAAAAATTCATATTGTGACCATTGAGATATACTTGTTCTGGGTCCAGTCATCCTTGTTGAATTGACATCAAATGAACAAAAACTCATTGGCAGCTGGTCAGACCAGAAGTAAACACCAATAGTTATGTCTCAATAAATTTGCAGCATAAGGATGTGCCAGAAGAGGCATTCACCTAGCAGAAAAATATTGGCATGCCTCGTGATTAATTAAGGATAAATTCTAATACCATGCCTGGAAGGGATCAAGAATGAGAGTAAGCTGGACTCTTCATCCTTAGGAATCTTGTATGGCATGGGCAAATCCTCTCACAATTAAAATGAGACCTAGTGTAGCACAGTAACTTGGAACTGACTGCCCTGGAGAAACATATGTAAAGCCAGCTCATCAATTATCAAGTGAGTTTTTAAAATTTATTTTGATGCCTTTATGGGGAAAAACATGATATACAAAACTAATAAATGAAGACATGGATAATCCCAAGAAAGTGAGTTAAGCTCCTTAAAAAAAGGATAGCCATTATTTTTTCTATTAGCAGGATAATTTTGTCTAGAGTAATAAGACAGTAATTCTTTAAATTCCTCTTTAGTGGTCTGAAAGAAAAGACAGAATTTTCCAATGTGACTTACTCCCAAGAGAACAACTTAAAAATATTGATCATCCAAGGGTAGCATTGCACAATTATATGCCAGTGGTACTCTGTGACCTTCTTTACCTTCTGGAACACCAGATATATTCCTCTGTCAAAAACAGTGCTCCACTATGGCTAAGCCATTTATCTGTTCAGCTGTGACAGGCCTTATGTTCTAGGATATATGCAATCTAATGTGTAGTAAAAAGTTTAAGGCAGTAAAAAGTTTAGAAGCCCCATCCAGATGAATATTTATGGCCTTCTGTGCATAGGAACTCACCGAAGATTATGTACCACTTAGGTCGGCTGCTCAGAAGACCACTCTATCTAATGAAAGGTCATCCCGCTATGATCTAAAGAAGGAAATTCAAAACCCATAGCAGCATTTTTTTGCACTGTCTTCCTATATAAGCAAGCTTATATAAAGGCATCAAAAACACTGTAACTTCAAGTTTTCTTTTAGGTTCTTCTATGTCCCTGCTCAAATAAAGAGATAGTTAGAAATTCTCCCCAAATACAAAAACAATCTGCTAAAGAAACATATCCTAATGTGAAATGTATAGGGACCATAGGAAAACTTCATTTTATTTGTTGTACTAGGACTCATGGTTTTATGACTAAGTTATCATAATTTCGATATGGTCAACAGCAAAAACATTGGTTGACAGAAGAGACAATGACTACTTTAGTACATTAACCACACTGGGATTGAAAAGCAAAGCAAAGTGATAAACCTAGATACTTGTTCTTGGACCCCACAGCTTATTAAACAAAGTGAGGAACATATGTATTTAGTTCAGTTGCTGAGCTGAGATCCAAATCTGAGCTGATTCCAAACGAAAATAAAATAAACCAGTTTAATAGTAGGGTTTCTCCCTTTACTTCATTATGATCTGGATATGAACTCCAGTAATCTACAGTTTTTACTGGAAAGTAATTCTAGAATGCATATTTCCTTTTGCAGTGCATGGAAGAGTCATGTGGAGACCTTCTAATTTCAGTATTCTAACAGCAGGTACCATAGGATGTTTGAGACCTGACAGTTTCTTGCTGGGAATGTTATGATTCATGTCATTTTATTTTTGATCCTGGTTAAATTAAAGGATCATTTATTACTCTGTCAGATTTCTTACTGGTGAGATCATGTTGTAGTATTTTTACTAGAAGTGACCCTGGTGGTAGAATAACAGGTTTTGCATCAGTTTTCAAATTCACAGTGCAAATCATAGCTCTGAGGCGAAACTTACAATTCTAGTACTTGTTAATATATTGAAAGCAATCTATGTGTCTGCTCAACACTCAAGTGCTATATAGGTTTAGTCACATTAAACATCAGAACAAAGTCACGTACATGGAGCTTTTCCTATATGTTCATTATTTTGGTGTTGGGGGAACTTCATTACTCTGTTTATCTACATATAGATCTTTTTTCCCTTCAATTAAACTAATTTCTCCCGTGATCTTGGGTGCTGGCAGAAGACTATTAGCTTTTTTTTTTTTTAAGATTTCATTTATTTATTTGACAGAGAAAGAGATCACAAGTAGGCAGAGAGACAGGCAGAGGGAGAGGGAGGAAGCAGGCTCCCTGCTGAGCAGAGAGCCTGAAGTGGGGCTTGATCCCAGGACCCTGAGATCATGACCTAAACTGAAGGCAGAGGCTTAACCCACTGAACCACCCAGGACTATATAAGCTTTTGAGCCAGTTGAAGTGATACTGTTTTCCTGAAGTATTTATATAGTCTCCAGAGTTGGAATTTCTCGCTATAATAAATGGCTATAATATAGAATTATGTCTCTGCTAACTCCAGTAAGTTAGGCAGCAAGTATTTTTTTAATGTCTGCTGTATGTCTGGTTCTATTCTAGGTATTATTCTGTTCTGTACATGACATTGTCTTTCCTACATTCAAGAATTCCAAGTGGAGACATTAGGTGTATAAAAATTATTTGTAAAATGACTCATTTATAGAAGTTTGTGCAAGGTATACAGAATACTAATCTTATTTTTTCTAGGTGCTCTTATCTCTCTCATGTGATGCCAAATATACTTGCTTCATCATCTCGTTGGTCCTCACAAAAGTAGGTAGATTGCCTGACCATCAGCTGGGTGCCACAATAAATGAGATGGCTGCCCAATGCCACAGAGTTAGATCAGTGCTTAGACAAAAACCATGCTTTTTGAATGGTTTTCAAAGCTGCCACCTTATCCATATTGTCACTTAACACATTAAACATTTTCTTGATAATTGACATCGCTAGCTCAAAAATCATGTGTCTTCTAGTGCTATAAATCATGCCCATACCTGATAGCATTGATAGCATGGTTTCTGTGTGACATACTACTGGTTACATCTGGAAAACTTGAGTTAGGACTACAAAAAAGCCATGATGTCATATACCTTGAAAGACTTTGGAAATCAGAATCAAGTATTATTTTTTTTAATATTTAGTGTTAGATCAATAATTCTGAAGGGTCTAAGATTTTACCCTAGGCAAGCCGACACATTAACTTGTCAAAGATTCATAGATTCTGACAGAAGACACACAATTCCTAGCTCAGACACACATTTTATTACTCATGTTGCAGCAGGCAGCATGGGTTTCATGTTCACATCCATTCTCTTTACCCCACCCAGCACCAAATCATATGAGGGCAACACATAGGCCGGTCTAGGTGAATGCTGCACACACAGTGAATTTGTATTCATAGTGAGGAACCCAACCTTGAGTCTGCCAGAATATCGGCCGAACCTTTGCCCTGAAGGGAGACATTATCTTTACCATTTTGATCAAGAAAAAAACTTGCTCTCTGCTGTAGAAGATGGCATTATCTGTCTTCTACGGCTGTTAGCTATATAAGCATCCTTGAAAAAACGTCCAGAATAAAAGCTGAAACAAGACACATGGAGATGCCATGGAGAAATGCCTCTTGCCCCACAAATTATGGGGCCTAAAGACTTCCAGACACACTTTAAAATGTCAAAGATATTTGTGTATGTTTTGTTATATCTTTTCTTACAGGTATAGGCAATGCCTGCTGCTACAAATGATAATGGTGTATACTAATGACACTGATATAGGTCAATATCAGCAGTAAATATAAAAAGATGACATTATCTGAGGACGTTGGCTCTATTGGTTTTCAAATAATTGTTAATAACTGTTATGAAAAATGAAAATGAAACTTTGGACATTGTCATCACATGTTTTTGAAAATCATCAGCTTTGTATTAGCAAATATCATTTAAAAATAATGAACAATCCACACATATTTGAAAGCATGTTTAAAACAAGTTTGAAAATTTTACCTACTTGCATTCTTTCCATAAATATCTAAATATCACTTGAAAAACATTTAGACTCTAAGAAAACTTAAAGATCCTATTTTCAAATTGGTTCTGTTAAACAATATTTAGCTTAAAATATTAATTTTGTGGGGTGTAGTTTGTCTTTCCTTAGACATCTTGCTCTTCTTTAATATAGATGTAATTGTTCAGAAGCAGCTATAATTTCCCTCTTGTATATGGATATCTTTGATCATTTCTTAAAACTGTCAGTTGGGTTTATTTGATCAAATGACCATGTGAAAGCCAAGTTTTTTAAATTGTTGGGATTGTTATCAGAAGAAAAAAAAAGATTGTTTCTCGAGTTTTTAAATCCTCAAGCTGTGAAACAATTGAATTGATGTAGCATTTCTTTGAAGTCAACTATAAAGAGACTAAAGAAAATCTTAAAGCTGAATTTAAGTTTGAAGGAAGCAGATTGTATCTCAAATCAGGTTTCTTTTCTGACTGGATTTTTTTTTTTTTTTTTTTTTTTACTGAGAGATTGTTGACCATTAGGTTTAATCATTTTTTTTTTTACACTGAGAGATTGTTGACCATTAGCTTTAATTATTATAGAAAGAAATTAATCAAAATACTCTTCATTAAATGCCCAGTTTTAAGCTTATATGGATTTAGAAAGAAATTATACAACCCCCAAAAATCTTAGGGTCCAATTGAGCAAACTTGAGGCTCAAAATAAGGAAAGTATACATGTCATCAGTGATCAATTCTAGAGTTTTTGAGAGTAAAACTATATCCTAGAAAGGATAGACATATCTAGATATGGATATGATAGATACCATACCATATCTATCATATATGATAGATGATATATCATATCATACCTAGAAAGGCCTAGACATATTCCAATGTATTTCCACTTTGCTTTGGTTGCTATCCTCTGTCCCAGTTGCTGCTATAAAAAGGCATCCTTGAGTTGAATAGGAGACCCAGTGATCTTCCGTTTTTGTTTTTTATTGTTGCCATTTCCTATTTGAGACTATATACATAACAATTTACAATTTTTATTATTATTATTGTTTTTTTACTTTAAATGGCCTCACAGAAATGATATCATTAGAGAAATTGCTTCAGCATTTTGTTATTGAAAAGGATTAGAGTTTAAAAAGGAGACAAAATTACTGTCAGTCCCTACATACAGTGTCTGCTTGTCTGAGAGGGGATAGAAGGGGCACAGGCTTACCTTTTTCAAATTGAATATTTCATTTACCATACTGATTAGTTTTTACCCTTAACACCTTAGGAGTCTGGATTTAATGGGCAGTTTTTCTATTCCAGGCACAGGAACCCTCATCCCTTGTGCCTCACTACATAACTCTCTGAAGCAGATTCTTCACAGTTATGGTTCAAGTCACATCTCCTCTTCCATTCATTGGAGCACGGGAAACACAAACCTTTCTAGAAATGCCTAATATGTTTTCTCGACATCCCTTATTATTGGCATGTATATAGGTTTTGTGACAGTTCATCAATCCAAATAAGTTATCCAAAATAAAGGTTAAAGCCATCAGGACTGGGATAGAAAGATTGGCTTTTGTTTCTCTTAGCAATAAACCAGTTTTTGATAATACAACATATTTTTCAGTTCATCATTTATTTAAACCATTGCCACATATTCCTGTTTCTTTGTAGACTCCTATGAAATTCACTCAAAGAGAAAAAAAATCATCATCATAATAATAACACTTTCAATTTGTGAATAATTCCCAATCAACAGAATCCCTAACATTTGATTAGAGAATATGGGATATATAGTGAAAATACTGCATAGAATCTGGATGTATAATGAGATCATTTTTTATTAACTTAATACTTCCAAAAATACCTTAACCAGAGCTGAATTTTTCTCCCACTTGCAGACCAGCAAATTAATATAACCATTATGGGGGTACTCTTGCCTTACTTTTTTACTTTGATTTATTTGGGGTGTACTTACCTGTAAAATGGTAGTAAATTTTTTGCTGTGCCTACCCTATAATGGGTCATGGTGATAATTGAGATTATGAATGAAAGCTCTTTAAAAAATAAAACTACACACTTAACATGAATATGAGGTGGTATTATGTTATTATTGTTGATATTAGTAATTATTTTGGTGACAGTTATTTAAATAAATCTTTAAAATTCTTAGTAAAATAATTATTGTCAGAAAAACTTAAATTTTTCTCCTTTCCAGAGATGGTTGTCAATGCAATGTTAAGATGTTTTCATATTTTTGACAAAATGAAATGAATAAGTGTTTTTGTTATTAAAACAAAGCTGACATTGTAATGAACTGAATATAGCTAGTATTGTTCATATGTCTTTTTTAACCCTAGTTAATCCTGGAGAAATATTGCCTCACATATGCAAAGCTGGAGAATTCCGCTGTAAAAACAGACACTGTATCCAAGCTCGCTGGAAATGTGATGGTGATGACGACTGTCTAGATGGAAGTGATGAAGATTCAGTAAATTGCTGTATGTTCTCCTTCAAGGAATATTACATTTCCCTGAGTCTTTTATTTTTTCTTAAGGATTTTCTTTATTTATTTGAGAGAAAGAGTGCACATGCAAGAGCAGAGGGTAGGGGCAGAGGGAGAAGGACAAGCATCCCCACTGAAAAGGGATTTCCCCACTCAGGACTTGATCCCAGGACCCTGAAATCTTGACTTGAACCAGAGCTTAACCTACTGAGCCACCCAGGCACCCTCCTTGAGTATTTTAATGTCACTGTCAAAGCAGTTTGTGAAATCTAAAAATATCACATAAAAATTGAACTTGTTTTTTTCACCAGTCATCCTTTTTTAGAGAGTAGACTTTAGATTATCTCCTTACGTGGTTTTAAAGCACTGCTTTTCTCGTGTTATTACATCTTTAATATTATCAATGTGGTTGCTCCAGGAGTCCTCCCCTTCTCTCTTATGTGCTGTCAGTGCCACCACACCATTGTCAGAAGGTTGCTATAGGAGACCCTTTGGATCTCTGAATTTAAAGATGTGGAAAATCAACTTCAACTCCCTCAGGTCAGAATTAACTTACACAGAAGGTCAGGATCCACTCCATTGCTCCTTGGCAACAGAGCCTTGAAGTAGATCCAAGAAAACAAACATGGATTTGGAACATGTTATTATCTAACTTTCACTGGCTCAGTACATGGTAGGAGACACATATGGGGCACTCAGATAGAAATTCAAGGTTTGATTTTCTCCCGTTTGGCTTCTATTTATTTAGCTGTTTATCATTTCCCACAATAGAAATAGTTTCATGTTTCTGGTTGGGATAAGGAAGTGTCCCACATATTTGGAAGGTAGACACTTTGAGAAACACATTAAAAAATATTTTGAGAATATATTTGATTAGAGTCATAATGGAATGGTTTTGAGATATATAAAATATTTTTATATGGAGAGAATATAATGGTGTATGTATCCTTAGTCTTTTAACTTAATTTGACCTAGATAAATTATTTTAAAAAGAAAATTTTTTCTTTCAATTGATGACATTTTCCAAGTTAAAATGGCTGAATTATTGAGTTAATTAACAATCCTCCATTGTCTTGACTTTTTTTTTAAAGATTTTATTTATTTATTTGAGAGAGAGAGAGAGCAAGCAAGCATGAGAGGGGAGGTCAGAGGGAGAAGCAGACTCCCCGTGGAGCTGGGAACCCTATGCGGGACTTGATTCTGGGATCCCGGGATCATGACCTGAGCCGAAGGCAGTTGCTTAACCAACTGAGCCACCCAGGCGCCCTTGACTTTTTTTTTTTTTAACCAAGATTATAAAAATAAAGTTTTAAAGATCTTTTGTTAAGCATGGGCAGAATTGAGGCACCTGGCTGGCTCAGTTGGTTATACTGGCCTTTAGCTCAGGCCATAATCCCAGAGTCCCAGGATGGAGTGATGCATTTTCCAGCTCCCTGCTCTGAGGAGAGTCTGCTTCTCCCTGTTCCTCTGGCCCCCCACTTGTGCTCTCTCTCTCTCAAAATAATGAATAAATTTTTTAAAAAATGGACATAATTTGTTTAGGCATCTATATAATGCAACTATCTGTATTTTTGGACAAAAATCCAAGAATATGACCTTTTAAAATATAATTTCCAGTTGTATATAAATATGTAATAAATAAGTTATAATTAATACATGAATGTAACACTACTTTCCCTTATTTTTCAAGCACGGACTCTGACTTCAACATTATGTGTTCTATGTTTTCAACCCTATTAATAGCTATACTGTAAAGTATAAATCCAAAAATAACATATTAAATACTAAATTGATACAAATAGAAAAAATTTCAGAGTAGGAGAACATTTCATCTAAGGATAAAGGATGTTTTTTCTCAACTTTTTTTACACAAATGATGTATTATTTATTGATTAAATTAATTGTCTCATTCCTTCTGATTCACAATGTTTATTCATGGTTTTAGTGAATACTCCCTGCATATCATCTTCTTGTCTGGTCGCAGAATGCCTGCGCAGAGCACAAGTATCTTACCGTAGTATTCACGGCGTGTTCCTTTAGGTTCATGCTACTCCTTGTGTGACTGTTCTTTTTACAAATTCTCAAAGAAACTCATTTCCTCTATGAGTATGTTGGGCACTGCATACTGTTAATTGTAGTGTTAAAATTCCTAGGATCTTTTTTCTTGATTATTTTCATCACTTCCCACACCATTACCCAAGCATATACTAAGGACTTTTTCTGCAGTCTTCTATTTCACTTATAGTTCATGTTTAATTCTATATAATTAACTTTTCATCATTACCTCCTCTCAAACTTCACTGGCCACATTAGTCTTCTATCCTAAATTAATTCACCAAGTGCCCTGTTATTATTCCTTCCACTGTTGCTCCCTTAACTAAAGCCAACTTTCCAAATTGCTTCCAGAGTGGTATCTATAGAATGAGACCAAATCTCGTTATTTCAGTAAATCCATAACCAACAAGGTAAATTATAAAATCCATTGATTCACATACGAACATGTTAGGACTCGTGTTTGCAGTTTTAGCCTTACATGCCTATCATGTATACACTTACCTTCTTTGTTTTGATATATCAATTTGGACTATAAATAGATTTCTACAAAATACCCTGTTTCTCTCCTCTATAACACTACAGCTTATGGAAATCACCATGGTTTTCCATGACCTTTATAGGGAAGTCTTTTGTGAACCTTGAAAAATCTCCTCTATGCAGCCCAGTTGGAGTGAAATATCTCATGTATATTTTCTTTTCATGGTAGCAACCAAACAATATTTCAATTATATGCTTACTTATCTGGTGCATCTAAGAGATGGATATCTTTATGAGAAGACACATTATGTTGTAGTGTCTTTGTAGTCTCAGAGTCTAACATAACATCCAGCATGTGGAGAATAGGTGACTAAACAAAAGGGGCAGCAGAAAACTAAATATTTCTGGCTACCTTCCAGTAATATGTAATCTTTTCTAAACTTGCAGTGATTCTGAGCAGTGTCGTAATCCTGAGGTCCCATGATTAATATGCCAGCACTATGTCATTCATTTCAGAGGAGTATTTATATATTAAATGCCTATAAGATTTGCCCTTAAATTCTGTTATCATTCTACTTTCTATCCTTTAGCTTCTCAATTCCAAATCACAAAACTATGGGTTGTATTTATGCCTCCTTTTTGAACTCTGATTTACATCATTGATGAAAATTGCAAAAGTCTTTTATCAAGCTTTACTGAAGTATTATTACATAATCTTTGCACTTTAAGATTTTGACCCTCTAATATATTGGATGAACTTTAATCTCTCTAAACTCCCTGAAGTGAGTAGAAAATGTTAATCATGCTCAAAAGCCAGGAACCATAAGGCTTTTCCCCCTATTTTTTTTTTACTGTACATGAATAAAAACTTTCTAAAAAAGTGATAAAACCACTTCTCACCTAAGCTACTTTAAAGAAATAGTGTTTGTAGAAACTGGCTGGAAAGGCATATATTTACTATGCAACAGCATGATAAAATGGCCATTTTTTCAAGTTCTAAGTAAAACTAATACAAAATTTATTTTTATCATACAGAAGTACAACTACTGGGCACAAGGAAAATTACTTCAAAAAGAACATGAAGTGGTGAAACAAATACCGAGGAGCATGCCAATTCAGTTAGGAATTTAGCCTCCAGGAAGCAGGAAAAATAATCACAGAAGGTTAACTTTAAGATGGCCTCCTGCTGTGCTTAGATATTGGAGGTTTAATCCTTAGCTGTGCACAGCTTCTTGTATGAGGATTGGTCTTGTCCACAATATATTTTGTGGTTTCATGTTTATTTGTTTATACTAGGCATGAAAACTCAGGGTGGTCATTTTTGTTATTAAAATTATGCAGGATCTCATATTTAGCATCAACTCTAAGTTTTCCTTCCAGTCCCAAGAAACATTGGGCAAAGCATAACAAAATTAGGCTTATTTAATATTTCAAAAAGTACTGAACAGATGTGTGGCTTAAGAAAATGTACTTTTGATATATGATTGAATTATTTGATACATACTTGTTAAGTTTCATGTTAAAATTTGAGGTTACTTTAAATGTTTTTGGTAAAAATTCTGAAATTGAGTTACTTTGATAAGGGATGGGAAAACAAGCTTCGTGACAGTTGATTTTAGTGCAGACATGAACAAATTAATATATTTCCTTTTATATGAGATTTCATTACTTGGTGTCTTCTATAAAAGTATTACATTTTAACAGAGCCTCAAATATTAATATTTTCTATAAAATATGCAACAATGAATGAAAGAAGCTGTGGCATTTTTTGTGCTATAATGTGATAGTTACTGTAAGTTGTCTCTAACTATAACTTAAAATAATCATAATTTTATCCAATTTTAAAATATTAAACTTGCCTCTCCTCTCCCTCCACCCTCCGACCCTTCCCCAGTCAATCATAGCTGTCCTGATGATCAGTTTAAATGCAAGAATAACCGCTGTATCCCTAAGAGATGGCTCTGTGATGGAGCTAATGACTGTGGAAGCAACGAAGATGAATCCAATCAAACTTGTGCAGGTAAAGGTTTGCTTCAATATATACATAAATCCCTTCCAAAGTTAGTCTCCATAAAAATGCAGGTCAGCGCTTTGTTGAACTAAGCTGAACCTTCCTAGGGCTGATGATCTGATTATTGCAGTAGTAAATGAGTTCAGAGGTTGATGCCACAGAAGCTAGAATACAAATTATCTTTTACTTAATCCGTGGGCATGACTCTGCTTTCCAAAGTAATTTGGCACTTTATCTATCCATATGGGTTGACTGTCAATACACTGCTAGGACAAGACTTGTCCCTGCTAAATCTTAATTGGCAGTGGAGGATGAGGTTTATTAGCATGCTGTGAGGGAGGCCATCTCACAAGAAGAACTGTTTTTGTGTGTGTGTGTGTGTGTGTGTGTGTGTGTGTGTTTTGTTTTGTTTGCTTTTTACCTTGAAAAAAATAATCTGTGTATTTTATTTAGTCTGCTGCAGAATACCTCTGTGAATAGCTTTCTGTTCCTGGCACATTATTTATGTGGGGTAGATTTTTTTTTCCTTTTTCATGAAGTCCCAAGATCATGAAGCCTATTTATATTTCCATAAAAGTTATCCCATTGTAATACATCTGTGAATCCCTAGTCAGACTCCCTTTGAATGGGAATACACAGTGTGGTACAGGTAATAACAGATGCTGGAAAGGTCATGATTAGTCAGATAAGTGTTGAAAAATGATATTGACTAGGAGCAGCCTAGACCTATTCTTTAAATGATAAAGAAAAAGTAGTATATTTGGTGACTCTTACTGATATCATTGGTAAAAATTGTGCTTTTTGGTGATCGTTACATACAGCAATGTCAAAATTTATCAATCCCTCCCCTTCTCTATTTGCCAAAATAAAAATTATTATAACCGATTAGTGAAAACTGTAGAGACAGCATGTAGAGAAAAGACCCAGAGATTAAGAAGCCCAGTATGTACTCTTGGTTGTGTCACCGGTTTTCTTTTGGAAAGACTTGTCCCTCGATGCACTGTAGATTCCTTGTATATTTCTTCCTGCTCTCCAAGAGTATGAAATGACTAGGAAATATTTCCTAACAGCTTTTATCATGTACTAAACAATAATTAAAGACCAAAACAGTTGCCATTCCATATCCTAATCTGTATCTCATATTCAGGTTTTTTTTCCATAGTGACATATTTCCTGAGGATCCATAAGCTAGTTATTCTCTTGTCCCTTGACTAAATATTGTCTGATATTTTAGAGTAGCTGACTATTTTCAAGTTATCTTGTGCAGCATGTAAGGTTGTTTTACAAAGAGCTATAAATAAAAAGAAACCTCTAGAGGCTCTATGGTCCTAGTCTCTCCCTTCAAGTCCATTCATTTCATAGCTGAGGCATGGGAGAAGGACTTGCCTTAACTCAGAACATTGACAAGTGGATGAATCATACTGAAAAAAATATGGCAAATACATTAGATAATTTCTCTGGCTGGGTGATTTCTATATATAGGCATATACATGGATATATATCACAGATAAAGAATTTCCCAAAGTGGGGGTTATTTTTTAACTAAATCCACTGTCCTGTAGCTTTTAGCATTGTGACTACTTTACAACTAATAGAAAATCCTTTCCTACAAGATGCCAGTTTCCAATTTTGTTCCTTTGGAATTTCTCCTTCATGAATCTACTAATTGAATAAAAACTTATCACAATGTTGGATATAAAATGAGGATAAATACACTATATCTTTCCTTAGAAGTCTGAGTGAAAATGGGGACAAAAAAACATCTATGCATGTCATTCTAATGCAATATTCAAAGTGCTAGCTTGAATTACAAATGGAAGCAGGAGAACTACTAATTTAGTCTTTGTATATCTGAGAAGACTTCCTGAGGAAGGTGATATCCAACCTAAGCCAAAGAAAGAAATAAAAGAAGGAAGGAAGGAAGGGAAGGAAGGACAGAATGAAAAGAGAGAGAGAGAGAGACAGAGAGAGACAGAGAGAGAAGGAGGAAGGAAGGAAGAAAGAAACCTGAATAACAGTTCAAGTCATTCAATTAGGAAAAATAATCTGATAAAATTAACCTTTGGCAAGACTGTGAAATAAAAGGAACCAACATACACTTTTTGGTGGTGTATAAATTGTTTTTCTACATTGGAATGCATTTGGCCAAACCCAATAAAGTGGAGATTGTGTATACCTTCAAGTCTGTAATTCCATTTCTAGATTTATATTCTAAGACCTATGCTCAAAGAGATGCAAGTAAGAAATTTATTGCCCTAATGCTGGTAGTCGTAAGAAATTAGAAATAATTCAGGGACGCCTGAGTGGCTCAGTTGGTTGAGCATCTGCCTTTGGCTCGGGTCATGATCCCAGCATCATGGGATCGAGTCCCACATCGGGCTCCTTGCTCTGTGGGGAACCTGCTCCTCTCTCTGCCTCTGCCTGCCTCTCTGCCTGCTTGTGTTCTCTCTCTGTTAAATGAATAAATAAAATCTTTAAATTAAAAAAAAAAAAAAGAAAAGAAATAATTCAAATGCCCTTAACAGGAAAAAATATATATGTTCACTATATAAAAAAACTATGTATATAAAACACCATATAAATATATATATTCATATATATGGCATTATATAGTGTTATATTCACATAATACAAAGGTATTTGTACTTAAAATGAATAAACTAGAACTCAAATACCAACAGTAATTAATTTCGAAAGCTATGTTAACTAGAAGTTGCAGATTATCAATCACTTAGTGCTATTTATATGAAATATAAAAATGCAAAATAATTCTACATAAACTTATTGATTTATAAATGTCTAAGAATAGGACTAAATATGTCTGGAAAGGGAAAAAAAAAGAAAAGAAATTAAGGGCAGTAGTTACCTTTGAAAAGATAGAGAGAAATATGACTGAAAAATTACATAGGTGATTTTAAATGTACTTATAATATATTTTTCTGAAATAAAACAAGAATAGTCTGTAGTAAATATAGAAAAAAGATTTGAAAGAGCTATATGATGGTAGACAGATGTTAATGTTATTATTTCCTGTACTTTTCTAGGTGATAGAAATATTTTCCTGGGGAAAAAAGAGAAAAGACTGTTTGATTGGCATAGTTACTGAGGGTGAGGTGAAGTCCATAGAGGAAGACTGGGAGTTGGAGGATATGCCTAGAAGAGGGAACAGCATATGTACAGTAGGCAGAAGAAAGCTGAAAGTCAGGGGCTTGGTAGTTGTTCTCCCTCACAAAAAGAAAATATGTCTCTCTACTTATGAGAGAGACCCAGAGGCCAAAGAGGAGAAGTAGTTAGATTTAAAATTATTTTTCCTCAGAGTCGCCAATGATTATCCTTGGATTCAGGGTTAGCCAATTTCAGACCAGATTTTTCCATAGCACTGAGCTCTTATTAGATTACATAGTATTTATTCTTCTCACATCCTCCACAAAGTTTGACTAAATTGAAACTAGGCAGATATATTTGAATTAAGAAACCTGATGTATTAAAAATCAGACTTCCTTATAAGATAAATTGAAAAGTATGTGTTGATATGACATAGGTTTTGTTTAAATAGAATGATTAAAATATGGCAAAGGTGAAGTTTAGGAATAATGTGCGAAGATCTCTTTGCCTCTTCCTCCTTACCGTTCCTGTGCATTGTGGGATTTGTCACTGCTACATGACAGCAGGAAAAGCATAATTAGTGATGGGTAGAAAAAAAAATCACATTGTAACAGTGGATTTCTGATTCACTGCTGATAAACAATTCCACTGAGGAAATATAAATTTCCTCTTCATTAGAGAAGCATTTGCTATAACAGTTGAGTCCTCTGGGGCTGCTCTGCTAATCTCACCTCCAAACTAATTTAGATCTGATAGAGATGGGAACTGAAAAAGTAAGGGTTGTGTCTTCTTGATATAAATCCAGTGATTAAAAAGAGATGATTTAGTCCATTTATTATATCATATGGACAGACAGTCCTTGTAGATTTATGGAATGAAGCATTTTTCCTATCTGAAATTACTTAAATTTCCTCACTAGACTAAGCAGATAGTTTTTCCATGATTAGAACAAAGGACTCATATATTTTCAGGTTGTAGGATCCCTCAATAATAAGCCAGTAAATACTCTTTGGAATAATGGGTCCTAACTAGAGAAACTAGCAACTAGAAACTAGTGAGGCGACACACAAATTCCCATACTACACAATGTGAAATAGGTTCTTACGAATTCTTTCTCATTCTCTTCTTTAATCACCATAGTGTCCCTCATGGAGGAAAACAATCTGAGAAAACTTTGCTAGAACTAAATCTGAATGGCAAGGGGGAAATACTGTGACATAAAAAAAAAGATAAAAGAATATTTTATTGAGATATTTAATATATTCTTATTATGGGTCAATTAGAATTTAATAGGAATGAAAATATGTGATGATATATATTTTCTTTAAACAAGAAAACAAGAAAGACTGAAAGAGTTAAAAAGGGAATGAGGGAAGATAAGAAAGATATAGGAGAGAATAAATGGAGAGAAGAAAAGAAAAGAGGAAGGAAGAGAGAGGAAGAAAGGAAATAAGGAAGGAAGAAGGGAGGAAGGGAAGGAAAGAGTGAGGGAGAGCTGAAAGAAGGAAGGGAGAAAAAATTGAAAATAAAACTCCCATTAAATTTCTCTTAAATCTTAAAAGGTGAAAATTATTTACTGCAATGAGAGAAACAAAACAAAGACTTGCAAGAAAAAAGTATGAATCTTGTTCACAACTCTATGCCCTTTCCTTCCCACCAAGTAAACTAACTGCCAACACCTTCATCTTTCTCTAGGCTAATGCAAACGTATGCATATTTTTCTAAGTAGACATAGTTTTATTAAAATTACCAAAGAACTTTGTTGATTTAATCTAAATGTTAGAATAATTTCACAGAAAATCCATAGTTAGCCAAATGAGACAACAAATATTTGATCCTACTTGAAATTACAACACTGAAAACTTCAAAAGTGTATATATATTTGTGGGATACTTAAAATCTATTAATGTAAAATAAACAGTCTATTTGTAAAAAAAAAAAAAAGAAAGTCCAAATATTACATAAAATGTTTTAGATTCAGAACCCTTAGCTACATAAGCAAAGCAGAACACAAAGTGTGATAATTTTCTGGAATTCCTAATTTTAGATACGAGGTTAGAAATGGTATTTCAAATCGAATATGTCAAATCAAACCAATAATGTTTTCATTGTTTTTCTCAAGTAACCTTTTAAGTATATACTAATAATAGATCTATATTTTTACATAGCAAGTACACTTTGCTTAAAAGGAAATAACTAGCACATAACTTTTAAGAGATTATTTTAAATGACTTCTGAAACCCTGACTTATGGAAACCCATTTTAGTGTGTTTGGATGACTTGTCTTTCAGCCCCTCTCAAGTTTATACCAACCATTAGGTCATGAGGTATTTTAATGAAACAGAAATACATCCTTTTAATTCTTAAACCCCCAAACAGAGGGAAGTCTATAAACTGAGCAATGTTCTCTTATCATGGCTACAGAAATCCAAACCCTGATTGTTCATCATCTGTCCAATCCTCATCTGCCCCAAATATTAATAGGTGTGAGTATCCCCTTGTATTTCAGATAGACAAAAGAAAAAAAATCAAATATTTAAAAATAAGTAAGTAAAAAACAAAAACAAAACAACAACAAGAACAGAAACCTAAGTCTGCAAAACTAAAACCTGGGAGGAAGGTTAGGATACCTATCTAGGATTTCATGCTTTCAAAAGTTGACCTGACTGTAATAGAAAATAGTAATCAAACTCCTTGTAGAACATGACCAACCCCTTCACTGAATAATTGAAACCACTGCCTTTGGCTGACATAGAAAGAATGTTTCCATGTGCGTTTTCATTGAAACCCATGAAAGAGGCCAAACTGAAGTTTATTCATATACTTTGATTACAAAGTTATACATTTTTACTTAACTATGCTGAAAAGTGAATTTTAAAAATCTGTCATAAGGCTAAATGTATGTTTTAAGAAATATTTTTTTGCATTCTTGTTCCATACATTGGATCATTTAGAGACCAAGAACTAAATGTACTGAAACATTAGAGGAAAAGAACAATTCTGCCCCCATGACTAGAAACTGGATACACTGATATAGTCTCCAAATCCTTCCTCCTACATTACAGCAAGTTTTCTTGGTTTATGGACAAAGACTATGTGAAATTCTTTTTTGTTAATTAAAAGTTGGATGAAATTTAATTCAATCGTGTATTCATAAGCATGTGCCAGGCAAAAATTGTAAAATAATGAATTCATAGCTTCGTATGGAAATATGTGAGGATTACTGAATATCTTGTCATTTAGCAGCCACTGTAATTGAAGGGCAAAGCATGTGAACTTCAGAGAAGACAAGCAAGTTGGCAGTATCAAACAATTAGTAAAAATTTACTTTAAAATATTTTATCTAATAAAGCAGTAGAATGTCTTATGTGTAAAAGTTATTGCATGATTTATTTCACCTGAACATTGTTCAAAAGACCTTTAAATGTATTATCTGTACATTAATTGATTATCTTAGCCAGAACATGCCAGGTGGACCAGTTTTCTTGTGGAAATGGGCGCTGCATTCCCAGAGCATGGCTGTGTGACAGGGAAGACGACTGTGGTGACCAGACAGACG
This sequence comes from Nasua narica, assembly GCA_028533885.1. Taxonomy (NCBI): domain Eukaryota; kingdom Metazoa; phylum Chordata; class Mammalia; order Carnivora; family Procyonidae; genus Nasua; species Nasua narica. The sequence continues at coordinate 94,388,266 of CM052810.1, read as the reverse complement.
AAATGGCATCTTGTGGTAAGTTGTGAGTGAACCATGCTTTTAGTGAAGACTGTGTCAAATCACTGTAATCTCTCTCAAGAGGCTATTTATTTCTTTATAAACAGTAGTCAACAAGGCAGAAGATCTGTTACATTTTATCACTGGCTTTTAGGCCTGAGTGTATACCTTAACCATAACTTAAGAATATATCTGTTTCATGAGTCATCAACGATATCCTTGGCTAAAATAAATGGATCCAAACATTACAAATTTTATTAGGAAGTAGTTATTATAAGCCTAACAGGACATTCTCAAATGTTCGTTATTAATCTTATGTTGGTAACAATTTTTTTTTTTTCAAATAGAATAGCTTATTGAATGACATCTGAAGTAAATTAGAAGTACATGTTTCTTGTTGGCATGCATATGTTATCTTCTTGGAACAATAAACAATACAGACTGAGATTACATAGTTGGTAAATCATTTGTTTCATTTCCGTTGAGTCATATAATTCTATTATTAAAGATAGTTTTGTTAATGGCAACATTCCTAGTCACTTTCCACCGATCCTCCTACTTTTGGAAATGGTGTTTATTGTTACATAAAGTTGCGAATTTTAATTACTCTCATTTGTACCCATGTATCAATAGATTTTATTATCATTCTTTGAATAATGTGTAGTGAAACAGTAAGGGAATGAATCCGGTTTTCTAAGAACTTGTGCTTTTTTTTTAGTCATTGCTATGGGTTTTTAAAATCACTATAGGGAAAACAGACATTAGATATATTTATCACATTTATTAAAAATATAATGCAATTAGGTGTTTATTTTTTTAACAATTTAACTCCATGTTGTAGCACTTCTAACAGTGGGCAAATAAGACTTTTTTTTTAAGCTCTCGATTTAAAAGGCTCTATTTAGAGGATGCATTCATGGTTTACCTAAAATTTTATTTTTTAAAATTTTCTTATGCTAGATTTATGTCCCTGTAGACTTTAGATTTTGTGACCTTTGAATAAAGTATAGATAAGTAAGTAGTACTAATTGACATTGTAAAGAAAACAATAGCAATATTGAAGAAGAAAACAATAGACAGTTACACAGTAACAGTCAATTTTACATTTCACATGTAGATTTTCCAAAGCCTGTCCCAATAAGGGTTTTGAACAATGTATCCTTCTCCTTTCCAATGTCCAGACTATTCCTGTGGTTGGGTCTACATCTAGCCAGCTCTGTTATTTAGGAAAGCTTGATTGCTTTCCTGTTCCCGGCATCTCTTTCCAGAATATAGCAAAAATATAATGAAGAACCTGAAAACATTAAAGACATAGAAATTCTGGAATCAGTCTAATTTAGAAGGAAAAGACATGAAAACATTATAGTGTAGGAAAATAAATAATGAGCTCATTAGAGAACTTCGGTTAGGTTTTTGCTCTGACTTATATTTAGTACTTTTCACAAGATGAGGGAAAGAAGGATTGGAGGGAGTTCAGTCACATATTTTCTTCTTGAATATTTACAACAAATCTATGAGAAACATACTACTGTTCAGATTTTACAGCTAGGGGAATCAAAACTTAGAGACATTTGACAACTTGCTTGAGATCACGAGACTAATAAATAGCAGGACCAGGCTTTGAATCCAGGCATACCTGAAACTAAAACTCAGACATTTCAGGTCAACTTTTTCTGGGTGCCATGGATTGGGTGCAAATAGGGAGCAGATCAAGTCATTATATCTATCCATATCATTGACTATCTGATTTAAAAACGTATACATATGAGTTTTGTTCATTGGTGTGCTGGTAAATATTTTAGGATCTCATGCTGGGGAGAAGCCCTGATCTAGTGTTTGCCTATCTTTTGTGGTGTAAATACTCTTGCCATGGCCTGTATCAAGTTGCCAAGTGACTTTCTGAATGCGAATTTGGGAAATATGTGCATGTCCACATATAGTATTTCCACAATACAGAAATAAACATAACTAATTCTAAGAGCAAAACAATCAGGAAATTATGAACCTTGAGCATTTATTACCTTGGCTTTCAACATTATTTAATTATAATTTTATATAGTTTATTTTAAATAATGGATGTGTGCTTAACAATTGATTCCGAGAAACTTGAAAATTTAAAGATCGGTTCTTGCAGGCTGGTACAAGTTGTCTCCAGTATACCACTGGATATGAACACACTGTGAAATGTAGTTGTCAGTTTGCTTCTGAAATATAGCCAAATTTTATAGAGTGTCAGTAAGCCACATGGGTTAGTCTCAGCACCATTTCCCCTTTATAAGGTGAGAAACATGTTTCTCTCCACACTTGTCCCTCTCTGTAGTAACATGCATTTATCTTTCAGATTGTCATTATAAATCAAAATTTATGTCAGTAGAGAAGCTGATAGTGAAGCTCCGGAGGCACAATCTCACTTTTAAAGTTGTAGGAGAGGATGACATAGATTATTCTCCTATCAGATATTATTTTTGTGCTGCATACAAAATGACACAAATATTATAATCTGTTTAATTTACTGCATTTAAAAAAGTCACTGTCCTTAGCAGTAATCTAGAAATGAATATAGATTCAACTGATTCCCAGTTCTATAAAGCATCATTATAACATTTGGAGTGATCATACTTCACTTTTCCCATTGGAATGGGTCAAGTTTCCATAGGTTTAATCCTAGTAGAAGACTAGGGTCATTTTTTTTTTCTTTTTCTTACACTTTAGCTCCACAAACAGCTTCTGTTTTGTTTAATAACTACCATTTTATACTGAAAGTAATACCAAGATTTGGATTTTAAAACATGAAAACCTATGGTTAAAAATGCTTCTGGGTGTAGTTAGGAGCAGAAGGTACTGAAACCGACGGTCAAATTTTAGTGGAATTCACTAGCACCTACTTATAAACCCAATTCATTTTATTTGCATTTCCCTTTTTAACAAGATAATTGCATATTTTAGGTTGAGATTATATGTGGGCAAACACTTACATAATTTGGAAGGCCTTCGAGGATTCTCCGTTTATCTTTAAACAAACTTTTAACTTTTATTGGTAGTCTTCAGGTATAGACAGGAGACTGTAAATTGATTCTGCAAATAAAAGCAGATATGTTAAAATCATGAAGACTGTGTTGGAAGTGGACTGTGTGTCTAGGGACTAAATGGTCACTCATTTTAAAGATGATAGCATTGGTTCTCAACTTCAGCTGTCACCTGAAAAGCTTCAGAATCATCTGCCATGCCTCACCCCAGACTAATTAAACAAGGGTTCCTAGGTGTGAGACCCCAAAATCAGTAATTTTAATGCTGTCCAAGTGGTAGGAGTGGGCACTCAAGTCTGAGAACCCTTAACTTAAGGCCAAGGTTCTCAAACCTGAGCATGCATTAGAATCTCCTAAAGGGTTTGTTAAAAAAGCAAAAGCAAAAACAAAAACAAAAACCACAATTCTGGGCCTGATTTCCAGAGGCTATGATCTAGTAGGTCTTAGGTGATTCATAATTTATATTTCTAGCGGTTGATGCTGATTCAAGGGACCATACTTTGGAGAGCACCATTCAGGTTTGATTTTTATCTTACATATATACTTAATGACATAATTTTGTTTATATATGCAAAATGAGTAAAGATGGAAGCAACTATCCAGACAAATTTTCTTCCCGTCTCCAAATTACAGCATTAAACATAAGTGTATTTCATGATTAAATGTAAGACTATTTCAGGCAAATTTTTATTTTTCCTTTTGGAAAATTTATTGTCAAAAACAAAACTTATTTGTTTATTTTAAACTGTAGTATTTAACTATTTTGAGATTGTACTGTCTTCCAAGTATCTCAACATAGCTTATATTTATTACTATTTTTTAAATAAATAACCTTAATGTAAGTTGGTAACCTCTGATTTGTTCAAAGGATTAACTTGGGAAAATATCTGAAATTTATTAACAGATTGAAAGTCAGTTCAATGGGATATAAATAAAAATCCACTAAGACTTATGATGTTAATATGATTCCATTTTATGGATGTTGATCTTTTAAATCTATGAAGATAGTAAAATTTTGTCTCATGTACTTGTAATCTTACTTGTAAATGTTCTTGTAATTTTATTAAATACAATTAAATAGCAAAGAATCAGAAAGACGACTGGCAAACATCAGACAAAAACAGATGAGAGAGAGAACTGTCAAAAAGAAGTTATTTCCCAGTTAAATCAGTTATGTTGTGTATTAAAGATATTTTCAGCTAGACTATTAGAAAACCAAAGGTCCCGATGAAATATATTATATATTTATATTATATATTATTATTATTTTAATTTTGTAAGAAAAATGCATATGTGTGTAACAACTTAAGTGACGATTATTAACCCAGTAGAGTATTGGCAAAATATGAATGTTGCCAAGCACTGCTTTCAGTTGCTCTGCCATTCCTTGATAACATCTTGGCAAACACAATGATTCTGGCAACTTTTAGTTTCGGTATCTTGATCCAACCCATTTTGAAATTCCAGTATTTTATCTAAGTTAAAGCTTTCTTCTCTCCCTCTGCTGGCTAGACTTAGGTTCTAAGAACTTAAGATGAGAGGTGACCATGTTCTGCTTTTTCCTCCCTACATCTGTTCTCTCTTCTGCCCTTAGCTCTTCAGTCAGAGAAGACAGTTGGAGAAATAGGTAGTGTCTTTTTAAATAGGTCTAGTGGTAACCTTCTCTGCTTCTCTGAAGGTCACTGCCCTCTGATACACAAGCACTGCAGCTCTCTTGAGAGTCTCATATGTGAGATCTTCAGAGAGGCTTCTTTTCATAGTTCCCTGAACTCCCTCTTTCTTCTCTGTGTTTTCTTCTTCTCCCCCATATCTGAAATTCTTTTATCCCCATCCCCCACCATTTCCACCACAGATGGCATATCTCATAGCCTTACGTTGCTAAAGCCCCCTTTGCTTGATGGGCACCCTCTTGGTTGCATTGCTGATATAACAAAAAAATTTTTTTTCTTTCTTTTGCAGGTCCACTTTTTGTCCCCCCTCCCCCACTCTCTTAAATGTGATCAGGCTAGTCTCCTAATGACCCCTTTTTTGGATGCCACCACTCTCCAGTTCTTTCTTCTCTAGATGCAGGGTGAAATGATCTGTCTATTTCCTGAGCAGCATTCGATCAATTCCCTTTTCTCATGTACTCAAAAAATTTCATGAATGATTCTCATGGAGTCTCTCCTTCCTTTGAATCCACTGGTCTTTGAACAAAATTGACTTGTAGATTACTCTTCTTTTATAAGGAATAGCTCAACTACTGGATTCTGTCTATAAAATGCAGGAGTACTTAGTGTCTCCTTATTCTTAGCATTGGATCTAAATGGGCCAGTGCCATGGCAAAAGAAAAAATCCCACTATTACATGTATTTATTTTCTTAACACAATTATATTCTCTCTCCTTCTCCCTCCTTTTTGGAGCAATCTTGCTAAAGATTCTACTCAGTGATTCTTGTGCTGTCTTCTGAAGCTATCTATATCTAAATCTATATCTAAATCTAAATCTATATCTACATCTAAATCTATAACCTTGTCACAGGATCACTCTTTAGATAACCAAAGGCACCATCATGCCTACCTAACCCTTCCCCTTTATAAGTGAAGCATACCACTTCTTTCAGATTTCCTTACATGTTAAATTGTAGGCTCTTTCCCTACCAATTGCCCTATTATGAATGTAGTTGCATTTTTAATAACCTTAGTAAAATTAATGGTCTAAAATGGGGAGTTAATATCCAATGGGTATACAATTCAGCTCTACAAGATGAAGTTATAAAGATCTGTTGCATAACGTGAATACAGTTAACACTAGTGAATTATATACTTAAAGATAGTTAAAATGGGGGACGCTTGGGTGGCTCAGTTGGCTAAGCAGCTGCCTTCAGCTCAGGTCATGATCCCAGAGTCCTGGCATCGAGTCCCACATCGGGCTCCTTGCTCAGCAGGGAGCCTGCTTCTCCCTCTGCCTCTGCCTGCCTCTCTGCCTGCTTGTGCTCTCTCTCTCTGACAAATAAATAAATAAAATCTTAAAAAAAAAAAGATAGTTAAAATGGTAAATTTTCTGTTGTTGTTGTTGTTTTTTGCCAAAATTAAAAACAAATTCATGACCTAGAATTAAACAGAACTTAGTACCCCATATGTGATATTTTTACAACAGATTGAAGTGTACCTATTACCTTCACTAATTTAGATTCTAGGCTTCTGTTAACACAATCAGAGGTGGCAGCCTTATCATGTAACTCCCACATCAAATGTCCAGTCAATGGTCTCACTTACGTGTGGAGTATAAAGAAAATCATGGAGGGCATCGTGAGAAGGAAGGGAAGGGCGAACGGGGGGAAATCGGAGGGGGTGATGAACCAGGAGAGACTGTGGACTCTGAGCAACAAACTGAGGGTTTTGGAGGGGAGGGGGTGGGGGGGGGGTGGGATACTGGTGGTGGGTATTGAGAAGGGCACATACTGCATGGAGCACTGGGTGTGGTGCATGAACAATCAATCTTGTAACACTGAAAAATTAAAATAAACAAATTTGGGGAGAAAAAAAATTAAAATAAAAAAAATAAAAAAAATAAAAAATAAAAATAAATCATGTATTGAAAAAAAAATAGCTAAGCTTTTCTTATAGACTGGACCATTCTTTTTGGGTGCTTCTATTGTTTACTTTTCAAAGTTCTTTTACCTTTTATTTTGATAGTCTTCCCAGTCTTCCTTATTCACCTATTTCTGAATATGTATATGGGTCTGGTCTTTTCCACTCCAAACTGTCACTCTTATATTTCTGTCCTCCTATAACTCCTAACCCTGATGCAATTTTATGATTTTGAATCTGTAATATTAATGATGTCTCCCAGTTTATGTAATTCAAAAATTTGATAAGATAATTTTTAAGGGTTTAACCAAATAATAGTAACAAAGGTGTGAACCTTTTGGCAAGTAATTAAAAATTACTTCAGGGGAAACTAATTTAATAATTAAAACTGTATGGGTACAGTTTTGAACAAGTTACTCATTCACTTCAATTTACCACCATCTTGCAATGCATGATACTTTCATTTATCTTGAGATTTCTCAAACATGGCTAAAACTATGAGAACACTCTATTTATGGCATTTTCATGATATATACTTACCTAAAAGTTAGGCAAGTAAATGAAATTAGTTTGGGATGACTTGTTTTTATTTTATCCTTGAACAAATAATCTCTTCAAAAATGCTGACAAAATAATGTTTTAGCAAGTTTATCTTGGAATTCTTGTCAGAGGTACATATAAACTTCACTTCTCTATTGTTTGAAAATTTTCATTCATTTTTGAAATCGGAACAATTTTATTTACCCTTTTCCAGTTTTATTAATCTTTCTCATCTTCCATTTATTTCAAAATCACTATCAATATTCTAAGACCAAAAATATTTGTTTCATTTCTTGTTTGATAACTTGTTTCAATGTGAAGATAAACTCATTTTTAGCAATTAGTTGTTATTTTTTTCCTTTTCTTTGATTTAGAATTTTAACTTCCTATCACATCTATTTGTTCTTCACTTCACAATCTGACAATAATTACTTCTATTAAAATGTTGGAAACAGGGACACATGGGTGGCACAGTTGGCTAAGCACCCAGTTCTTGGTTTTGACTGAGGTCATGATCTCAGAGTTGTGGGACTGAGCCCCATCTCAGGCTTCGTGCTTAGCATGGAGTGTGCTTAAGATTCTCTCTCTCCTCTCCCTCTACCCTGAGTATATATATGCTCATGCTTTCCCTTTCTCTCTCTCTCTGTCTCTCTCAAATAAATAAATGAGTCTTTAAAAAAATGTTGGAAACAAAGAAATTAAGTTCTCTTTCTTGTTTGTGTCCTGCAGATTTATGCTTTGTATCCCAGATACAAAGTTCTATTTTTTCATGTTCTATACATTTATATTTAAACATTTTTATTATTTTTGTTTAGAAGTGATATGCAAGCTTCTGTTAAGCTGTCTTTTTATTATTCTTACAGGTATGTGACATGCTTTCCCATTGTCTTCGGTTACAGTGCCCTCTCTTATATGTACTAGATTAATAAGGCTCTGTATGCAACAAAGTGGGAGGTTAGGCAAACCCTGGTGGAGTATATTGAAAGCCACAGGCAGAAATTATTAAAATCAGCTTTTAGTTCCTTGACCTAACTCAGGATTTCCGCAGCTTTTTGCTTGAGGATATGAATCACCCAGGGAGCTTGGTACTAATAAAAATCCCCAGGCCACTACCTCCAAAAGTTCCCATTCAGTAGGTCTTGCATAGAGTCCAAGAATATGTATTTTAGGAAAAGCACCTCACATGACTCTTATCCTAAGACAAGTCCAGAAAATCTAAACTGTGATGTCGACATTCCCTACAATTAGAATTTGTTAAGGCTGCTAAAACAAATCACCACAAACATGATGACTTAAAACAACAGAAATCCCTTCTCTCACAGTTTTGGAGGCCAGAAGTCCAAAATCAGCAGCGCCTCCCCCAAAGAGAATCCTCTGCCTCTTCCAGCTTCTTTTGGCTCCTGGTTTTCCTTGGCTGTGGCAGCGTCACTCCAATCCCTTGTCTGCATCTTCACATGGCCTTTCCTTGTGGAAATTCACATCTTGAGATCTTTAATTATGTGGGCAAAGACCCTATTTCTAAAAAAGGTCACATTCACAGGTACCAGGGGTTAGGATTAAACATATATATATATTTTAAGATTTTATTTATTTATTTGAGGGAGTGAGAGAGGGAGCTCACAGAAGGAGCAGGAGCAGGAGAGGCAGGCTCCTGGCTGAGCAGGGAAACCAATGCAGAGCTTCATCCCAGGATCCCGAGATCATGACCTGAGCCTAAGACATCCGCTTAACTGATTGAGCCACCTAGGTGCCTCAAGGATTGGACATATCTTTTTGATACATATGATTTAACCCACAACACAACTACACTACCAGTTGAATTATAATAAAAGCTCAGGTATAAGTAGTTTTAAAAGCTGTACAGATACTTTCTTTTTTAAAAAATGTTTTTTTTTAAAGATTTTATTTATTTATTTGACAGGGAAAGATCACAAGTAGGCAGAGAGGCAGGTAGAGAGAGAGGGGGAAGCAGGCTCCCTGCTGAGCAGAGCCCAATGCAAAGCTTGATCCCAGGACCCTGAGATCATGACCTGAGCCGAAGGCAGAGGCTTTAACCCACTGAGCGACCCAGGTGTCCCTGTACAGATACTTCTAATATATATCCAGGTTTGTGAAACACTCTTGTAACACCAGTTATTTAGTCCTTGCCTCCTCATTAATTTCTTGAGCAATCTTTCTATAACATCCTTCCAATCCTCAGATTCTCTTGCTTTTCCCTTTTATGTGGAGCTTTGCACTCCCAAAAGAAATTTATCAGTCCCTGGGAAGTAGTAATTCTGAATGCCTCTTGGTGCTGACAAAGATGCAGCCCTTTAAATTTCTGTCAAGAGTAAACATGAATTCTTTAGACATCTCAGCAGCATTGATTTTATACACACACACACGCACGCACACAGAGCTATGATAACCCACTAACTGTTCTAGTTTTCAATATACTTTTAATTTTTGGACTCTGAAAATTTATATAATTTTCTTATACATGCAACCATGTATTAAAATGGTTGGTTATTACTTTATGTAACATATTTCTTTGTCTCCCTCATTCCCAGAACTGTTCAATATGTTTTTCTAGGTCTCCTACTAGTCTCATTCTGCATACACTTCCTGGATATTCCTTTAGAGCAACTTCCAAGGCTCTGTTATATCAGTAGTATTCACTTCCAAATCTATTGCTCCATCCTATTTGTAGCTCCTAAAATTTCACTATATCTTCTACCCTATTGCAGCCATTCTGAAATTTTTATAGTTTTCAAACATTTTATATACTGTGACTTCTGAGCCTTCGGGAATGCCATCTTTCTAGAATATGCTAAAAACACTCATACCCCTCTTGCTCCCCTCATGGTTTTACCTGAATGTATCATTCATATCAGCTTGTAGATAACTTCCTCTGGGGTGAATATCTAAGTAGTTTTGACGCTTCTGCTGTGGGTTGCAGTAACACCTCATGTTCTTTCTATCATAGCATTTATCAGAAATTTATTGAAGTCATTTGTTTAAATATACTACAGATATTTTTCCTACTGGATTGTAAGCACTCCGAGAAATGAAAATGCCGAACTTAGTTGTTCCAATGCTTAGCACTATTTTATTCATTCATATTCATTTATTCTAGGTGATGTATCACTGAGGCCTAGAACTCTGTCTGGTATAAAGCTCTCAATATTTTGAATGAAAAAACTTTGGAAGTAGTTTTCTCATATGTTTTACAGAGTAGGAACTTGAACTCAGAGATGTTAAGTAAGTATCCAAGGTTATGTAATAATTAGTGTTAAAATCAGGATTTCAACTCAGATTTTCCTGCCTAAAAACTTTATATATGTTCTTTATATATGACTTATGTGATGTATAAAATGAGGTTTTTATGTAATGATAATGAAAGAGCAGCAAAATGAAGATTATTGGTGGTACACTCTTTTCTCCTGGTTTTCTTCAAAGTATATTTACTTAATTAGATCTTTTGAAGTCTGTCCTGTGCACGTACCAATTCTCAGGAGCCACAGCTAGTATCATTATCGAGAAATGTTATATATTTCCTCAAAGGATATAATCCTATATATATAGGATCCTATGTATATATATATATATAGGATATAATCCTATATAATTTTAAAAAGCACTATTTTCCCATAACTGTATTTAATTATGTACCTTAGAGTAGATAATAATCAGAATTAAAATTTAAATGGGGTACATAAAACAGAGAAAAGAATTAAATTTTCCGTACTTACAAAAATGTTTCTGTGCTATAATTTTTTAAAGGGTATTGGTATGGTCAGCATGGTATAGGGATAAAATAATATATTTTGGAATCAGTCACACTATTATTCAGATTTTACTCTGACACTTGTTGGTTATGCAGTGTATCTTCAGGCAAGTTATGCTATTTTCTTTACAAATCAGGGCTAGCAATAACAATTGCAAGGCGGTTGTGAAGAATATAGGTAACGTATATACATAACTAGCCTAGTATCTCATACTCAGTAAATAATAATATGCAATGTGAGTATTATTGTCTCCTTCATATTTAGATAACACTGCCCTAACCCTGGACTCCTATAATATTCTTACTTTGTCATTTATTTTAACTTGAATCTCCTATACATTTTCCCCATACTTAGTCACGATGGTCAAATTTATATACATATTGGAAAAGGACTACGTACTTTCAAGCAAACCTATGATAACTTCATTTTTTTCCCAAATATGTTTATTTTTTCAGTGTTACAAGATCATTTGTTCATCCACCACACCCAGTGCTCCATGCAATACCTGCCCTCCTCAATACCCACCACCAGGCTCGTGAGACTTCAATAATATAAGTTGTTTAGAAATATTCACTTTGAGCCCATGAAGGAGAAATAAGTAGGAAAATTCATAGATACAGGAAAGAAACAAATTGGATCTGAAAAGTACCTCTATGCTTTGTGTACTGGATAAATATAAGTACCATACCAACGATGATTACCCTTGAGAGAGAGAGAAAATTGTTGCCATTTACATAATAGCATACATATAACCTGGCAATAAATTTTAAGTGAAAGATATAATAGATAAATTGAGCATACCACCTGCAACAATAGAAGATTTTTTAACAGTCCATTACTCCACATTAAATATTCTACGAGGTTGAAGTAACCACAGAAATAAAATATCGTTTTCTTTTCTTTAGTGTAACTTTAATATAAAATATAAGCCACTTTCATTCATAATTTTTTCACTTCAGAGTTAATCAGGTAATCTTTCCAAGTGTCCTTCAGTCTGTCTCATGGGAGATCCAAAGTCAAAGTCAAGAAAGAAAAGATTGTGCCTAACATTTAAGTCTTTTTCAAATATAAGAATCCATAATACCTTAAAAAGAACAAGGGCCTAGAAACAGACTGAATTCCAAATACTATTTTCAACTTTTAAATTAATGCTAATATAGAAGAACAGAGAAAATGTTAAATTTATTTTAAGAAGTTTTGCTTTAGGGACTCCTGGATGGCTCAGTTGGTTGAGCAGCTGCCTTCGGCACAGGTCATGATCCCTACGTGGGATCGAGTTCCACATCTGGCTCCTTGCTCAGCAGGGAGCCTGCTCCTCTCTCTGCCTCTGCCTGCTTCGCTGCCTGCTTGTGTTCTCTCTCTGTCAAATAAATAAATAAAATCTTTTAAAAAAAAAGTTTTGCTTTATTTTTTAGAAGAAAGAGTGTATTGTCTTTTGTCCTCTCACTATCTGATACTGGTGATAAGATACTAAGAAATTATGGTTACAGTATTTTCCAATGTTAGTGAAGAATGAAATGCCTTATATTATACTTAAATTTTTGATGGAACTCCTAAAATGTGTTGCACATTGACTGCATTATTAAGCAAGGAAAATCCAAAGATAATTTTAACATTTTAAATTTTTCTTCTATTTTTTTTTTCTGAAGTTCAGTTACTATCTTTTACTGGAATTCTGTGATAATCACAGGAGTTATTAGGTAGATAAACCCTATTTTTGCTACATTAGATGCCTTTAGGGTGTTGTGCATTTCCAGATGACCTTTCTTCTGACTTCTTAACCTTTAGCACTTTAAGGACCAGAGAGATCACGATAGAAACCACAGGTCTGTCACCAGAGAGGCTGTGTGATTTACTCGAGGTCACAGTGCTTTGTCAAGGAAACAGAAATGAAACATTATAACTTCATTCCCTTATAGCTGTCCCTTCAATTAATGCCTTTGTTCTTTTTAGTGACTTGTCCTATGCTTTCGTGTAGTTATCATTTTCCTAAATTCTATATAATTTCCCTTTAGATCCTATAACTAAGTCAGACAAGGAGGTTGCCAAGAGAAGTAATGTAACTAAGTATTAAGTAAAAAAATAAATCAGGAATGAGACACAACTATTTAAGAACACATACCCATCATATGCAAGTATTTATATTCACTGTGGCCAGATATATCACTCATTTTCTTAGAGATTGAAGGTACACTGGATTTTAGATTATTTTATTTACTTTAAAAGTGTTTTCTTGTTTGTTTTTGCCTTTTGAGAGCTAACTTCCAGATTTTTGTTTTTCTTTTTGGTGGGTGGGAGACAGTTTTTAGGCTTAGAATCTAACAGGTAGAATCTTAAAGGTCACTTGAAAAATTTCCCAATGAAGTATTGCCAAATTTCAGAGGTGTCCAAATGCTTGGGGTGATTTTATTTTTTTCCAAGTTAAATGTATGATATTGGTAAATATGTTCCTAAGTTTATAGAAAAAAGATTAAAAATGTGAATTAACCTATTCTAGAATCAAAAAGATGCAGTGTTATTTTTAAAAGTTAGATCTCATTATATCTTAGAAGCTGCATTTTGTTTTTTACTTATTTTAACCATAACTTATACTGATATTTTGTTTAAAGTCATTATTCATGTTTACTGTACATCTTCGAAACATTAAATGTTTATCTAAAGAGGAAAACATATTTTGGACAACATCCCTGTTGATTCTTGAAACATGAACACATAAATTTTCATTATCTTGTCAGGTAACAAAAGAAAACTCTCTTAGAAGTATTGATTAAATTATGCCTTAGGCGTTTTCACTTTTCTTTTGAGTGCTTCCCCTTATATGTCAGAAAATTTGTTGAGCTGCTGCATGGATAGCTTTTGGTATAGTCTTTTATCTCTTCACATCAGTGATTGCCTCCTTTTTACTTCTGTCTTTGAGGCATATTTAGGCTCTGATCACATTTTTTTTTTGGTTTTAAAAAGTTAAATTTATTCTAAAATGTATATCTTGAGGCATATCTTTGGTAATCACAAAATTTAATTAAGATCTGTTCAGTTTTAGAATAATTTCCATTCAAATTCCAATACCTTAGGGGGATATACTCAAATGTAAACTTACACAAAGAAATTGTTTTTTAAGAAGTGGAAAGCAAAAAAAAACCAAAAACTGAAAGCAAGTAATCAATACCATATCAATCAGATCTGACATGAGTCTACCACTTTCCTTACATATTATTAATGAAATAATATCAACATATGTTGTCGTTTGGACAAGTTACCAGTACTAGAGATGGCTGTCACTTAGAGTCTATTCACTGGATACTGTCGTTGGTCACTCTGGCTGATTCTTTTTTCCCAGTTCAACTACACACTAGAGAGAGTTCTCACAGCCTCCAAAGTTGACTTACTGTTTTACCATTTTAAGAGTGAAGATGAATATAATTGCTTTCAGTTTCATTTGAAATATTATTTTGAAGATAATACACAACCTATGTCTTGGCAAATATCATGCAAAATTAATTTGCTCACATTTTACATTCTAGCTAGTGGTGACTTGCCAAAAACTAGAGGTTAATTTAGACTTTAAAATGTCATAGTTTTTAAGAGAAAAAAAAATCATTCTATAAAAGTTATAACAATGTCATTCAAAATTCTTATTTCCTAAAGACACCATCACCAATGTGCTTCACTGGTGAAAATGCTAAGAAAATGCTCAATAACATGATTTTGAGTATTTTGTAAAGTCCTAACTCTTAGAAAGGAATAATCCAGAATAGGTGTAGATGGAATCCCTGGGAAGCCTAATGGCAAGACTAGCCCAAGTCCCAAGGGCCGGTAGGAGGTCTGACTGTAACTGCCTCCAAACCTTCTTATCAGTGGTGCAGTTCAGGGAATGCAGTTCTTCATCAAATGGTTCTCCTAGGCTTTCAATCACTGTTAAGTACTCATTTAAAAAATATTAAAAGTATGAGTATCCTATGCTTTTAAGAAGTTTATGTCACTATATTCCTTAATCTAGTGTTTGCTCTGCCTTTTGTGGAGAACAAGGGTAGAGTTCTGGTCACATTAGCAAATGAGATACAAATTAAATCAAGCACAGTCAATAACCTCTTTCCTATTGAATGTTTTTATATCTTTCATAGAATTTCCAACTTGTGAGCCACTAACTCAATTTATATGCAAAAGTGGAAGATGCATTAGCAGCAAATGGCACTGCGACTCTGGCAAGTACCAAATGTTCCCTGTATTGCACTGATTTGATTGGGGGCCTGGCTGTCGGTTCTGCTTCACCTCCTTCAGATGTAGTTTTTAGAAGTTTGCAGGGCCAGGCAAAATGGCTAAGACAAGTGGTGAGTGGGCACCTGGCACATCAATGGGGATTAGCATTGAGGATAATGGAACTTGATATCTGTCCCTTGGGGCTATAAAGAGATTTGTGTTCAGATATTATGCTGGACATAGTTTAAGTCTACAGACATGAAGTAAAGGGGACGAATGAGGAAATGACCTGGATGATTCAGGTTCTCCAAAGCAATGATATAAAGAGCTCTGTCACTTCAGGATGGAGGAGTTTATAAATTATTATGGAATTACCCGAATGGTCTCAACTCTGCCACCTTGCTCTTTATGTACAAATAATGTTTGTTTTCTTATATTCAATCGTATCATTATGCTAAATTATGTCAAACACAGGTAAATGAATTATGTATAAATCATACATTTTACTCACTGATTTCAGTTTAATCTATTTTCACATCACATTCCTCTCACCTCCCTCATGCAACAGTTGTTAATAAAGAATATAAATCAAGGGAACCTAGGTGGCTCAGTGGGTTGAAGCCTCAGCCTTCGGCTCAGGTCATCATCTCAGGGTCCTGGGATCGAGCCCCTCATTGGGCTCTCTGCTCAGCAGGGAGCCTGCTTCCCCCTCTCTGCCTGCCTCTTTGCCTACTCGTGACCTCTCTCTGTCAAATAAATAAATAAAATCTTTAAAAAAAATATAAATCATTGTTAAGTTAATGATAGTGACAATTCTCCAGTATAAATATGCACTTATGAGTCAGTAGAGAAAGGGTACATGGTGACTCCTCATGTTGAGAATGGAGAAGGGTCTGAATTAAAGATATGGTTATAAACTCTGTGTCGTAGAGATTATAGTACTAACAATAATTTTCCACAATAATTGTATCACCAGTTGTATCATTTCATGAAATTTCTGCAATCACCATTGTCCTCACATTTTATAATTATTTCATGCTGCATAGATTGGTTCAGTCATTTCTGAGTGAAATAGAAATTAAGCTTTAAAATCCAAAGTTAAATTTTGTTTTCCCTTTTTGTTTAGTAGCTGATGTTCAATCAGGAGTGATGCAATATTGAAATGAAGATAATCTCCCCCACTGTTCTTGGGAAATGCTAATCATTAATTTATCATTCTTTTATCAAAAACAAAAGAATACTGTATATGACAAAAAGAAATGGTAACTATTTCATAAGGAAAGTTTTCTTTCTGGATAAGTTTTCACTTCCTTGATGTTGATGCTTCTTTCCAGATGATGACTGCGGGGATGGCAGTGATGAGGTTGGCTGTGTTCGCTCCTGCTTGGATAATCAGTTCAGATGTTCCAGTGGCCGATGCATCCCAGGCCATTGGGCCTGTGATGGTGACAATGACTGTGGAGACTTCAGTGATGAAGCCCAAACCAATTGTACCAGGGAAGGTGAGTAATTTTGTGAAGCAATGAACTCTCATTTTAAAGTGATATATAATATTTAAGTATTTCAGAATGAATATTATATAAACTAATTTACTCAGCAGGTAAAAAAAAATATATGTATTTGGAACAGTGTAAAATAATTGACCAATCACTTTACTTACGCTCTTTAATTTCTCTGGTTTCTCCTCCTTATACCTTCATATACTTGGATATCTTCTTTGGTTTTTGCTTCCTACTTTCATTAGATGCTTTACTTACCACTCCTTTAATTTTCTCCAACTTCTAAGTTGCTAAACCCCAAACCAATCCTAAAAAGAAAACAAATGAAAAACAAGAAAGGAATAATTTTTATTTTGTTTTAACACCAAATTTTTTCGTTAAGGCTTGAAATAACCCCCTAGTAAGAGATGATGTGTTGCCACTGATTGACTTCTGGAATGCAAGCTAAGAGGAGACTCTGACCATGGGCCTCAGCATTATCCATGGCAGACCTGGCCCTGTCATTTGCAAAGTTTGATCAGCCATAGGGCGTGTTAATAAATTAGAAATTATGTGGGAACTATCACAGAAAAAATCATTAGCCTGCCAAATATTCATATAATCAGTAACGTTTTTAAAAAGATTTTATTTATTTGAGAGGGAGGGAGTGGAAGAGAGAGAGAGAGCACTCACATGCATGAGTAGGGGGAGGGGAAGAGGGAGAAGCAGACTCTCCACTGATCAGGGAGCCTGACATGGGGCTCGATCCTGGGGCTCCAGGATTGTGAGTGGAGTCCAAAGCAGATACAACCTACTGAGCCACCTAGATGCCCCCAGTAACATTTTTTTTTAAGTAGAAGTTTTCTTCTGCTTAAGAAATTGGAAGAATTTGTCATTCACTCTTTCATTTATTCCACATATACTTATTGAACACTTTTTATGTGCCAGGCACTGTGCTTGTACCAAAAGATGGATAAAAGGATGAAGAAACGTTGTCCCTGTTCAGTATTTAAAACCTAGCATGCAGAATGACAATAAAGTGATTTATTTAATGAATTGGATGCTGGGGTGGGGGGCATATATTTTGTGGTCATAAGAAAGGAATCATTTTCAAAGTGTTTTCCAAGGGGATATATTTGTCTTCTGCAAATATTTAACAACTTATAAAATGGAAAATTTCTATATTTTTTTCCTCTGACATGATTCCTTTTGTCTTTCATTTCCTGTCTCCTTTTTTCCTTTTTCTCTTTCTTTTTCTCTCTCCCCCACCCCTCTTTATCTCTATCTCATTCTTTTGTCCTTTTCTTTCCTTTTAGTTAGTTCACCAATATATAAGAACCAGAGCTTTTCACTTATCACTAACCTTGCATGTAAAAAGAAAAGGTGTACAAAATATATTTTTCCTTTTCTATCTTATATGTTAGAACCATTCATCTGGGGTGTGATTGACATGTCATTACGAAGTTACAGTTTGAATATAAGCTGCATTTCCCCCCACCTCAGAGATATCTTGGTAGGTTCCTCATGAGGCATACATCTGTGGTCTGCTGGCACTGTCCCTAATATGCTGTGAAAGATAAATTGCCCCAAAGTTAATTTACTTTCATCTCAGGAGTGAGATCCCATCCGTCTTTTCTATGTGTTTTTGTCTCTAAGTTAAAATGATCATTGCACATTAAGTTTTGGAGAGATTGCTTTAGCCTCATGAGTATCCTAAGTGAGCGGTCCATCCCCTTGTAGCTTCACTAGATAATTTCTTAGGTTTGAATTATTATAGAATCAGTGTCTATTTAATGTGAATGACCTTCACCTTTAGAGCACCTGAATTTCACAAGTGCATTACTGTAAAGGATATACTGTCAATATGAATACCATGCATTTCTTATGTGATTATGCTGTTATACATACTAAGGAAATGATCCAGATAATCTCATGTTCCTGGACATGTTTCAATCAAAAAATGAGGAGAACTTCCTGAACTAATTTAAATTTATCAGATTATAAATTCTCTAATCAAATACTCTATTTGATGAATACAAGTTGCAGGAATTGAAGAAAGAATGGGAACGTTCTAAGATGACTTTGGTACAAGACAATTCAGAGTGTTTCAGAGGGCATTAAAATATTTTTATCCATCATTATTTTATGTATTCTGATATTGAAGTTGTAAAATAATCATGACAGGTAGAATTGTTAAAGCTGATTAGGAAAGTCATTTTGCACATGCAGGTTTTGTAAGGCAATTGCCAAAGTAAAGTAGAAATTTGATGTAATTAGTCATATATTTTAGTCCTGAAACCTGCTGTGGAAGAAAGAGCAGGGGATTTTGGCTTGAGTTTCAAGACAGGCTGTCAAAACTGATCAAATCCACCGTATAATTGCTCAGCACTTTGCTGTACGTTGCCTGGGTTCAAAGAGCATATGGTATAGTTTCTCTCATCTCAAATTGTTTTCAAAAGGGCAAAAGTACTCTTGAATCAACTTTTTTCTTTAAACTTGAACTGAGACTTTAAACATCTCTCAGGCACATCAAGTTCCTAAACAATATAAATAACACCAAGCCAAACCGAAGATTTGCAAGTGAATCCTACCATGCTACCCAGAAAATGTTTAGACATGGGTGAGAGCAAATAATCACAACAGCAAACAATGGAACATGTGTGGATGAGAGTTCAATGACTTATATACAGTTTTGCTGCTTAAGTTTCCTCACGGGTTAAAAAAACAAATTGTACTAATGATAAAGTTCCTTTTACTTCAAAGACATTGATTCTGAATGCAGATTAGTTTGAGATTTGTAAAACCTCTTAAAGCAGAGGCCCACATATAAGTCAGGTGGTCCATGAAACTGGCTGAGAAAATATTAACTTTTAACATTCTGTTAAAATTTTACATTCAGAAATTTTACATTCTGTTCAATTATGAATGTTTGGGGGAAAGTAGTAGCATATGTATTTTTTTATCAAAAGAAATAATGAATTAACTTTTAATAGTAAAGAAGCAAGGAAACTAGGAAATGGAACATTCCATATATAATCCTCATTTTAAGCAATGCCTAAATTTAAGTTCAATTCATATTCTCTCTGAAGACATTTTCAAAAAAGAATTTCTATAGTGATGATCATTTTTTTTGCCATTATTATGACTAATATATGGGGAAAGTATTAATTGCTAATCCCCTTCTAGATTTACTTATATTCATCTCCTTACCCCTAAGATTGTGATGGTTTTCCAAGCTCCCTTACTCGGCAAACAAGATATAGTATCTTTAGAAAGCACTGCACACACACATGCACACATGGAGTCTACAAGCAAGAGGGGAATAGAAAGACAATCCATAGCACAATGATTCCTTCCTTTGAATCATTGTCTGTTTATCATTAATTTAGCTCTGGTTTCTTTTTTGTTCTGACTACCTTGGCTGACCCATATTTCTATAGTGACACTTTTGTAAACCTACTGGATAAATAGTTTTTACAAATGGGGAAAATAAGGGACCCTCAAAGAATTTGGTATGAGGGAACTCCTTCTAGAGCCTTAGGCCTGGTCATTAATTAAGTTTTGAAAGGCTTCGTAAAAAGATGATTTTACCTGTAAGGACATCAAGAGTAGAGTCAAAATGAGACTTCAGTCTTTTCTTATAAGTCTTTAACTCTCTGTCTAGAATGAAAAAAAAAAAAAAGAAGGAAAGGAAAGAAAGAAAGAAAGAGAGAGAGAGAGGGGAGAGAGGGAGGGAAAGAAAGAAAGGAGAGAAAAAAGCAGACTCTGAACATATGTATCTATGAAATAAATATGTAGAATTAATCTTATTTTATTGTTGACAGTTTAATTCATTTGAATTATGTATATTTTAGTTCTTCTACTCTTCTGGGGAGCAGTCTCAACCTTATTTCTCCCAAGGAATAAGACATTTCTAAAGCAGACATACTTTTTTTTTTTTTTTTTTTAAGTATCTTTAGACAGCTATTCCTTAGGTCAGTTTCCATTCAGAAATTGTAAAAATTTATGCCCAGTGATTTCAGCAGAGACTTGATGGATAATGGAACAGGTTTGTTGAGAGTTGATTTTGCCTAAATTTTGTAATTTCCTCTAAATGCAACTTAAATATCCCTCAAATATTTGGATTTTTCTTCTCTTTGAAGGGTCATCTGACCTTCATTTATGATCATTTTTCTTTAATGCCTTCTGTTTGGCTGTCTAAAAAGGAAATATTTACTGCCAGGTGCACTAAGTAAATGATCTGGGTGATAATAGAACATATGTGATCTTTTAGTTAAATCACAAATATAAATTATATGCAAATTGAAAATTATGTATTGACCTTCAATTATGATTTACTGTGAATAATCTTTAACAAGTTCTCAAATCCATTAGGCAGTTTAAGTGTATAACATTAATATGTATTCCTACACATGGTCATACTCTTCTGCTTTAATTGTTTAACTTTGCTTCTGCTTTGGAAACTGACTTTTCTCTTGGGTTTTGTCCTCATTCATTCATTCATTCATTCATTCATTTACTCATTTTCCTTACTACTTCCCTGTTCACAGATACAAGAAGGAAGCTAGGATAATTTTGTTTTGTAGTTTCATATTCAAGTATAATATCTGATACACAGGGAATGCTCAGTAAATAATTATTGAGTGAAAGAGTTTATTTCTTGACCACAAAATGTGATTACACCCTCAGAATCCAACCCTTATTCATCTTGTATTATATATCTAGTAATTTTTTTTTCTGTTTCTTTGCCTTATCCCCAGATCCTGAAGTTTATTTTCATGATGATGTTTAAGACTAGCTATACTGATCTATTAATGTATATCTCTTTAATAAAGTATAATTACTTTAATTTATCCAATAAATATTTGCACTTTCAGTCCACAATTCAATAAAATAAAATAGATAGGACATCTCCCTTATCTTTTATTTTTGTTTATTTATTTTTGTTTACATCCTCTCTGTCCAATAGATAGTAAGTTCCAGAAAGATAGGAAGAGCTTAAATTTTTGTGTGTCTATTATTTAACAGTAAGTGCCAATGAGAAGATTCCATTAGTAGTAATTCAGTGGGAGAAGAAGAGTTAGCATATGTTGGCAACTCACTAATTGCCAGGCATTTTACATTTGTTATTCCATTTAATCCTCAGAATAAGGGTTACTCAGACAGGTTAAAATACTTGCTTAGGATTACACAGCTTGAGTTTCAAGCAAAAATTTTCTCTTCTTTATTCTTCCATCCAGCTCCCTGCTTCTGTAACAGTGGAATATAATTCACCCTTTCCCTTTTTTCTCTTTGTGCATAACATTTATATGATCTCCCAGTAATTACTATATTTTTCTCAATTGCATTCTCATTTTTCTTTAATAGAAAAGAAAGAACTTTCTACTTATTACAGGTCATTGTAATGAAATTTCCCAAAGGGCACTAGAAGGAACCTGGAACATTATATTAAATAACCGCAGTAAATCTGCCTATCTCTTTTTTTTGTTTGTTTCTGTTCTTTCACTCCCACAACTCTCCTTGATAAAGAGACTCTGAAATTTTGTCATTGCAATAGCTGTGGACATTCCCAGTCACATTCTTCAGTCACCCAAAGAATCTGTTAGTCTGCCATAAAAGTTTTACTTCATAGACTTAGAAAATTTAGAAAGGTGGGAGAAAATGAGAGATCATTTGGTTTAGTTATTTAATCATGCAGATGAGGAAAAGGACTCATTTAGATAAAATTATCCTTATGAGTATATAACAATAACAGAAACGCTGCTTCCTAGAAGAAGCTGACCATGTTCTGTGTAGAGATTTGAGACTGAAAACTTTTAGTCATAAAGCCATTCTCAAGAGAGGTTTTGAATATAAATGATTATGCTAAACTCTCTGTGGAAAATCCAGGAAAGTCAGACTGTACAACCAACCAAAAAAGGATAATATCCTACTTAGGGACATTGAATCCACCCAGAGCAGTGCAGTTATCAAAACTTGATCTGTGGCTGAAGATTTAGTTACATATTTAAGCATAGAGAGAATGGAAATTAAATCACTTAAGGAGGGCATGTATTCCATGGAGCACTGGAGCACATACACAAACAATGAATCTTGGAACACTACATCAAAAACTAATGACATACTGTATGGTGACTAACATACCATAATAAAAATAATAAAATAAAATAAAATAAAATAAAATAAAATAAAATAAAATAAATCTTTAAAAAATAAAAAAAAAATATAAAACCACTATCTCTTGACTTCTGGTCTATATCCTATTCCATCTCAACTGAACCCATCATGTTTTTAAGACAGTTAATCTTAACATTGTAGAAAACAAGATACCAATAAATACTATATACAATCAGACTCAATCATCTGTTTTGTTTTTCCTTTATGAAAATATTCTGAAGGTGCTTTCAATTATTTTTTACTAAAACACACAATCAAAATAACTGCTGTTATATCTGTCACTGAATTGAGTGAGAATAAAATATTGTCTTTGAATTTGAGGAAATTAGGAAATTATATACTCAGCAAAATCATATGATCTTCTCTTCTCATGATTTTTTTTAAGATTTTATTTATTTATTTGACAGAAGGAGAGCAATCACGAGTAGGCAGAGAGGCAGGCAGAGGGAGAGAGGGAAGCAGGCTCCCTGTTGAGCAGAGAGCCAGATTCATGGCTCATCCCAGGACCCTGAGATCATGACCTGAGCCAAAGGCAGAGGCTTAACCCACTGAGCCACCCAGGCACCCCTCTTCTCATGATTTTTTAATTATTCTTCTTTAATGAAAATATGGATTGTTTCCGATAAAATACAATTAAAAGCAAATTTAAACTTCATCTACTTTTAGAGAGGTATAATATCTACTACTTCAATGAGATACAAATTATCTGGCTTAACTTTATTCTCTAACAGATTGATTTATTTTCCTTAGGAAATATTAACACTGAGATATCAAAACAATGTTAATTATTAATGGATTTTATCCATAGGAAACCTCTTTTTGTTTTCCGGGACAAAATAGCTCTTTAAAGGTCATTTTAACCTCAATACTGCAAACAACTTTTACATCAAGAGCAAAGAAGACTCAAGGCTTTTGAATCAATTAATAACAAAGCCTGTTTTGAGAACCCATAATGTTTCTAGCATTGTCTGTGATTACCAGGACAATTGAAGGGAATCTGATAAGTATAATTTTAAAAATTAAATATTAGAAAAGGTTCATAAAAAATAGGAAGAAAGAAGTCAATTATCTTCATCTTAACTCTACAGAAAATTAATAATAGATCTACACTTATCCTTAGATAAATTTAGCTCCTGTATTAAGATGAAAATTATGCATCTTGATACTAAGCAGAGGAACATCTCTTGTTTTTTAAAAGATGTAATTAATAACAAAAGTCAATAGGTAACAAAAAGACTTAATTTTAATGAAGAACCTCAGCCTGTTTCCTCTTCTTTTAATAGAGACGAAAATAAGGGCAAAAGTGAATTAATTTCCATAGTCTTAAATTCTGCTTCCTTATTCTCCCATTGTGGGTAATGATCAGTGAAATGGTAGGACTTTCAGGCAATCAGCAGAAAATAGGCACATTAAAAACAAAAACAGGGATGCCTGGGTGGCTCAGTTGGTTGAGCAGCTGCCTTTGGCTCAGGTCATGATCCCAGTGTCCTGGGATCGAGTCCCGTATCAAGCTCCTTGCTCGGCAGGGAGCCTGCTCCTCTCTCTCTGCCTCTGCCTGCCTCTGCCTGCCCGTCTCTGCCTGCTTGTGTTCTCTCTCTGTTAAATCAATAAATAAAAACCTTTAAAAAAACAAAAACAGAAAGGAGACAAGGGCCATGGATGATCTACAAAATAATTCACCTCTTAGTAATTGAGTAGTGCCATGCTTTTGTGAGAGTGAAGAAATAAGCACTAGGATAAAACTTTGCCTTTTTTTCTTTAGAAATAGTGGGTAGTTAGATTCTTTCAGAACCTATTTGAACTCTCAGCCTTTGTTTCTTTATTTATGGGAAGCATCAACTGAATTTGCAATTAGATATTATATTCCTGAATGTAATGATCAGATTTATTCACTTTTTTGTAAGAAATATGTTTTGGTTTTAGATTGGTATTTGTGTACACATGGGCCTCCCAAGAAAAATTAATTGTCATTATTTGCATCTAAAACCTTCCCACAAATAACTTTGTTGCATAAGAGCATCTACTTAAATTGCCATGGCCTTTCTGGCACAGAATATTCACCTGTATTAGAATCTTTCAGCGCAGTATGTTGTTATTGTTGATATGTATGCATTTAAATGGGATGTTCTATGAATCACAACCAGAACTTACCCCATTTTAGAACAGGAGTTGGCAAATATTTTCTATAAAAGTCAGAGAGTAAATATTTTAGATTTTGCCTATTGCAGCTACCCAACTCCACTGTTCTGGAACAAAAGAAGCCATAGAGTATATGTCTACAAATGATTATGACTGTGTTCCAATGAAACTTTATTTATGATAACAGGTAGTGGACCAGACTTGGTCTGCAGGTCATAGCTTGCTGATCCATTATTTAAAACACAAGTGGAGGGGCACCTGGGTGGCTCAGTGGGTTAAGCCTCTGCCTTTGGCTCAGGTCGTGACCTCAGGGTCCTGGGATGGAGCCCGGAATCTGGCTCTCTGCTCAGCAGGGGCCTGCTTCCCTCTTTCTCTGCCTGCCTGTCTACTTGTGATCTCTCTCTCTCTCTGTCAAATAAATAAATAAAATCTTTAAAAAAAATAAAATAAAATAAAACACATGTGGAGACACTCTCTAAAGGAACTATAATCTTAAATAATCCTGTATGCCCATTCCATAAAATCAATCTTATAAGACAAAGGCAAAAAATAATGGGGAAGAAAAAAAGGCCAAAGAAAGAAAAGATAAGCCATTAATAGTTTCTAAATAATATTCTCTGAGTTTCCTCAAACATAGTCATATATATATATATATATATATATATATATATATGCTTATACTCATTATTTCTACATAAGAATGTTCCACATTATTTTAAAATATGAAATTTAGTGACGTAATATTTTAAAATTTTTTCCAGTAAATATTTGATGCCTATTGCGAGGTAAGCATATTGCTAAGCCAAGAAGTAAATTCCAAATGTAAAATATCTATATTGCAACCTGTTTTAGTTAGTAGTTGGTATCTAACATAGCTATTAAGGTGCTTGGCTAATTTGAATGATAAATGGAAAAATATATTTCTCAATTACATAGCCAATTCAGCAGATCAATACAGTCTAGACACTAATATTTAGATAATATAGAAGTTCATCATTTCCAAGAGATATTAAATCTAAGTGGAATGCTCATGGTAGAGTTCCAAATGTCAAAAGTTAATTTTATTATCATTATTATTATTTCAGAGAGAGGGGAGGGTGGGGAGGGACAAAGGGAAAGGGAGAGAGAGAGAATCCTAAGCAGGCTCCATGTCCAGTGCAGAACCCAATGCAGGGCTTGGTCTCACAACCCTGAGATCACGCATGACATGAGCCAAAATCAAGAGTCAGATGCTTTACTGGATTAGCCACCCAGGCATGACAAAACTTAATTTTAATGAACTAAAAACAATGTTTTATTTGTTTTACATAGAATTTCACTTATATATTTTACCTTACTGGGGAATATTTAGTGTCATACATTGAAGTTTTGTTTCAGTATATTTTTTTATGTCTAAGTGTCTATGCATTTTCAACACGAATCATTTTAGTATTACAATAATTGATTCTGTGCTTAGGTAGCCATGCATTCTTTCCCATTTCCTTCTCTTCAACTTTTTTTTTTTTTTATTTTACTTACACTTTTCTAACTGACCCAGACAGTAAACATTAAAGATTTAAAATTTGGTCTCTTATTTATTATTAAAGTTCCTATCAAATCCCATGTACTAATAAATGGTTTTGGTAGTTCCATCCAACTTCTTATCAGGATAATCTTCAGTGAGGGTACATGCAAGGTTAAAAAGAGTTTGTAGGATTGAAAGCAAAACACAACAACCATGCCCTGAAAGTGTGTTGGCATGGGAGGGAGTGAGGGGCGGTTAGATTAACAACCAAGCAATATAGCATCTATAACCTAGATGACAGGCAGGCCGTCCTCAAGGTCAGAAGGGATGAGGACAAGTTGAAGAGGGGAGGCCCTGGGCTTGACTTCATTATTAGTTCAGAGCAGAGATTATATTGCTATCACACAGGCAACAGCCCCAAGGGAGTTTGTCCCATGCAACATGGTGAAGAGCAGAACAGTGCATCCCATCAACCCTAACACAGGCTCCAGACAGGCTGAGAGGCAGGTTTTAACAAGCACCCCGCCCCTAAGGATCTGTAGAAACCAAGGATAGTCTACCCTCCTAATGGGATGTTAAGAGTCTCTTGAGGCAGAAAGGCCAAGCTTAGGTCCACAGCCTGTTGGCAAATGAAATGAAACCGCCCAACTGATTCTCCATGGTTTCAGGCAAGTGAAAAATATCCAGGTATCTGGAGCAAACAGCTGCCTTCGATACAGGAATTATTAATACATAATGATTCAAGCTAGGAACCGAGCAGGGACTGACACATGGTGATTATAGGTAATACAGGAAGCTGTATGCACATGCAATGCATAGTGCTTTTTACTTTTCAAAGCATTTTACAGTGAATGACAAGTTAATGTATAAACTCCATTAAAACAATAAAAAAGTCATTTTTTCTGCCCAGATTGGTTTCACAATTTAAGTAATTCATTATATTTGCAACACCATTATTAGTTATTTTCTCAGGGGGACTTTAACATTTCTTATAAGCCAAAAAATGTATTCTGACTAAAAAAAAAAAAAAGTCATGGTATATATTTTTTCAATCCTGATTTTCATTTTTTTTAACTTTCAGAGGAAAAATTCCTTTATGTCTCTGTACAGTTGCTAGTCTTCTAACTGCAAGTATTTAGTCACAGTGAATTCATTTAAATATTGGGATAAATTCCACCATTGGTTGAAATTTATTCCTTCAGGGCTCTGCATTTATTTATTTATTAAATTCTCTAAATTGAATGCTTGTTTTAAATAGCTTCGGGGCAAAAATACAATAAAATTGCATTAGTTAAAAATATAACCACATCAGCAACATGAAAACATAACAGTAAAACAGCATGAGCATATACATATAAACATAGTCATCATTTTAACACTCCATTGGGACAAGCCATATTACAAAGATAGATTGTGTGCCAAACCCTGAAGCTTAAGCAACTGGGGCTCTGGGGAACCACAGGAGCCTGGAACTCAGGTTGGAAAGGTCATTACCAGCTCCTCAGAGGAATGCAGCTCTCCATCCAGAGGAAAATCAACAACTGTTAACAGAAGCAGATTTCATTTGGCAAGAGGTTAGGAGGAAATAAAACTCCACATTTTTTGTTTTTTTTTCTGTTTTCTGGCAGAGGACAGCATTTCTAAACATCAAAACACTCCCAAACCTAATAGACATTGAAAAATAGGTTTGGGGTATTTTTAATTTATGTGAGGCAATTGGATGAGACATGGAAAGGGAAGGAATATAAAAATGTGTGTGTATACTGTATGTCTGTGATAGTCTACTTGACTTTAGTATAAACTTTGAGTGTTTGAGCTAATGAAATAGAAGCACACACATGTATATATATCCTTGTAAATTTAAAGCATCTTAGAACTTTTTCTTTTTCTGTTTATTGTCTAAATACTCCCCAAGTGATCTATACAAACTGTGTATCTGAGCATTATCAGAATCTAGTGGAAGGTCTTTCTGTGACTCCCAGTAGCTTTCAGGCTTAAATTCAAACCATTTAGCAAAGCATACAGGGCCATTCAAGGTCCAGACCTTGCCCACAAGTCTAGTTTTCTCTTTCTCCCCTTCTCCATCTCACACTACACATAATTTTATGAGTCCTGCTAACTTTGTGCAGATTATCTTTTGCCCCATTCTACTTTTCCCCCCGCCTCCGCCTGACTCTTAATCGTGAACAGAACTCTTCTTTCCCTCTGTCATAAGAATCCATGGTACTCTCTCATTTTCATAAAAGACCAAATTTTACCATGACTTTTCAACAAAATAAAATAAATATTACATTTCATTTGAAAAGAAAAAGACTCAACAATAGTACTTGAAATACAAAAAAGATTGTTACTTCATGATTATTATATGAGCTGATTATTTCTTTTATTTTTTCATTCTTAAGCTCTGCATGAGAAAAGACTTGCAAAAAGGTAGAAATAGTACAGTGGTAAAGAAAGCAGGCTCTAAAGTTTAATGATGTGGGCTAAATATCATCTCTGCTGCTTGTCATCTGTATAAATATAGATGTGTTTATTTGTGGATTTTGTTTCTGTGAAATGGGGTTCTTTCAATGGCAGTTTTGTTTATTTTTAATCAAAATCAAAAGGAACAGATGACTGATCCTTTTTTCACTGGGTTTTAATTCATTCTAATATGATGAATTTGAAGCCCAAGCAAAATCAAATGCCGTATAAGCTACTATTTACATGCAAGGTGTATGGAATGGAAATTAAAAATAAAAACAGGAAAGTGTGAAATTTGTCTTGGCATTCTCCTAGGAGCTCTCTGTGAGTCAAAAAAAGCTCTGAATCCCTTCCACAGAGGGAAAAGATATATAACAATGTAAAGCACCATGTGAAATCTGAGATCTTATAAATCTCTAAAGCCTATCCATGAATGCCTGAATCTGAGACACCAGAATAAGAGACCCAATCCTATGTAATTGTTTTTTTTAATTGAGTCTTACAGAAAATTATGGACATTAACAGATGAAATATAAATGGGAAGGGAATCCAAGTTTGGGAGAATAATGTAACTAGATCCAGAAGGGATACATCAGTGACATGTATGTAAGCATTATTAAAAGAATTGTTTCATCATTTAGATTTTAATATTTATAATGGTGGTGTTGTATTTCCTCCTTCAGACTATACTCTCATTTTAAACTTACTATGATCTGGTTGATTGTGGTGTCAGTTAATAGTATACCAATCCATAGAGGTTTAGACATGAGTAGTTTGGGAAGAAGAAAAGAAAAGCTTCAGGGAAATATCACATTTGTATTTAGATTGATAAGATTAATGTTTATTTAGAATAAGAAAACGAGTAGATTCACTTATGGAGTACAAATAGACAAACCAAACCATACCAAACAAAGCAATGAAAATGCAAATGAAATTAAAAACAACAACAACAACAAACTCTGGCAATAGCAGTATAGTCCCTTTCATCGATGCCACCTTGATCTGTGTACCCACAACTTATTTCCAGTGGTAAATAACATTATAACATTGAGCTAAAAGGCTCGGATTCTACATGTAAAGTCACCATACTGCTGGATCACAAGCAACCCCTTCTCCCGAACCAGCAGTTTACCTTTTGCAAATCTCTTTTTTGAATCAGGTTAATCTATCTGGATTTCTGAGTTTACATAAATCTTCCTGAGAATTTCCCATTAGGTCATTGAGTTAATGCTTTAACACAACTTTAAAGAACTAGACCTTGGAAACTAAATCCAAAATATGTTTAAAAGAGTCAAAGCATTACTTTTACAATAATTAAACATAGAATTCTTTTCATTATTATTGACATTTTTGAGGCAACATAGTACTTGAAGAAATAAAGGATGGGAAAAGGAATAGAAATATACTATTGGATTTGGTATATACCATTTAATTTTATTTAAGCTAATAAAGTGTTTCCTCAATAAAGGTACTTTTAAATATAAAATATATTATTTATTCTCAAAATTTCCTTATTTATAGCTATTCTGTTTCTTTATTTACTTAACATGCTTATTATTTCCAGAAATAATCTAAACAACAACCTGGAAAGATAGAATACTATAAAGATAAAGAGGAAGGACTTTTTTTAAAAGACAGAAAAAGGAATAGCAGTGTAAATAAATCTGAGGGTAAGATAGATCCAAATAATTTCATATATGAAAAATGATTCATAAATTTGTCTCTAAATTCTAAAAAACTATTGTAAAGAGAGAAGTGTGATGAATTTCAGGATTATTCATGAGTATCCATAAGATGGACTTACAAAGAAGAGATACTAATTTGCACAAGAGACTAAAATAAATGCTAATACTGAAGCGAAAGTAAAACCAAATTTTCCCTGCAGCTTTTCAGAGGTAGTCGCAAATGCAAAAGAAAATGTAGTTTGCAGTTGCCTTACTGTCCACCTTCCCCAAGAAAAAAAAGTCCACTAGGGAAAATATAATAAAGATGAGTATCTTCATATCTTCATTATAATAGGAAGCTATTAATACATAAATGTTTTATTTACATTATATGTACACACATGTTAATACATGTAATGTATTAATATACATAATTATTATACATATTTTATGTACATATACATAATTAATAATATAATTAATACATGTAATGCTATAGCATTTGTTATCTTGCAAGGAGCTAGCCCAAGAATCTTACTCTTCAAGAAACTGGAAAATCTAGATGTTTTTATAGGAAATCTTCAGATTTTTAATAGGTCAATAGTATGTTTGCCAAATTAAACATACTGAGGGACAGATTCAATATATGAGCTGCCAGTCTTCAACTCTTACTTTACAGAATGTAGAAAAATCAATAGACTATACCTTCTGTTATTAAGTGTTTGGAATCACCGAGTGACAATTATCTGAAATACAACTTTTAATCATTATTGGCTGAGCTCATACTACAAATTCAGCTGAGCCAAAATTTGTATTTTGTTTTAAAGGAAGTTTAAGCAGTCAGGAGAGAAAAGGCCATTTCACTGTTGCATGACAGCTGGCCTCCTCACCATGGAATCACTTTAAGAGCTGACTAGGTCTTGGAACTCCATTTGATTTGTCTCCTTTGCTCTTCCTGAATATTGAAATCACTTAAGATTCTCAAATTACACTTAAAAAGACTCCAGGTTTGAAGACTTCACAGTATCTTGTTTATGAGACATGTCCCAGCATTCTTTATCACTGTAGTAGTTTGGCTGTACTGCTAAGTAGTACACTTTGCAGATAACTAAATATGGTGGGAGTTTGCTGTATCACATTTCATATGTATCTCCTGAATGTACACAGACTGCACGTCTTTGTTGTGTGTGTGGAAGCAAGCATTTTGTTTATTTTGGTTTATTCATTTTAGATTTTATTTGTCAGAGAGAGAGAGGGAACACAGGTAGGGGAAGTGGCAGAGGGAGAGGGAGAAGCAGATTCCCCGTTGAGCAAGGAGCTCAATGC
This sequence comes from Nasua narica, assembly GCA_028533885.1. NCBI lineage: Eukaryota > Metazoa > Chordata > Mammalia > Carnivora > Procyonidae > Nasua > Nasua narica. The sequence goes on along the minus strand of CM052810.1, from coordinate 94,356,415 downwards.
AGGACTTAATTCCATGACCCTGGGATCTTGACCTGAGCTGAAGGCAGATGTTTAACCAAGTGAGCCACCCAGGCATCCCCACAATCATTTTGTTTAGTCATGAAGACTCTATATACCCCAAGTCAAAATGATTTGCATGACTAGAAAAGTAGAAAAAGTCTCTTTTTGGAAGGGACTTCAAAGCCATCCTAAACTCAATACCTTCACTGTAAGTTGGGTGTGATGAGTATAAGTGTTCTCTGCAGTGGTTACTTTTAAAAATTAGTCCTATAGATTTTCTGTGAATTGGAACAGCTATGTTCTATCCAAAGAACTTCTTTATTCCTGCTTCAGTCGGGCTCATTTTATTTATTTTTGTTGCTGTTGTTATGGCTCTAGAAATACTTAAGGAGTAGAAGTAAGTCTACTTTATGCATCTTCATAATATTGGATCATCTGACATAGTTTTTGAAAGTTTTTAAATTGAGAAAAATTCAAGAAATGAATATATCATAGAAAATTATAGCAAAATAACAAAATTTTGTAGTTAAAATAATTATTTACATATACTCAATTCATTCCTCATAACAGCCCTGTAGACTCTTCACTTTCTAGGTAAACACATAGAGATCTAAAAAGATTAAGTAACTGCTTTGGTGATATAAATAATATTATTAGCTTTGACCTCAAATAATTCAATCATAACTCATAACCACATGATTCCTACCAAACCAGCTTTAAGTAATGGTTAACTCACCTGAAATTGTTTCAGATTTGTCATAATGATACAGATTAATTGCTATTATAGATGCAAAATAGAAAAATTGCTGAATATAGCTGTATGAAATATTCAACAAGTTTATTACGTTAAAACTTCTATTTAGAAAAATACATAGTAAAATCTATTTTATAATGGAATTTGGAGATACTGGTTAAAATGACATTTCCTAATGTTAGATATTAATAAAAATTTAAAATACTGCTAATGATAGCCATATTTAGTTGTTATACTGTAAGCATCCATATCCCCAATATTTATGTTTCCTTATTTTTACTTATGCAAGAATTTAACCTGAAGAATTTAACCTATATTTTTTGTCAACAGGTTTTGAGGAATACTATTAATTCAAACTATGGACTATTAATTGATAAATTGAATTTGAATGTGTAGTACCTCATTAAATTCTTATATGTGCCTGTTCTCATTCTAGAATTGAAATCTTATGTCCTAAAGAATTTGTTTATTATCTGGAGTTTTTGTTTGTTCTTTTTCAAAAATTTGGACATTATTCTTCAAAGATATCAGAAAGCACTTATGGTTTTTTGGTTACGTATCTCTTACAAGTCTGAAAGAAGTTGTCTAAAGGAATGTCAAAAGACCAACCAAAGTTTTAACATTTAGTGTAAAGTGTGAAATCTCTTTTATATGCCAAAGCGAAAAATCCTTTAAAGTTCTCATTCTTGAGTTTCTAATACAAATCACAACAGAATATCTACATATCTTCCTTTTTCCTAATGTATGTGGCAATTTCAGGAATTCTGCGAGGGGGAAGAAACATCTTTTCCTCTAATCATTAACATTTCTAAAATGAATTTGCAAATATCAGATAGTATTACAGTTATTAAACAACTAAAGTGAAAATATTTCTCTTTGGCAGCATACTAATGCCTGAAAAGAAAAAAAAAGGGAAAAAATTATCATCAAATAAAATAATAATTTCTCCTCTATCTTTCCCCCTCTGCCTCTCCCTCCCTCATTTCAATTTAAGAGATTCATTCTCCTGCTGGTTGTAATGGGAATGAATTTCAGTGCCATCCTGATGGAAATTGCATTCCTGATCTGTGGCGCTGTGATGGGGAAAAAGATTGTGAAGATGGTAGTGATGAAAAAGGCTGCAACGGGACATTACGACTGTGTGATCATAAAACAAAGTTTTCCTGTAGGAGTACAGGTAAGTGGTTCATTGGTTCAGCTTCTACCTTGGGCTTCCTAGAGGTAGAATCCCTTTGGCCCATCTTTGGTGTATATCTTACCAGTGTAAAAAGGGTTATTGTGTTTCTAGTACATTTGTTTACATTATACATGTGATAATAATGCCAGCTAACATTTATGGAGAAGTATCTATGGCCCCAACACAGCTCTAAGGAATGTTTTTGTCATGAACTCATTTCATCATCCTAATTCTTAGTGAAAAAAACTGAAGCCCGGAAGACTTTTTAATATGCTCAAGTTAAAAAAAAGTCAGAAGAGCCAGCATGGCAGAATTGGGATTTGAAATCATGCAATCTAGATTCACAGTCTGGAATTTCAGACTTCTGAAAGAGATAATTGTGCTTAACCCACAGAAAACATTCCTCTTTCCACAGAAAAATCTTCACCCTAAAATTTCATGAGATGAATGGAACTGAAAGGCAGAATTACATACATTTATTTTTAAGTAGAGTAGATTCCTAAATTAAATTATGCTGTTGCTAGATTTCATTAAGATAAATGTGATAACTGTCATTCAAACCTATGAATTGTTTTGAAAGTCATTGAGGCTTTTATTTTTTATATTATTCTATTATTATGACTATTCTATTTTGTTTTTCTGCATACAGTAGGTTCTATATGACATAATAAACCAAGTTGTTTATTTTCCTCTCAATACAATTAACTATTGTGGTATAATTTATGAAATGAGTTATATCATCCACCAAATAATCTATGGAAATAATTCCTATAGATTTCAGGATATATTATGGAATCATCTCTGGGATGTGGTGAAATTGCTTTTTGATTTGCCTAATCTCTTGGCGATTCATTTTACTCCTTATTAAGTATTTCAATCAAAAGGTAGAAATGAAAAGTTATCACAGCCATGATTAAGCAAACACTCTGGAAACCACATGGCCCGTGGATATCTAAAGATATAAAAATCAAATTTTGTTTCTTTATTTGGACACACTTCCTGGTTACAATTAAGCATTCGACTAAGAAATAAAGAGATGAATATAAGCTAACATGGGCATGGAGAAATAAATACTCCTTAAGCTCATTCTTTATGTTTTCAAAATGGCTCCTTTTCCAACAATAGTTTTCACAAGTATGTGACTCTTTTCAATTGTTATGTTAAGTGTCTTAGTTTAGGGTTTATTGATTAAAAAATGTGACTTTAAATTTAAAAATTATTTTTTTGGAACATACTATATTGATTGAAATTTGATAGATGAATAACATGTTAAATAATAATTACGGGAGGAAAAAATTTTTCTCTACTCACATCAGATTCATTGACTGGGGCCCTTAAAATTAGACAGATAATAGAAAGATTAATAAGAAAAAAAGGAAGAGGGGTGCCTGGGTGGCTCAGTGGTTAAAGCCTCTGCCTTCAGCTCAAGTCATGATCTGAGGGTCTTGGGATCAAGCCCCACATCAGGCTCCCTGCTCAGCAGGGAGCCTGCTTCCCCCTCTCCCTCTGCCTTCCTCTATACCTACTTGTGATCTCTCTCTGTCAAATAAATAAATAAAATTTAAAAAAAAAAGAAAAAAAGGAAGAAAAGGGAAGTTTATATGTACACGCATCATATATGCATGTGGGAAAACTTAGTGATGAGTAACTCCAGGGAGTGGTTAGAACTTGGGCTTATATAGAATCTTAGCAAATAATAGTAAATTTGTGGAAAAGTGACAAAAGAAAAGAAAAAGACTTTGAGTTTATAGGAATGGCAAGGTGTAGGTAGGTTAATATATGGGAGAACTAATGGAAGATAAGGGCTAATTAATAAAATGTGTGCAGGTCCATCTTGACACTGATTTTTTATTTTCTTCATGGCCATAAAATTTCCCTAGAAAATAATTTATGTCAATCTTCATTTCTCAGAAGTTTTATGCTTATAGTAATATAAGGGAAGTTATAGGAAGGCTTCTTTCTATATCTGTTGAACTTCAAATGCTTTCAGCTCAAAATAATCCTTATATAAAAGTAGCAGATTTGGAAGGTAGTGTACTTTGAACCCATACACTGGATATATTTGGAGAATTGGATTCTGAGAGATAATTTTATGTGGGTTAATTGGGATTTGGATTGTCCATTTAATGTTTATAAAGAAACATCACATGTATGTATGAATAGTCATCATATAAATCAAAACTTAATGTAAAAAAGCAGAACTGAAATAAAATTTATGTTGCATTATCAAAGGAAAATACAATATAATATGGTGACTATAGTTGATAATACTGTATTATGCAACGGAAATTTGCTAAAAGAATAGAACTTAAGTGCTCTCTCACACACACACACACACAAATAATAAATTTAAAATAAAAAATAAAAATCAGAGCACCTGGGTGGCTCAGTTGGTTAAACAACTGGCTTTGACACAGGTCATGATCTCAGGGTCCTGGGATCTAGCCTGGCATTGGGCTCCTTGCTCAGAGGGGAGCCTGCTTTTCTCTCCCTCTGCCTGCCACTCCCCCAGCTTGTACTCACTTTCTTTCTCTATCAAATAAATAAATAAAAGCAAAATGTGAAAGATAATAATTTAACCATCAATCTGATTCTAATTTGATCTGGGGCTTAAATATAGTAAGTAAACCACAATGTATCAAATATTTGAGGAGTCATAACTCATAATTACATTCACATATTTATAAATATTGCAGATATTAAAGATAACCATAAATATAAATATTGAATTAAATATATGTACATGTCTGTAGTGTTATTGATATTTTAAATTTTACTTTAATTAAATTATTAGCCTTAAAAGCTAAAAAACCTTTAAACTACTCAAGATGCTGAATTCAGTGTTTATATTTATTTTTCAAAGACTTCCCAGTGCTAGCTTAAGCATTTAAACGTTTTCAGGGTAGGGGCCCCTGGGTAGCTCAGTGAGTTAAAGCCTCTGCCTTTGGCCCAGGTCATGATCTCAGGGTCCGGGGATTGAGCCCCACATCGAGCCTCACATCGGGCTCTCTGCTCAGTGGGGAGCCTGCTTCCTCCTCTCTCTCTGCCTGCCTCTCTGCCTACTTGTGATCTCTCTCTCTCTGTCAAATAAATAAATAAAATTAAAAAAAAATAAAAGTTTACAGGGTAATCAGTTTACATATGGTGGTTACAGTGGCTTTTCCTTTATATGTAAATTGGTATCTATTAGAGTAAAAGTCTAGGAACATTAATTTCCTTCATTCCAATAAGAATAGAATGTAACCTAAATTAAAACTATAATACAATCATTAATATTTAAGAGTTAATTAATTAAAATAAATATTTAAGAGCTTCTAATTTCAAAGACCTATCTTTGACCAAAAACTACACTCTCTCATATCTGGTCCCTTGCTCCCAACCAACAAGTTGCAGTTATATTATTGTTGAGGAATCAAGGAAAGAAATTTCATGTCTACCTCTCCTGGAAAAGAAACTCACAGATACATTCTTCATATTGGACAAAAGAAAATAATATTTGATATTATTCGATGATGGCAAGATTATGGGGAAAAGAGGTCCTCCAGCTCCTGGTAAGAATATAAATTTGGCCCAAACTTTTCACTCCTTGAAATTCATGTAAATAACAGCAGGAGTATATGAAAATATCTACAAAAAGATTTTCAATGCAACATTTTGTTTTAATAAACCCCAAGCTAGAAATAATGCATTGCCCATCATTAGGCAACTACTTAATACTTACAGTGCTTTCAAACAATGAACTGCTCTAATGTCATTAAGAAGGCATAAGAAAAAATTCATAAAGATGGAATTTTAAGTTCACACTTTGAATCATTTCTCTGCCGTGAAAAACACATGAAGATGGTGATAAAATATAACAGGAGAAAATGAGAGAGATATGGTATATTGACTAGCAAAATATATCTCTGATGAACTGAAATAAAATGGAATAACAAATTGTGAGCTGGGTTGAATCTAGAAGCCTGATTAATTGGATTTAGAGGCCAGTAGAGATTAACAGGTGTTCAGATCTTAGGTTTAATGGGAAATAAAGCTATCCCATATGATGTTGGGGACTGGAGCCAGGCTCACTGCTGAAAATCAGAAACTAGAATGGTACTCCTTTGCTTTTAAAAAGAAGGGGAAAAAATACTGCTGGTTCCTTCCTATGATGGTTACTTAACTGAAGTAGTGTGCCTAGAGAGATTGGAGAATGCAGGCATGGCAATCATGTCAAACTTCTGGCTAGCTTAGGGACTGAAAGTGATAAATACAGAATGTATTTTTGAACCAAGAGTAGGGGCAGTGATGGAGTGGGCTGTACTAGAAGCAGCAATACTTATACATAGTGATGAGTAACACATAAAGTCAGAGAGAAAATTGAAAACTCCTATTCAAGATGAGATTGAAAAGAAATTTCTAAAATCCATGAAGATAACCATCTCTAGTAAAACCAGCCATCAAAAATCAATCAGAAAATGAATTTACTCAAGATTAAATGAAAATGAGATGTTTAAATGACAGATCTAAAAAAATAAAATAAGTATGTTAGGGATCCTCAAAGAGAAAAAAGTGGAAAAGACTATCCCTAAAGTGAACAAGAATACACACACACACACACACACACACACACACACACACACACAGAGGTATATGATATATAGATATAGATATGATGAGCAGAATAAGTGTAACAGAAAATGGTGGAAAATGATACATATTAGACTTGAGAATGAAATACACCAACATAGAACTTTAAATAAACTCTAGGCTGGACACAAAGAAAACAAATTTGAAAATAATAATATACAGTTTATTCAGAAACATCACAGAAAAAGAGAAGAGTAATGAAAAAGAAAGAGCAGTTAAGATCTGTGTTGGAAGGCTACAACAGACACTTCAAGAAATTCCTTGAGGGAATATAGGTGTGAACAGAAAGAAACACAACACGCACACATGCACACACACACAGAATAACTAAGTGGCTGAAAAAATAAGTTTTTCCTAAACTAAAGAACTTGATTCCTCATAAATAAGCAAATTCATTCTTTTATTAATGTAGTGTATCACATTGATAGATTTGCGAATGTTGAACCAACATTGCAGTCCAGGAATAAATACCACTTGGTCGTGGTGAATAATCTTTTTAATGTACTGTTGGATCTTATTGGCTAGTATTTTGGTGAGAATTTTTGCATTCATGTTCATCAGGGATATTGGTCTGTAATTCTCCTTTTTGATGAGGTGTTTGGTTTTGGAATCAAGGGATTGCTGGCCTCATAAAATGAGTTTGGAAGTTTTCCTTCCATTTCTATTTTTTGGAACAGTTTCAGAAGAGTAGGTATTAATTCTTCTTTAAATGTTTGGTAGAAATTCCCTGGGAAGCCATCTGGCCCTGGACTCTTGTTTCTTTGGAGATTTTTGATGACTGCTTATGGGTCTGTTTAGGTTCTCTCTTTCTTCCTGGTTCAGTTTTGGTAGTTTATACATCTCTAGGAATGCATCCATTTATTCCAGATTGTCTAATTTGTTGGCATATAGTTACCCATAATATGGACTTATAATTGTTTGTATTTCTTTTGTATGATACTCTCAATAGATGCAGAAAAAGCATTTGACATCCTTTCTCAATTAAAACTCTTCACATTGTAAGGATAGAGTGTATAAACCTAAATATCATAAAACCCATCTATGAAAAACCCATAGCAGATACCATTCTCAATGGGGAAAAACTGAGAGCTTTTCCCCTAAGATCAGGAACACGGCAGGGATGTCCAGTCTCTCCACTGCTATTCAACAAAGTACTAGAAGTCCTAGCCTCAGCAATTAGACAACAAAAAGAAATAAAAGGCATCCGAATCAGCAAAGAAGTCAAACTCTCACTCTTTGCAGATTATATGATACTTTATGTTGAAAACCCAAAAGACTCCACCCCAAAACTGCTAGAATTCATACAGGAATTCCATAAATTGTCAGGATATAAAAACAATGCACAGAAATCAGTTGCATTTCTATACACCAACAGCAAGACAAAAGAAAGAGAAATTAAGGAGTCAATCCCATTTACAATTGCACCCAAAATCATAAGATACCTAGGAATAAATAAATAAATAAATCTGACCAAAGAGACAAAGAATCTGTACTCAGAAAACTATAGAATATTCATGGAAGAAATTGAGGAAGACACAAAGAAATGGAAAAATATTCCATGCTCATGGATTGAAAGAACAAATATTGTGAAAATGTCCATGCTACCTAGAGCAATCTACACATTTAATGCAATATCTATCAAAATGCCATCAACTTTTTTCACAGAAGTGGAACAAATAAGCCTAAAATTTGTATGGAACCAGAAAAGACCCTGAATAGCCAGAGAAATGTTGAAAAAGAAAAGCAAAGCTGGTGGCATCACAATTCAGACTTCAAGCTCTACTACAAAGCTGTAATCATCAAGACAGTATAGTACTGGCAGAAAAGCATACACATAGATCAGTGGAACAGAATAGAGAGCCCAGAAATGGACTCTCAATTCTATAGTCAACTAACATTTGACAAAGCAGGAAAGAATGTTCAGTGGAAAACAGACAGTCTCTTCAAAAAATGGTGCTGGGAAAATTGGACAGCCACATGCAGAAGACTTAAACTGGAACATTTCCTTACATCACGCACAAAAATAGACTCAAAATGGATGAAAGACCTCAGTATGAGACAGGAATCCATCAAAATCTTTGAGGAGGACACAAGTAGCAACCTCTTTGACCTCACTTCCTAGACACATCGCCAAAGGCAAGGGAAGCAAGGGGGAAAATGAAATATTGGGATTTCATCAAGATCAAAAGCTTCTGCTCAGCAAAGGAAACAGTCAAAAAAAACAAAGACAACCAACAGAGTGGGAGAAGATATTTGCAATGACATATCAGGTAAAGGGCTAGTATCCAAAATCTATAAAGAACTTAGGAAAATCAATATCCAGTGAACAAATAATCCAATGAAGAAATGGGCAGAAGCCATGAACAGACGTTTCTGCAAGGAAGACATCCAAATGGCCAACGGACCCCTGAAAAAGTGCTTAATATCATTTGGCATCAGGGAAATACAGATCAAAACCACAATGAGATACCACTGCATACCACTCAGAATGGCTAAAATTAACAAGTCAGGAAATGGCAGATGTTGTTGAGGATGAGGAGAAAGGGGAACCCTCCTACACTCTTGGTGGGAATTCCAGCTGGTGCAGCCACTCTGGAAAACAGTATGGAGTTTCCTCAAATAATTGAAAATAGAGCTACCCTACAACCCAGCAATTGCACTACTGGATATTTACCCCAAAGACACAAATGTGATTCAGTGGGGCACCTATACCTCAATGTTCATAGCAGCAATGTCCACTAACTATGGAAAGAGCCTAGATGTCCATCAACAGATGAATGGATAAAGACGATACAATAGAATATTATCCAGCCATCAAAAAATGAAATCTTGCCATTTGCAATGACATAGATGGAAATAGAGCCTATTATGCTAAGTGAAATAAGTCAAGCAGAGAAAGGTAATTGTCATTTGATCTCACTGATTTGAGGGATTTGAGAAACAAGGCAGAGGAAAATAGGGGAAGAGAGGAAAAAAATGAAGCAGGATGAAACCAGAGAGGGAGACAAACCATAAGAGACTCTTAATCTCAGGAAGCAAACTGATGGTGCTGGAGTGGAGAGGGGTGGGAGGGATGGAGTGGCTGGTGTTGGACATTAGGGAGGGTATGTGCTATTGTCAGCACTGTGAATTGTGTAAGACTGAAGAATCACAGACCTGTACCCCTGAAACAAATAATACATTATATGTTAATCAAAAAAAAAAAAAAGCACATTCAGACTTTTGAGTAAAATTAATGAAATTAACCCAAACTTCTATAAGTTATTTTGAAATTGCAGATCATCAGATACTGAAAGTACCAGAAAGAAAATCAGATTATCTAAGATTTTAAGAAATGCCACAAGAAAATAGAGTAATAAGAAGCTGAGGGAAAAACATTTTCAGGCTAATATTCTTGGTAAATATTACAGGTAAAATATTATTCCAGATAATTTAGTCATGCAAAATACATGGCATTTTACACATAAAGCCTCACTAAGAAAATTATTATAAGAAAATAGGATTTAGTGAGAAAATGAGAGAGACGTTTAGGGACCAAACTAAAATATTGATGAGACTAACAACAACAACAAAACCAACCAAACAATTTAATGATAAAAATGTAATCTTCAATAAAGATTTTGCAGTCTAAATATCTTACATTAAAAAAATCTTACATTAAATAATATACTATCAACTTTTATATAGTAAAAATTATAGGAACCGTAATCAGGAGACTATATTAGAAGAAAGAAATTTTACTCCTTTACCAAACCCCATAAAAAATCAAATGGAAGAAAAATAAGCAAGAATGTAGAAGATCCAAAGAATTAATGCTTAGAACAAATTAATAAAAATATATTTCCATTCTTAGAAGTCAAAAAAAGATGAACCTTTTACAAGGTTCATGAAAGGTTTTTTTAATAAGCCTTTATTGTCACAAACAACTCAATAAATTCCAAGAAGTGGAAGTGATGCAGACAAAATATCCTGATCATAGTATAATAAATCTAATAATTTTGAAGAGTAAAACCACCGTTGCATTTGGAACCTTAATAATAAAAACACTCAATTTCTTAATTCTAGAGGGAAAAAACTGAAATTCTAGAAATTTTAGAAAATAAAGATTTGTACATACCAAAACATATGGAATATAAATAAAGCACGGCTCAAAGGAAAAATTCATAACTTTGCACATTTGTATGCAGTGTCCCAAACTCTTAGTGATTTTTTTTACCTTTAAAAACTTCAGAAGTATCGGGCGCCTGGGTGGCTCAGTTGGTTGAGCAACTGCCTTCGGCTCAGGTCATGATCCGGGAGTCCCGGGATCGAGTCCCATATCGGACTCCTGGCTCTGCGGGAAGTCTGCTTCTCCCTCTGACCTTCTCCCCTCTCATTCTCAGTCTCTCGCTCTGTAATAAATAAATAAAAATCTTTAAAAAAAAAAAAACTTCAGAAGTATAAATGCTATAATAACACCAAAGACATCATCTGAAGCTTTAATTATTTATATTTAACATTTTGTTAGTTTTGTGAATCTTGAATAATGAATGTTTAAGTTTGTTTCTAATAGTATCTAGTAGTTTGCCATCTTCAACTAGAGGAGCTGAAACAAAAAATAGTACTGTTAAAAGTGTTACACTCGGGGCACCTGGGCGGCTCAGTGTGTTAAGCCTCTGCCTTTGGATGAGGTCATGATCTCAGGGCCCTGGGATCCATGGGACTCTCTGCTCAGTGGGGAGCCTCCTTCCCCCTCTCTCTCTGCCTGCCTCTCTGCCTACTTGTGATCTCTCTCTCTCTATCAAATAAATAAATAAAATCTTAAAAAAAAGTGTTATACTCTAACAAAATTACATGTAATTAAGACTCAATTTACAGAAGTATAATAAATTTAGATAAACTTTCAAATAATATTTATGCTTGTAACATTTATATTTTTAAATCTATTAAAGATTAAAACCACTCTAAGACTTTGAGACACCTATATTTACATTAAAAATAAAAAAATTAAAATACGTATTTTTTAACAATATGTAGAAAAGGCAGTATTCATCAGTTCTCCTTATGCTTTACTCTATTTCTTAAGTATCCTGCAGTTAGATTCAGGCCAAGTGACTAGTTCTAGCCAATGGACTATATCACTTCCATGCTAAGGCACTTAAGCTAGAAAGTCAAATATTCAGTGGGATTGCATTTTTTTCCAATATCAGATTGATGATTATTAACAAAACCAATAATACCCTATGTTGGTGAGAGTAAATGAAGTAGGCACTGATGTCAGTAAATATTGATGAAACCATAAGAAAGGCCATTTGGCAGTATGTATCTATGTTTAAAATGTGAATAGACTTTCATAATTCCACCTCTTAAACTTTATCCTACAAATAATGCATTGGAGGAGTGATGTGTACAAGATATTCATTTATACGACATATTTTTGAAAGATTTGAGTAATGCATTCAATAAACTTAACTCTAAAAGTATGTAGATACCCTTACCTGTACACCAAATAGTTGATAATGTACAGAAACCATTCTCCATACACGAAAGTCAAATTAGAATTTAGCTTCAAAAAGGTCAGAAAGACAACGTACCTGTGTGCCTCAGTCAGTTAAGTGTCTGTCTTTGGCTCAGGTCATGATCCCACGTCACGCTCCCTGCTCAGTTGAGAATCTGGTTCCCCCTCTTCCTCTGCTCATGCCCCTATTCCTGCTCTCGATCTCTCTCTTTCTCAATAAATAAATAAATAAATAAATAAATAAATAAATAAATAAATAAAAAAGAAGACCATGAATTTGAAAGGTAAAATCATACTTCAAAATAATCAAGATTAATAAAGAAGCCCTAATATATACATTTAAATATTTAGAACTGAATGACATGGGATATACTGCACAATTAAATTTCTGTGAAAGCTTTTTTTTTAGTAGATTTAATTTTTAGAACACTTTTAGGTTCATAACAAAAGTGAGAATAAAGAACAGAGTTCCCATATACCTCCTGTAACACCTACACACACAACTTCTTTACTAACAGCATCCCACAACAGAATGACTTATTACAGTTGATGAACTTGCATTCCTACTTTGACATATCACCCAAAGTCCTTAATTTACATTAGAATTTACTCTTGGTATTGTACAAACTGTGGATGTGGACAAATGTGTAGTGATGTGCCATCTGCCATAGTATCATACAGAGTGGTTTCACTGCCCTAAAAACCCTCTGTGCTTTGCCTATTCATATCCCCTTTCTCCCAACCCCTGGCAATCACTGATGTTTTTATCTCTACCTTAGATGGAAATTGCTGTTTCAGTGATCACCAGGGTTGATAACTATGTAAGTTCAGATAGATCACCAAACCTAAGTTTCAATTTTCTAATCTGAAAATTGAGATAATGATTATGTTGATAATGACATCATCATCATCATCATCATCATCATCATCAATAGAACATACATTCAATGCCTGGACCACAATATGAGCTTGATGAATGATATCTTTGAGTATTAATACTGCATTTTGACTTCTTTCTCTGTAAGATTTGACCTTTCTCTGCAACACATGTCCTCTCTTTGAAACCTTTCAAAGTGTGTTTTCATCATTAATTAGTGTTGATTATGAAACGTATTTATATTAACTATGGAACTGATGATTTGTGCTTTTTTTTTCTTATTTGACTTCATAGTATGGAAAATTATTTATGTATTTCTGCAAATGAAATATCCTTTCACCAATATTTTATTTTAAAATTTAGTAACCTTTAAGTTTGACATAGATATCTGAATATATAGACTCTTCGACATATGCAACCTAGTATTTTTCTTTTCCCTTCGTTTGCCCTACTTCTTTTATGAGTTGTTGGTATACAGTGAGCTAAAAACCAGTATGTATCTTCAAGTCCATTTTTTTTCACATTACATCTTAACATTGCATAATCCAGAAAAGATAATTAGAAGAAAAATGTAACCATTCTGGAAAGGAGAAACATTTTAGAGTGAAAAAAGATTGACCTAGATGGTGACCATTGCTTTCTCTGCATTTCACATTATTAATTTTGAAAAATGCTGGCTAAACAATAATCATTTTTTTCCTTTCAAAGTCAATAAAGAAAAACATATTTCTATAACATCTGTCTATATATACCTTAGCTACCAAAATGTTTAATGATATTTGTATTCTTTTATGAAAGGGAATATACATGTCCAGGTGTGAGGAAGAGTTGAGGTCTTGGGGTTATAAATGTAAACAGAAGAGCATTATTTCCTGTGAAATAAACTATTTGCTTAAATTTAGGGCTGCAAAAGTCCCTGATAACATGTACCAGAATTTAGGTCTCTAAAAGGGACTTACATACAAATGTTTGTTTAGTGTTTTTTAAAAAGTATCATAATGAAACTTTCAATTAGTCCACAGACTATTTGTCAGACAATAACTTGAAACCAAGGAAAATATTAAGGCTTTAACTCTAAGATCACTTCAACGAGGGCGAGAGCTATTCAAATAGTCATGAAAATAAACTGTCAGACTATCAACAAATAGATTTCTTGCTAATAGCACATAGTTTTGCCTCTGACTGAAGACAGTAGTGACTATTCATTATGACAGTGACTTAAGTACAACAATCAAATGGATGGTGTTTCTGTTTCCCTAAGGGAGATGCATCAACAAAGCATGGATATGTGATGGAGATATCGATTGTGAAGATCAGTCAGATGAAGATGATTGTGACAGTTTTTTATGTGGGCCACCTAAATATCCTTGTGCTAATGACACTTCAGCCTGCCTTCAGCCAGAGAAACTCTGCAACGGGAGAAGGGACTGTCCGGATGGGTCTGATGAAGGCGATCTCTGTGGTATTGCGTGTTTCAGTGATTTGCTTCTTTCTGGAGACTAGAAACATTTAGTCTACTTCCTGATACTTACAGTAGCATACGCTGCTTCCATTTATTTCCTTTAAATGTAATGTTTAGCATCAAACCATATCTCCATTTTTCAGGGATTGTAAGTCTTATTAAAAGTCTTTTAAATATGATCAGAAATTCCTGAAAATGAAGCAAAAAAGGCTGGACTATAGCCAACTAACTTAATTGTATAATTGTGCTCATCATTTAGATCTCCGGATGCTTAATGCTGTTTCCACAATTAAACTGATTATTTTTTTGTCAGTTATTATAAACAAGCGAAACTTCTTATTATAGACCTATGGGTTAGAATTTACTAATATCTAGTGGATTTTATACCTTCCAATCATTACAATAGAAATATTTTTTAAAAAGAGGAAAGGAAAGGAAGAAATTGAATAATAAAACCAACTGAATATTATTCATGTTTATATAAGTTTCTCTGAAGTTTTTAGTCCTCTTACAATAACTTTCTTGGGCACGTTATATCAAGTTAAAATGATTATTTCAATCTGATAGCTTTTGAGCTTTGAAATCACTTTTGACTAGTCATCTTTTTATGCCAACCAGAACATATAAAGAAAATTACATTTCCTTCTCTGTGGGAAGATCAGACATTTAGCAAAGAGATTTTCAAAATATGTTTTCTAGATAATATTGAAGGTGACATCAATAGAGTAATGAGGAAGGGTTTACAGAGTGATAAGAACAATAATGAGGTGACTAGGGACTGAGAAAATGACTTTAGGAAATGATGAAGCTACCTAATTGAAAATGGAAAAGACAACTACATTTAAGCCTAAAGTTATCATATTTTGATCTGAATTGAGCACTAATAGAACACTGAGTGATAAAAAAACTGTTATTATGTTTTAAATTTATGTAATAAATGTCCTTTCTTCCAGAGGCTATGATTCTATAAAATAACCTTGAAACAGTAACTGCAACAATCTTCATTCAGTGATGCTAAAAGTCATTTATTTATTTGTTTGTTTATGTATTTATTTATAACGACATTTATTTTTAGAGTGAGAAAGAGAGAGAACAGGGGGAAGGGCAGGAGGAGAGGCAAAGAGAGAATCTGAAACAGACTCCCCAATCAGCACAGAGATTGGAGCTCGACATAGGGCTGGATCTCAGGACCCTGAGATCATGACCTAAGCTGAAAATAAAGTCAGAACGCTAAAATGACTGAGCCACCCAAGTGCCCCTGTGATGCTAAAATTTAAACAAAAAGATTCAACCCCCACCTCCTCCCCCCCAAAAATCCTAAAATTAAACAACAAATACAAGGTAACAGATTTAGTTTATCTGTATTTACTTCTTTTTCTCCCAGTTTATTCTTCCTTACAGAGTAGATTGGTGGATGGAAATATCTCTTGCATTACCATATGTGAGGATTTCTCATGAAGGTTGTAAGAACAATTCTGAAAGAAGGAAACTATCCATACTCTTAAAATTGAAAATGTGTAAATATAGAAAAAATCAGGATTTTGACAGGTTTAAATTCTGTTCTTAAGTTACTTCAATCAGCTAGGCAGGTAATTAATTTTTTGAAATGTCAGATTCTTCATAACAAAAAAGAAGATGATGATATTGATCAGGAAATCATGGTAATAATGCCAGATGCACTACAGGTATTGAAAGAAATTACCTTTTCTCAACCTTCAGGTTAAATGAAGGCAAAGACAAAATATAATCATTAAGAAAAATGAAAATAATGTTATGAAAACACAGCCCTATTTCCCTATCCTCTGCTCTCAGAATTAGTAAAATAAAAGAGCAAAGGGATTTTTTTCTGAATTTATTTCTTTATGTACCTCAAGACTGAAAAGTGCTTCTTACTATCAAGTCACTATATTCATTAGCTTAGGAACCTTGCTCAAACATTTCAAGGAATTACAGGTGTGAAAGAAGTTACAGTAAAGCTAGGTGTGGGCATACCAGAGAGGATAAAAGTCAATTCTATCCTGCTTACAGCACTATGGCATATAGAAGTCCTATACTGTCCCCTTCATGAGGTGAAGTTGGAGGAAAGTTAGGGAAACTAAAATCAAAAACCGATACTGGTCAAAGGATTGAATTACCTTCTATGGTTCTTCTTTTCTTACCTGCTTCTGTAGGTACCTTTTTACTGTAGTTCAGTAGGTGAAATCCTTATAGGCAATATCAGTACATGTAGAGAAATGGCATTTTGATTTCTTATGTTCAAGGTCCTTGCCCATCAGTCATAGGTTAGATCCTGTCCAGCTAGGTAGGTGTATTAGTTTATGAGTGCTACAGCAGTGGGCATATTGAGTCATTTACCCAGTGGATATAAAAGATATACCAAGTAAATTAACATTAAATAATTAGGATGCATTGCCTAGTAGCTATGAATTTTTTTTAAAGAGAGAGTCCCAAAGGCAAAAGAGTTTTTGTTTTTTGTTTTGTTCTGTTTTAACCATTTATTGTAGATGATGAAAATGTAGGTTTTGCCCTCTACATGTTTACTCCTTCGAAATAGTTGTATTCAAAAAAGCTGTTTTATTTTTTTTAATGCTCCCTCCTGCGCCATTCTCTGTTAAAGGTAACAAGGTAACAAGGATTTGATTGCTATCCTGTTCCTCAGTACATGCAAATTTGTACAAAAATATCTTATATGAAAGTGATTTGTAATTTGTAGACTTAATACTTGGGAGATATCCTAGGAAGGAAAAATCATACCCTTTGGGTAGGGAAGAGTTTCTTATTTTCTCCAGATAAATCTGATCTGGAGATCAACAAAAATCAAATAAAACAAAATCAAAACCAAAACAAACAGAAATCAGAAAAGGAGCACTGAGTGAAATAATTAATCCTAGTGAAGAGATTATTTTCACAGGGGGATTTTCAAATGATTTCAAGGGGAAATGGATATACTTTAAAAAAGAGATATTATTTAAGAAACAAATGAGAAAAATCTTGAATCATTCAGGACTAGAGTTAACTGTTAAACTTTGCTATAAGGGCAAGTCAAGAATAAGCAAAGCTGGACTCTAGTTAAGCTGATAAGGATGGATTTAATTCAGTATTTATGATTGCAATAGAGAAGAATATTTTGTGTGAACTGAAATCAAATTCACTGAAACAAAAGACTAGAAGCATTTTGAAGCCTGGAGTATGGAAAAGGAAAGGCACCAAAGGGTGGTAGGGGGGTTGGCCCATGTGACTAGGCCACCTAGGTTTTTTTAATTGGTGCTTATCCCATAGAAGAAACAAAATTCTCATATCTTTGACTAGAGACAGTTGTATAAGTCAAAACCAACCACCCCCAGGGTTGCGACCAAGAGTGAGAGAGTTATCTTCTTGAATGTTTGCATTTCAAAGAGATATTTCTCAAGTCCTTGAGAAGACAGTTCTGGGTGGTAGAAGATTACATCTTCAAGGTGCAGAGAAAAGATTTATAGCTGCAAGCTTTCTAAAGCAATTGTTCTAAGATGGGATTCCAGGGCCTGTCTGCCTATCACCAGGTTTCGGCTGGAGCAAATGGTAAATTCTCCTACCAGCAGAGAGCTTTCTCAAACTGGTACTTTAAACAGAGCTGGAGTCATACTAGAAAGGCTATCCTAATAGGTTAGAAACTATGCTAGTGTTTGATAGAATCTTTTTTCGGGTGGTGGGAGGAATATGATTGGGGAAGGGGAGTGAAGATTGAAATTATTTATACTAAAGGTCTGCAATTTTTACAAGCCAATTTGAGGACTAGTTGAAGAGAAGTCTCCGAGGAACCTGACTAGAGCTTGATCAGTGAGAAACTCTTTGTTAGGAAATAAAAAACTTAAAGGAGAGTTGCAGGATCGGGGCATCTGCGTGGCTCAGTCAGTTACGTGTCTGCCTTTGGCTCAGGTCATGATCTCAGGTTCCTGGGATCGAGTCCCGCTTTGGGCTCCCCACTCTACAGAGAACCTGCTTCTGTCTCTCTCTCTGCCTGCCATACCCCCTGTCGGTGCTCTCTCTCTCTGTCTCTCTCTCTCAAATAAAAGAAAGAAGAAAGAAAGAAAAAGAAAAGAAAAGAAAAGAAAAGAAAAGAAAGAAAGAAAGAAAGAAAGAAAGAAAGAAAGAAAGAAAGAAAGAAAGAAAGAAAGAAAGAAAGAAAGTTGCAGGATATAATGACAGGTTTAGAGTTAAGGAGGAATTAACAAGGGACTAGCCACACAAATAGTGGCATTAAATTTATATGTTTAATTTTAGATATCAGTGTAAATTTTATTTTTTAAAAATCTATGACTTCATTCCACCAATAGTATCAGCAAGAGACACTTCAGTACTATGAGAACAGTCATATTTGAAATAAGTAAAAAAAAAAGCTATAACAATTTTTTTTTTATCTGCTGGGTGTGATGATATTTCTTTATAGTAATTCTCTTGAAAAAGAATGACAATTGAACTAACATGGGGAAAATACCTTAAAATGACTATTGTTTTGAAGTGATTATGATATGGGTGAACAAACATATTTGGGAGAGCCAAATGAATCTGTTCTTTTCTTCTAAAATAATGCCAAACTGGAATTGAATTCTTAGAGAAAATAGTTAACATAATCATTTTCCTTTTCTTATTATTGTAACTTCTTTTTGGTGGCAAATTATATGAAGAAAACTTGACCCATATAGAACTTAAAAAAATGTATAAAATATTTTTAAAGTGTTATACTTAAGCTCAGTTTTTGAACTAGATAAATTTTCTTAGACAGCAGGAAATATTTGAAGTATATAAGTGAATATTACTGCAATTTGTCAATAATTGAATGACATTCTGTTTTAGCATGTCTCAAAAAAAACCTAATTAGACAGGTTCTGAAAACAACTTAAAAATATTTTTTAAGGCAAAGGAAAGCAAAGCTTCTTTTTGCCTTATATCTATTATCTAGTAATAGATAGGAATAGGTAATAGTTTGGTTGAAAAAACAGTTATCTGCTCTTTTCATCAATGGCATAAGTAGGTCATCTTGAAAATTTCCCAGTGGACAAGTAGTGGCTCAACTTGGGGTAACTGTGTGCTTTTGGACATTTTTTTATTCAAATAATATTGTTAACTGTTTATTCTCTGGTAGGCACTGTGCTAGCTATTGGATATACACTGCTAGACAGAGCAGATAGTTTGTATACCCTCATGGACCTTACAATTTCATAATGAAATAGAATCAGAAATAAATATATATATAATACAATTCTAAATTATAAGGCTATGAAAGAAAAGGATTCTTTATAAACCAATCAAATTATCCATGTAATAAATACCAATTGCTCATTATTTTAGTCCAAATACCAAGTCAACTTTTTTGTGTATATGTGTATTATTTATGATGTTTTCATGGCCTCATTGAATTAATCATAATGACCAATATATAAGGTACAATGTACAATTTATGTAACTTAAAAATAAATGGACTTAACCAGTAAAGAGCAAACTAATCAATCCTGCAGTATCATTGTGAATCAGACTATAGATGTAGAAATATATATATATATATATACTGAATTAAGCCAAATTTTCAGATCATCAGTATATGTCCTTGGGAGGCCTTAACAACTGATTTTGCTCAACAGATGAAAGGCTCAGCATAATCTTTCCAGTTATAATAGAAAAAAACATTGAACACAGTTTACCTCTATGGGGTGAAACAAAGTATACTTCAAAGTTTTACAGAGATGAAAATTTTCCATTCCCAGTTCCTATCATGTAGAATTATATTTGGTCATTTGATGAATTATTTTATCATTCCTACCCCAATCCCTGAAAAAAAAAAATCCTGAGAGCTTTCTCTATTCATTTATAATATCCTTGCTCTAATTCCAGCCTTAGAGAATTGAGTTCAATGATTAGTATTTAATTGAGCAAAACAATTGATAATGCCCTGTAATCTGTTCCCCTCCTTTTATAGATGAATGTTCACTGAACAATGGAGGCTGTAGCAATCACTGTTCTGTTGTTCCTGGAAGAGGAATTGTCTGTTCCTGCCCTGAAGGACTTCAGCTCAACAAAGACAATAAAACATGTGAAATTATAGATTATTGTAGCAATCATCTAAAGTGCAGTCAAGTGTGTGAGCAGCACAAGCACACAGTCAAGTGTTCATGCTATGAAGGGTGGAAGCTGGATGTGGATGGGGAAAGTTGCACAAGTGTTGGTAAGTAGATGTGTGTTTTGCTAGATTGAAGAATAACAAGTACTTTTCTGTGGTTTTTTTTTTTTTTTCATGCATTGTGTATCTTGGTATATTTAAGAATAGAGCTTGAGAGAATAATCCAAAACACCTTTGAAGAATTAATAAAAAGATTCCACTAAGTTTGAATGAAGCATTTAAGTATAATATGTCATTTTATTTTTTTATTTTTTAAAAGATTTTACTTATTTGAGGGTATGAGCAAGGGGGAGGGGCAAAGGGAGAGAGAGCAGCAGACTCCCCACTGGGACTCGATCCCAGGACTCTGGGATCGTGACCTGAACCAAAGGCACATGCTTAACCAAGTCTCCCAGTGCTCCAAATGTGTCATTTTAGAATGTCTCCAAAATCTTCTGAACAGAGCATATTACAGTAATCCTTAAAATCACGGTCCATCAGATTATTTTCTTCCTTCTTGAAATGCTACTTTTGTCATCATCCTCTCTAAAGGCTTCTTTTCGTACTATCAAAAGCATTTACTTTTATTTTTCTTTGCAAGCTTTCGGAACCCTCCAAAGTCTGGTCCTAGCCCACACTTCCAATTGTATGTCTTCTACTCTTGAAACAAACTCTTTGTTCTGGCTGTGTTCATCTTCTAACTGTCCATTTAAAACATTCTGATGATTCTCTAGATCAGATTCCATAGTGGGAAAAACAGAGACTATGGAATATGTCTTTGAACTTTAATCCTGCATCTGGCATTCATTCTGTACATGATCTTAGGCAGGCTACATAAAACTGTTTGAACCTCAATTGTCTTATCTTTCAAATATCAGTGCCCATTTTAATAATGCCTCCCTTATAGCATTTTGCAACACTAACCAGGAGAAGGTGCTGCTGTGCCCCATACCCATTAGGTACTTAATGAATGGTAGCTTTGCAGTATCTTCTCCAGAGACTTAACTGATTCTGTGGGACACTTGGAGTCCATGGATAGAATTGAAGAGGTCCATGAATGTTTTGGGGGGAAATATTCCATTTATTTTCTCTAACATCTCACTGAAAGTTAATACTACTTATTAGCAGCAACTTTGTGTCTCCAATTGAAGTAATAGACATTCACATCGTGTTAAACTTGTTCTGATATCTCAAAATATCATATATGTTCAGGCTTTGGAAACCACTATTACTTCAGTAATGGGAGTCATTAAACCCACTGTTCAGTCTGTTACCAAATACCATAATAAAAAAGAATGCATATTATTACATCCAAAAGTAGTTTTTTTGTTCAATATTGGTAACTGCATTTTAATATATAGTATTTGATTCCTTTGTCTATGTATACTTATTTTTTTTTTACTTTTTTCTTACTATTTTTACACTTTTTAAAACTTTCTGCTAAGTGTAACACAGGTTTCATCAGACTGCTAAGAACTTACACATCGTAAACTTTTCTCATTTTGTTTCTTCTGCTTAGATTGTACGTCCCCTCTTTATCTCAGAAAATCCTGTGTATTCTTTCAGACCTATGAGCTCAAATATTTCTTCTTTAAGGGAATAATCTTTCAAATATTCTTTTTCTCTATTTATTTCTCCTGTATATGTCTAGAATATATTCTCCATGAGAATAAGTGTCCACATTTTTAATTTGCTGTTTTATAGTTCTATGTGTTTTCTATATTCCTTATCTCTCTGATGAAATAATAAGCATCTTGAAGTCAAAAATCAAATTATAGGTTATCCTCTTATGTTTTACATAATATTCAGTCCAGTTATAGAAAAATAATATGCAATCAAAAATATTATATTTTTGCTGAGACTATTGTTATTTTTATTATTTTATTTCAAATGTTGTTTTGTGGTTATTTCTCCTGGCTTTTAAAATTTGAGTCCTAGAGGCGTAAGTTTAGCAGACATTTATTTGACTCTTTCTTTTCCAAGAATCTTGTACAAAGTAATTGGCATGAGAGGCTGAAAAAAAATAACAACTTGTTGTAGTGATAATAGTCATTTTATTTATGTACATGTTTGGATTAGAGAAACAGTAGATCAAAATATAATCATATTTTACATGAGAATTGGCTCTATAACTGGTTTTTGGATACAGATGACAAGATTATTGACTTATAATGCTTTTGTGTTCTATATAATCAATAACAACTCATGTTCAGGGTTAAAATAATTCAACCTTTGAATATAAGTGACTAGATGCAAAGATAATCCTTCTAATTTAATTGACTCCTTCCACTCTAAGCTCAGAAACTCTAACAGTGCTGTTTAAGTTCTCACTGTTAAGATTGCTATATTTCACACCTGCTTTGTTTATAATTTAAGAGGAAGCAAAGGTATATTTTACTTTTTAAAGTTAATGTGGAGCTTTCTTGCATGGAGACTTTAACCTGATGGTAATTTATCCCTTCTGAAACACATAGTATACCAAATACCATTGTCAGCATTTATATTATTACAGATAATGTAAGTTTTGTTAGCTATCGAAGATTTGTTATTTAAACCAATTTTTATATATAAAAAGGACTCATTCTGTATTTTATTCACTTCCTTTCTTTTTTAAAAACCTATAGTAGATTTAGAGTTCAATAAAAATGAATTAGCCATTAACTATTGGACTTTGAGAATAAAATTTCTTTCTTTTTTTTTTTTTTTTTGTCCTTCTTTTGGTACTTTTTTCCATCATTTTTAAGTTGGGGCCTCGCTTTTAAAATGTGTCCTTTCTACTGAATGCAATACCTGTGCTTATTCTTCTTGACATTTTAAAAGTAAAGAATAATAGTACTCTTTATGCTTCAAATTAGAACCATGACTCCCCCATGTTTTTTGCTCTTGAATCTTCTGTAGTTCTTTCATATTTTCTTATTTCTCTCAGCTCCTTTCTTCCTAAATTCTTTACAACCTGGCTTTTGCTTAATTGCTGAACCGATTCTGTTTTCTCTAAGTTCACTACTAATATCTTGTTAGTTAAATATAAAGATTTCCATAAATACTATTTTTATGATCTTCAGTTTTCATTTAATATAGCTATCTCTTTCAATACTTTATTTCAATACTTTATTTTATCAGTTCTTTACATGTTTCTACCTGTAATGCATTACTCACTTTTCTCCTGAAGTGTTCATTTCTTTATACTATGAATATCCAGAATATTGGTGCTGATTTCATTATCTCCAGTTTCTTTTCTGTTCAGTAGACAACTTACTCGAAAATATGCAGCATATTTCTAGTTACATAGGAAAGAATATTAATAGCATTCCTTCTTATTTTCTCTTAGCCCAAATTAGGTTAGATTTCTCCACCATTGTTTGTCTGGATCTTATTCTCCTCTATTTCCACTTTTAGATTTTAAAAATTATATTTAATGCAGGGACCAGTTAAAAGGAGGTTGCTCAGGCAAAAAATAATTGGTGACCTCCACTAAAAAGAAAAGAACAGATTGAAGATGTATTTTAGAGACAAGATTTCCAAATATTGAACAAAAATAAGGAAAAATAATTTTCATGATATATATTGCCTTGAATATAGTTAATTTTTTTGGTATGCTCTTTTCTCTCATACACACCAAATTACAGGCTCTTTAGGGTAGGATCAATTTTTTATATATACTATTTATTTCCCTTAAATGTCTAAGAACAAAGGAGTTGTTCAATAAATATATCTTTCTTGTCCATTTTTTATTAACCAAACCACAAAATATTTTGTGGAAATTATATTGCATGGCAGAAGAAAATATTATGAATACTTTAGAAAATTATTTTTTCAATTCAATTTACATCATTTTTAGGAAAGAGATATAATCCATAATTTTGTGAAAACAAAACTGTATAAATGTAGCACTCTCCTATTGGTAAACTGTGCCCATTACCCACTTAATTCTCATATACCTGTATATGTGTTCTCTTGGAGATCTTCCTTTATCATCTCAAATCAAATTACTGTGGCATTTATATTTCCAGCTATGCTGTCTTTCCTACTATCCAGTTCCCCTTAATTGAATACCATTGAATCACCTCAAAATTAGTTGGCTGAAATATACTCTTTCTCTTCTCTCAATTATCCATAATCCTGTCAGTGTCTGGTCTTCAGGGCCCACAGCCCAAACTTATCTTTGACTTCCCCAGTTCTTCGCTGTCCCTCTCTCCACATCTTAATTGTGTTCTCCACAATGTCTTTTGGACTCAGTCCTCCTTCTCCAGTTGGTAGCATGGGTACCACAGTTCCAGCAGGAGCTACAGATGTTGTGATGATGATGGCAGTCCTCCCTCTGGCCTCTTTGTTTTCATCCTCTTGTTTCTTTAGTTTGTAGGAAGAATGTATTGAAACTTGAAGGCATATAGTATTTTTTTTTTTTTTTGAAGAGAGAGGGAAACCCAAATCTGGAAGATGAGAATTAATGGAAAGAGCCCCAAGTAGAGTAAAGAAGAAAAAGTAAAAGAAAAGAGAATGAAGTAATGATAAGCAGATGGACTATATTGGGGAATAATGGTAAATAAAGGTGAAGAGATCAGGGGAATAAAGCTGGGGGGGGCGTATTAATTCGGCAATCCACTTCTTTATGTTAGTACAATGACACTTTTATATATCAGTGTCTATTAATGATTTTTAAGTAACTCTCAATTATTTATGGAAAGAACATCAAATTTTTCAGTCTGCTATTTAGGGTCTTTTTCATTTTTTCTTATTTTTATCTCTCCAACCTAATCTTTCATTATCCTCCACTGTGATTTTCAATTCCAGGCACATTATTACTGTTTTCATCATTAGTAATGGTAGTAAATAAATAGTGGACAAAAATATATAAAATACTTTTATATTCATCCCTTTATTATACCATTTCCTTCGTGTACTCTGCTCAATATCATCTGTGACCTTTCAGGATGACAATATCTTCTACATTCTGGAAACCCTATATTCGAAACCCTCTCCTCTATGAATTTTTCTTCAAGTCAATTATTATAATATTACTAATAGCTACCATTTATCAAGCATGAACAATGTGATGGGCAATTCATTTATAACTTACAGGAAACCAACAGATATTATTAATACTCTGATTTTATACCTTTGGAAACTGAGACCCAGAAAGGCTACTTCATTTACCCAGGGCCTATGGCAGAGATGTTAGAGCAAAGATTTTGAACTTCATTCCACCTGACTCCAAAGCAAGAGCTTTTACAAGCTACTACAAAGATCCAGGCCATCTCCCTATACAGTGTGCCCTCAAAGTCTTGTGATGCTTTTGAATAGTGTATGTTTTATGAGCTTATTTCTGTCACCACTTAGAGCTAAACAATCTTAAAAAGCTGAGACTGCATCAAATTATTTTATACCTTTTTTGAAATACATAAAAATACATTTTATAGCAAATGCTTGTTGAATGTAACAGCTTCCTCTATTACCTAAAATACTAACAAGTTTCTAATAGTTTTTTGATCTGTGCTATGTGTACAACTAATCTATTGTTTCTAACCACTATGTAGTTTCATATGACATGTACCCACCTGTTTTCGTTTATCTACTCTACAGTATAAGTACGATCAAATCACCCCAAATCTCTGCACAAGTAATGCTGCCATAAACATACATTTGCCTATTCTTACAAATCTGCATGAAAATTATTTGGGACCAAAATTACTGAATCATAGGGTATGCTTGTACTTACTATGAGAACGGAGAACCAGTTTCTTTCCAGAGTGGTTGAACAGTCTCTATCTTCATCAACAGTACACTTCCAAAGTCTCCACATCCTTGGCAGCTCTTAAAATCATTAAACTTTCTAGTTTTATT
The DNA here is from genome assembly GCA_028533885.1 of Nasua narica. Taxonomy (NCBI): domain Eukaryota; kingdom Metazoa; phylum Chordata; class Mammalia; order Carnivora; family Procyonidae; genus Nasua; species Nasua narica. Next base: position 94,330,045 of record CM052810.1, on the reverse strand, counting down.
ATCCAATATATCGGAGTAAAGTGATATTTTATTGCTTTAGTTGTATTTTTCTTATAATGAATTTGAGTATTTCTCTATATTCTTGTTAGCCTTCTGCAACTCTTCATTTCCTTTGGCTGTTTTCCTATTAATATCACTACCTTTTTCTCACTGATTTGTAGGAATTAGTTCAATGTACTACACTGTAGACATATCACTTATCTTCTGCATTCTTTTACTCCTCTATTAGTTTCATTCACATTGGCCAGTATTTACGGAACAATTCCTCTTTATCTTTCTGCTTCTTCACTCACTCCTTTCTTTAGTTCATTCTTTTTCTTATTCTTGTCCTCCCATAATCATTTTATCTCTTCTCTATTTGATGTCTCCTGGGCTATTTGTTCATTTATTTCTTAAATATTATCACTTATAATTAATCACTCATTTATTTATCAGATATTTATTTATTATTTGTTTATTTATTTGTTTATTTATTTATTTATTTTATTCAATTAGCCAGCATATAGTACATCATTAGTTTTTATGTAGTGTTCAATGATTCATTAGTTGCATATAACACTCAGTGCTCATAACCACCTGTGCTCTCCTTAGTAGTCATCATCTGGTTACCCAGCCTCCTACCCCCCATCCCTTCTGTAACCGTCAATTTGGTTCCCAGAGTCCAGAGTCTTTTATGGTTTGTGACCCTCTCTGATTTCTTCCCATTCAGTTTTCCTTTCCTTCCTCTGTGGTCCTCTGCACTATTCCTTATGTTCCACACATGAATGAAACCATATGATAATTGTCTTCCTCTACTTGGCTTGTTTTACTTACCATAATCCCCTCCCTTTCCATTCATGTCATTGTAAATGCTGGGTATTCATTCTTTCTGATGGCTGAGTAATATTCCATTGTATATATGGACCACATCTTCTTTATCCATTCATCTGTTGAAGAGCATCTTGACTCCCTCCAGAGTTTGGCTATTGTGGCCATTACTGCTATGAACATTGGAGTGCATGTGCCCCTTCTTTGCACTACATCTGTATCTTTGGGTATTTATTAAATACGACTTAGCAAAAAGCACTGGGCAGTATCTTAGAAATGCAAAGGTTTTTGCTCAATCCCTTACCCCTCAGTGAGATTGTGCTTTCTCTCTCTTTCATATACACACACCCCAAATGCAGATTCCTACCACTTATTAATGGAAAGAATAGACAACTTTTTAAGAAACCTGAAATATAAAGTAGAATTACTGAGAAATAATATCCAGGAATTTTTCAGATAATTAAGTGGGAGAAAAACAATGAAACAAATGAATTAAAAAATAGCTCTAAAGAATATTGATGGACAGTCTGTGATATAATCTTATAAATTAATCAGTTTGAATTTCATAGATTCTATATCCTCTGACCTTATGTATATCACACTTCAGTAATATTTTACTGTTATTCATTCCCAACATAGCTATAGCTGAAGGAATGGAGAAAAGGAAGTAATGATAATATTGAACCAGAGTAAACAATAGACCATTTTCCACTTTAAAAGTTGCTACTCTATAGAGGAAATATATCTGATGATGGGGACAAAGAAATTCATATAAATTATTACATATGAGAACAAAAAATTAAAACTTAAAGTTGCAAGAGAGAAAACATTGTAACTACAATATCAATTTCTGTTTGAAGACATTATATGTATGATAAAGAATCAGGAGCTATTCACATAGAATTGCTAGTTGTAGAATCATCATAACAATTACCCCAAAAGGACTAGAGATAAACTCTTTTTTAGACAAGTTATCTACTGCTTTCACATACTGTCATGTAACAGTCATTGTGCAAATCTGTAGTAGATTAAAAGAAAATCAAAGAAAAGAGATTTGCTGATAGCAGACCTTTGAGGTTTTTTTAAAAGCTACTTATGATGTACTACATTTATAAAAATGAAATTCATCGTTTTAAAAAATGTAAATTGTAATTTTCCTTGTTTTATACATATGGCTTCTCATGGTAAAGTAAAAGAACTTCAAGGGTCTTCTATATTAAGAGGCTTGTTTCCTGGTTTGAGCTTATAATTCAGTAATTTATGAAACTGAATAAATGACTAAGAGCTAGCATACTGAAGAAAAGTTAGTAGACTACAAAAATGAATGACTACATATTGCTAATATTCATTCCAAATTGAATTTGCCCCCAAAGAAGTTATTATACTTACATCAAAATTGAAACATGAGAAAATGCTTCATTGTGTTTTATCACCAAATATTTTATGCAGATTTTTTTAAAATTTTTATTATTAAAGGGAAAAAACAATGTAAGGATTAGGAATTTTGAAATCCAGTCTTCATGATTTCCCAGTAGTTTATGAAATTACATATTGAATTATTCATTACAACTCTTTTATTTTCTCCTAAAAGAAATAATAATTTAGTAAACTAACAGAAATATTAAAAGTAGAGGCATTTGGAGAAGTTATCAATATTCAGAGTTCAAATAGAAACAATTTGAATATTTACACTTTGTTTTTTTTATTTTGGTAAACAGGTTTATTATAGTCATGTATAATAAACATTTATCAACGTTTATCAACTATATTCTCAACATGAAATGACTGTAGTAAATATAAGAACTTGAAAAGCCTTTGGACAGTTTTAATAAAAGAGTCAATGTAACAGTCACTGTTGAGAGATACAAGATATGTTTTTGGGTACCCGACTGTCTCAGTTAGTGAAACATGTAGCTCTTGATCTCAGGTTGTGACTTTGAGCCTCACATTGGGCATAGATATTACTTAAAAATAAAATCTTAAAAAAAAGAAAGCAAAGAAAAAAGATAGGTTTCCAATCACCTTCCACTTTATGAAATCTTTCAAACATATTGGAGAATAATGTAATCACAGGTAATATTTTAGTATATTGAAAATTTACCCAAGTTATTCATGCTATTCATAATATAAATCATTTTCTGAAAACGACAAAACACTAGATTACTTTGAGGTCTCTGTCATCCAATCTTCCATCCCCAGAGGTAGCTACTTTTGTGAAGTCAGGGTATCTGTTCTGTCATAGTTTGTGTTCTTATACAACATGTAATGTAATTTTTCTGTTGCTAAATTTATAGAATCATATACAGTATATATCCAGCAGGAGGTAGTTGGATTTTTTGGTCACAAATATGATTTTAAGATGCATCCATAGTATTTTATATAGTTCTGTTTATTCCTTTTAAATGTTCTATGGCATTCTACTGTATAAAAAGATTATAGTTTTGTTAATATTCTCCTGTTCATGATGATTGACGTTACTTCCAGTGTTTTGCTACATCAAACTATGTTGTAGTGAAGCTCTTTTGCTGTCTACTTGTGGAAATGTGTGCAAATCTAAGCACATGTTCAAGTGCATATGCATTCTTCAGTTGCACATGGCATCTCTATCATAGCCAATTACATATCTAAAGCAGTTGCACAAATATACACTACCATCAGCTGTTATAAAAGGTCCACAGTCTCCAAATCATTGCTAACACTAGACAGAATAATAGGTCAAATCCATGCTCCTCCGCTTACTAGCTGTGTGGCTCTGGCATATTAATTACATGACTTCTCTGTGCCTCTCTTTCTTACTGTGCAAAGTGGGCAGGATAGTATCACTCACTTCAAAAGACTTCATGAGGATTGCATAAATGGGGTTCTATAAAATATTTAAGAATAATTCTATATAAAAACCACTCTGTGTTTGCTGTTTTAGTGATGTTCAGACTTCTAAGTAGTTGCCCAAGATGGTACTTTTGGTCTTGTTTTAATTAGTATAAAATTTTCTTAACACTCTCAATTTCTGCAATTATCTAATTATGTGCGAGCTTTATTTTTTCTCTTCTATCCTTGGTTAGAGAGCATAATTTCACCACTCAGTTTTTATTATAGATCTTTTCAGATTTTCTATTTCTCTTCAAGTTAATATGGTAACATATTTCTCAAGAAAATGGCTTATTTTACCTATTTTCAAATTTATTATTAAAATGCATGTCACTCTTATTTTTTAAATTTTATATCAAATAGGCAAATAGGAAAATGATTACAATTGAATATGAATGTCTTTCATTATTACTTTCCTATTTTCACCCTTCCTATAATTCATTTGTATATATATATTTGTATATATATATATACATTTGTGTATATATATTTGTATATAAAAACATTTGTGTATATATATATTTGTATAGATATATTTATATATATACATTTGTATGCATATATATATATATATGCATGCAAATGTATATGTATTTGTTCTTCCATAGGTTTATCTTTATTTTATTCATCTTTCAAGCAAGTAACTTCCAATTTTCCTGATAATATTTTTCTCTATTTTATCAATTTCTGGAATTATACTTATTGTATTCTTCCTAAATTATTAAAGTTACTTTTTTTCTGGATCCTTGAATCTATATATTATTTTATTAATTTTTAAAAGATGAATTCTCCATTTTATTCAATTATCACAATACACAGGGAAGAAAATTAAAGTTAAAATATCAGTATGCTCTATTTTTTCATGAGTGTAATTATACAGATTAATCGAATTGGGGTAAAAATCATGCTTCTTAGGAAACAATGAATTAAAAGTTGTGTTCGTACAGTTCTTTGTTCTCTACAAATTTCCACACTCATTACCATATTTCCTTTTTATTAAAAACAGATGAATTGAGACATATTGTATATACCATAAATTTCATTTTTTCAAAGTGCACAATTCTGTGGTTGGTAGTATATTCACAGAGTAGTGCAACCAATATAACTATCTAATTTTAGAACATTTTAACCCCTCCCCCAAACTCCATATTTTAAATACATACACTTCCCATCAAACCCTAATTCATTACTGGCAAGCTCTATTTTCTGTCCCTGTAGATTTGCCTAGTCTGGACATTTCATAACAATGGAATAATATAGTATGTGGTCTTTAGTGACTGGTTTCTTTCATATGGCATGTTTTCAGGATTCATTCATGCTTTACCATATATCAGTATTTAATTTATTTTTGTTCCTGAATAATATATTTATTGTTTTGATATACCATTTTGTTTATCCATTCATCAGTTGATGAGCATTTGAATTTTTATTCTTTGATTATATGAATTATGATATGAATATTCATGCATAAGCTTTTATGTGGGCATGCATTTTCATTTCTCCTGTGTATACAAATAAAAGTGGAATTCCTGGCTCATATGGTAAATCAGTGTTTAACATTTTGAGGAACTGCCAAAGTGTTTTCCAAAATGGCCGTGCCATTTTAAAATCCTGCGAGTGGTGCATAAGGGCTCCAATTTCTACACAATCTTCCCATCAGTTGACATTTTCCATCTTTTTTATTATAGTCATTCTAGGGGGTATGAAGTGGTATCTGGTGCTTGATTTGTGTTTACCTGATGACTAATGATGTTAAGCATCTTCTCATGTGCTTTTTGGTCATTTTTATAGGTTCTTTGGTGAAATGACTCTCCAGTCTTGGCCTAATCTAGGGTAACTAAGGATTCTTCCAATAGTTGTGTAATTTTAGCTTTTATATTTAGGTCTGTGATACTTTTGAATTAATTTTTATATATGGTGTGAGGTTTCACCTTCATTCTTTGGAATGTGGAAATCCAGTTCGCCCAGCACATTTTCTTGAAAAGGCCACTCTTCCCTATTGAACAATTCTGTGGAGTTTGGGCTTTTGGGGAGGTCCAAACCCATCTGCCCCGTCTGAAGACTTTTGTTTTTAAATCTACATTGTTTGTTTTTAAATCCATTTGTTTTTAAATCTACAATGACGCTAACAACAAGGGAATGGGTTTGGTACATATTAAAACACCACATAATACTGATATTGAGCAGTTTTTCTTGAGTAAACACTCATTGAATTGTTGTTAGACTTTGTTGAATTTCTACAGTTCAGAAAAGGTGATTTTCAACATTTTGCCAGAGTTTTCACTGTTCGTATGAGGGAGAGGATTTTTGGATCCTTATTTCACCATTCAGGAACTGATTCTCTATGCCATTAATTTTAATTGTTCGTGCTTCTTAATCTATACATTTGTTGCCATAATATCTTTCTTTATTTCTGAATTCTTGATTGAGGTCCTGTTGGTCAAGAAAAATGCTTAGCAATTATTTTTAGGATTAAAGCATATGAGGAGCTTAACAGTCTTTATAACTGATTTTTAATTCCATTGTGCTAAGAACAGGTGTCCATTATTAGGTTGATTACTTGCTATATTTTGAGACTTACTTTGTGGGCTAGAACATGGTCATTTTGTTATATATTCTGTGTGTGCCTAAAGAAAGCATGTCTTCTATTTTGATGTACAGATTTCTATATATTTCCAGTAGTCTTAGATTTTTAATTTGTTATTTTAATCATCTTGTTATTACAATTTTGTTTTAGTTAAATACCTCATAATATGATTATGGGTTTATCAATTTCTCCTTTTAATTCTGTCAGATTTTGCCTTATATATTTTCAGTCTATATTATGAAGGTACAAACCATTTTAAGAGTTTTATCTTGTTTTATCATATAGTAGAGAACTTTCTATTTCTACAAAAACTATTTGCTTAAGGCCTATTTTGGTTAATATTAATATTGCTTCATTAACAATGCAATTAATAATTCAAGACTCTTCACATTTGGAACTTTAAATCATGTAGCCCCAAAATATTTTATTTTAAAAATCAAGACAAGGCCTATATAGTTTTAGTGACTTTTCTTTATTTGTAGCAGAAGCAAGAGTAGAATCCAGGCCTTCTGTTATAGAATTCCTTTCTACATTCAGATGTAACAAACAAGTCAGTAATTTTTGGTTTAGGAGTGTATACTTTCTCAAATAGAACATGAAAGCAAGAGCATAAATGATCTCCTTAATATTGCTATAGTAGAAATATGAGTTCTCCTGAAGGGAAAAAAAAACAAAATATATTTTACAGTATTTGTCATACTGAATTACCTTGCTCAGCATATATGTGATGCCCAATTTTTATTTTATTTATGAGTGTTTCTATGAAACAGGAAATGATAATTCCTTCTATTGTATCAAAGAATTTTTATTCTTAAAAATTGTTAATCTTAGTAGAAAAATATATGTTAGTGCTAAAAAATTGTATCGATGGAAAATAAAGTGAAACTTTTTTCCCCACTTCTGAACTCGTCGCCAGTTTCCATAGGAGAGATAAGAACATTCCCTCTTTAAACCTTCAAGAAGTATTCTATGCTTTACCTTCATATAGGTCTAGAAAAATATTTTATTTTTGTTATAAATAGTAGCATGGATTGTGTGCTGTTTATATATTGCTGTTTTCAACTTACAAAATATTTGAAATTATTCAGTATCTGTACATCTGTATCAATCACATTAATTTGTGTGGCCCCATAACCTTGTACTGGATGATTGTACCATAAGTTATTTGGCCTGCTACCTGTTAATAAGCATTTCTGTTGTTTCTAATCTTTTGCTACTACAAAGAATATCTGAAAGCATTTCCTTACTCATCTGCCATTTTTCATATGTAGAACTATATCTTTAGAGTAATTCCTTACAAATGAACTTAGTTGGTCAGTGTGTGTGTGTGTGTGTGTGTGTGTGCATATGATGAATAGTGCTCATATATATTATATGTCATGTATATCATATATAATCATATGTATTATATATCATATATATCATTATATATCATAATATTCATATATATATGAATATTGGCTCTCTATTTAGGTTATACAAATAATACTTATAATACTTATTATCAGTATATCAGAGTGTCTTTTGCCAACACTTTAATCAATATAGTGTCTTATCAAACATTTTCATGTTTTAAAATTCATTTATCATTTTATGAGAGAAATTGTACACTTTTTAAATTTAAAAAGTTTAAAATTTAAAAAGTTTCTATCTTCCTTTCTTTGAATTATCTGATACCCTATGCCTATCATTCATTTGAGTATCCTGTCCATTTATAGAATTTCATATATATTAAGGAATTTAGTCATTTATTATATTGTAAATGTTCTTTGCAGTTTATCACTTGTCTTTTTCTCCTACAATTTTTTAATATATATTAAAAATCATTTTTTTATTTAGGTCTTCTATACTTTGTGTCTAATGGACAAAGAAAGGCTTTTTTCATTCTAGAGTCCTAAAAATAATTTTTCTATGTTTACTTCCAAGACTTTCATAGTGTCATTTATTACATTAAAATTATTAAGCTATTTAGAAATTATTGTTTGAATTAAGTCAGGAAATTTTCTAACTTAATTTCTTCTTCAGGTACCCTAAAACAATCATGTTTCTTAGCTGTATAGTTTAGTACAGGTCAATACCAATATGGTTTTTTAAAAGATTTTATTAATTTATTTGTTTGTTTGTTATTTAGAACACGAGTAGGGGGAGGGACAGAGGAAAAGAAAGACTCTCAAGCAGACTCTATGCTGAACACAGAGCCTGATGCGAATATGAATCCCATAGCTCTGAGATCATGAACTGAGCTGAAATCAAGAGTTGGATATTCAACCTACTGGGCCACCCAGGTGTCACTAAATACCCAGGTGTCACTAAAATACTTCTTTTCAAATTATTTTTTATAGTTACTATAATATATCTTAATTTCTGTTGGTTAACCATTATTACATATTTCCCCTAGAAATTTCCTGGTTAGTCACACTTTTTTAATGTAATCTTTAGAGTTACCTAGTATTATTTTTGAAGAAAGGTATTTGTCATTTTTATTCATCACAGGAAATTTATAAAGTAATTCAGGCAGAAGCAAATTCTTTGGGACATTATTTTTTTTTTGTTTGTTTCTATCTGATAATATTACATGCCTTTCCATTTATTGAAGTCTTTATTCCTCTCATTTTTAAAAAATTTCTTCATATAATCTTTGTATATTTCTTAATAATTTCTTTCCCAGATTCCTTATCTTTTTTCATTGTTGCTGCTAGTGTGCATTTGTTCTTTTTTTGTTCTGTTCTGTTCTCTTTTCATTTTGTCTTCTTGGTTGGTGGTTGTTTGTACATTGTAGTAAGGTTAGCGATTTTTGTCTAAAAATCTGTAATCAATCCCTTTTCCACCCCTTGCCTCTGGCATCGACTGTTCCGTTTTCTGTCTCTATTGTTTTACCTTTTCCAAAATTTCACAGAAATGAAATCATATCATCCATAGATTTCTTTTTTAAAGATTTTAATTGTTTGTCAGAGAGAGAGATAGAAAGGCAGGCAGAAGGAGAGGCAGACTCCCTGTTGAGCCAGAAGCCAGATGTAAGACTTGGTCCCAGGACTCTAGGATCATGATCTGAACGGAAGGCATACCCTTAACCAACTGAGGACCCAAGCATTCCACCTCTATAGAGTTTTGAACCTGGCTTCTTTCACTTAATGTATTACATGCCTCTTTGTTTCTTCGTTCAGATTCTCATCAGTCCTTATGGTGCTGAGGGGCCCAGAGAAGTTTCTGAGACCAAGCTGTTATTCCCATCCTCGTTTTCCAAAAAGTGATTATGGGATTTGCTCCTTAGTTATGCTACCTTCTTTGAGAATTGTGCTCTGCCAGCATTTTTTTTTTTTTTTTTTTAATATCTACAGCTACAGGCATCCTCTCTCAGAAACTGTCCATACTCTGAAGGCATTCATCAGTGCATCCTGTAACACTGCAGTGTTTTGGTAACAGATGTCTTCCAGTGTCAGTGAAAGTAGAACTTGAATTTCTTTTCTTTTCTTTTCTTTTCTTTTCTTTTCTTTTCTTTTCTTTTCTTTTCTTTTCTTTTCTTTCTTTCTTTCTTTCTTTCTTTCTTTCTTTCTTTCTTTCTTTCTTTCTTTCTTTCTTCTTTCTTTCTTTCTTTCAGTTTGACAGAGAAAGAGATCACAGGTAGGCAGAGAGAGAGGGGAAAGCAGGCTCCCCGCCGAGCAGAGAGCCTGATGTGGGGCTCGATACCAGGACCCTGAGATCATGACCCGAGCTGAACGCAGAGGCTTTAAACCACTGAGCCACCCAGGCGCCCCTCTGGCGTGATTTTCTAAGGAAGAGGAACACATCATTGCTTTGCAATTTTGAAACTCTATGTCCCTTAGTAGCTATTAAATATAAATTTCTCTAGCAAGTAGCTGCTGCACTTCTAATTTACTACTTAACTAAGGGCGAACTATAAGTCAAAGGATGGGGAAGCTCTTCAGAGCTGAAATATCACTAGCTTTGGCACATGCTAAGAAATATCCAACTCCCTTTTGGTGTATTATCATTCCAGCCTTTTCTCTTATGCAATATCTCTTTTGCTTATTCCTTTGAGAAATCTTTGAAATTTAAGACATAATAATAATTAAACATTTATTGAGATATTAGGTATCCACACTTTTAATTTCAATTATGCTGAAAACTCAGTATGTTACATATTTTATAAATAAAAAAGTATTGAGGATCAGAAAGTCTTAAATGCTCACAGCCAATTAGTAGAAGGGCTCTGTTTTAAATCCTCATTTAATGGGAAGCCTGAATGGCTCAGTTGGTTAAGTGGCTGCCTTTGGCTCAGGTCATGATCCCGGGGTCCTTGGAATGAGTCCCAAATCTGGCTCCCTGCTCAGTGGGTAGCCTGCTTTTCCCTCTCCCTCTGCCTGCTGCTCCCTCTGCTTGTGCTCTCTCTCTCTCTCTGTCAAATAAATAAATAAATATCTTTTAAAAATTCCTCATTTTGTGACTTTAAATCTATTACTTTTTTCATTTTTTTATTAACATATAATGCATTATTTGCCCCATGGGTACATGTCTGTGAATCATCAGGCTTACACATTTCACAGCACTTACTATAGCACATACCATCCCCAATGTCCATAACCCAGCCACACTATTCCTACTCCCCTAGCCCCAGCAAACCTCAGTTTGTTTTGTGAGTTTTAGAGTCTCTTAGAGTTCGTCTCCCTCCCAATCCCATCTTGTTTCATTTCCCCCCACACCCCACAACCCCCTGCCCTGCCTCTCAAATTCTTCATATCAGACAGATCAAATAATTGTCTTTCTCTGATTGACTTATTTCACTTAGCATAATACCCTCTAGTTCCATCTACATCGTTGCAAATGGCAAGATTTGATTTCTCTTGATGGATCATAGTATTCCATTGTGGTGTGTGTGTGTGTGTGTGTGTGTGTGTGTGTGTGTGTGTATACACACACCACTTTTTCTATATCCATTCATCTGTTGATGGGCATCTGGGTTCTTTCCATAGTTTAGCTATTTTAGACACTGCTGCTATAAACATTGGGGTACACATGTCCCTTTGGATCACTACATTTGTATCTTTACGGTAAATACCCAGTAGTGCGATTGCTAGGTCGTGGGATAGCTCTGTTTTCAATTTTTTGAGGAACTACCATACTGTTTTCCAGAGTGGCTGCACCAGCTTACATTCTCACCAGCAGTATAGGAGGGTTCCCTTTCTCTGCATCCTCACCAATATCTGGCATTTCCTGACTTGTTAGCTTTAGCCATTCTGACTCATGTGAGGTGGTATCTCACTGTGGTTTTGATGTGTAATTTCCCTGATGCTGAGTGATGTTGAACACTTTTTCATGTTTCTTTTGGCCATTTGGATGTCTGTTCATATCTTCTGCCCATTTCTTGATTGGATTATTTGTTCTTTGGGTGTTGAGTTTGAGAAGATCTTTATACATTTTGTATACTAGCCCCTTATCTGATATGGCATTTGTGAATATCGTCTCCCATTCTGTTGGTGTCTTTTGGTTTTGTTGACTGTTTCCTTTGCTGTGCAAAAGCATTTGATCTTGATGAGTCCCAGTAGTTCACTTTTTCACTTGCTTCCTTTGCCTTTGGTGATGTTTCTAGTAAGATTTTGCTGTGGCTGAGGTCAAAGAGGTTGCTGCCTGTGTTATCCTCAACGATTTTGATGGATTCCTGCCTCACAATGAGGTCTTTCATCCATTTTGAGTCTATTTTTGTGTGTGGTGTAAGGAAATGGTCCAGTTTCATTTTTCTGCATGATACTGTCCCGTTTTCCCAACAGCCATTTGTTGAAGAAACTGTCTTTTTTCCGTTGAATATTCATTCCTGCTTTGTCAAAGATTAGTTGACCATAGAGTTGGGGGTCCTCTTCTGGGCTCTCTATTCTGTTCCATTGATCTATGTGTCTGTTTTTGTGCCATTACCACACTGTCCTAATGATTACAGCTTTGTAATAGAGCTTGAAGTCTGGAATTGTGGTGCCACCAACTTTTGTTTTCTTTTTCAACATTCCTCTGGATATTCACAGTCTTTTCTGGTTCCATATAAATTTTAGGATTATTTGCCCCATTTCTTTGAAAAAAAATGGTGATGTATTGATAAGGATTGCATTACATGTGTAGATTGCTTTAGGTAGCATAGGCATTTTCACAATATTTGTTCTTCAGATCCATGAGCATGGAACGTTTTTCCATTTCTTTGTGTCTTCCTCAATTTCTTTCATGAGCACTTCATAGTTTTCTGAGCACAGATTTTTTGCCTTTTTGGTTAGGTTTATTCCTAGGTATCATGGTTTTGGGTGCAATTTTAAATGGAATAGACTCCTTAATATCTCTTTCTTCTGTCTTCCTCTTGGTGTATAAAAATGCAAATGATTTTTGTCCATTGATTTTATATCCTGACACTACTGAATTCCTCTATGAATTCTAGCAGTGTTGGAGTGGAGTCTTTTGGGTTTTCCACATAAAGTATCATATCATCTGCAAAAAGGGAGAGTTTGATTTCTTCTTTGCCAATTTGGATGTCTTTTATTTCTTTTTGTTCCTAATTGCTGAGGCTGGGACTTCTAGTACTATGTGGAATAGCAGTGGATATAGAGGACATCCCTGCCATGTTCCTGATCTTAGGGGGAAAACCTCAGTTTTTCTCCATTGAGAATGATATTTGCTGGGGTTTTTTCATACATGGCTCTGATGATATTGAAGTATGTACCCTCTATCCCTACACTGTGAAGAGTTTTGATCAAGAAAGGATGCTGCACTTTGTCAAATGCTTTTTCAGCATCTACTGAGAGTATCATATGGTTCTTGTTCTTTAGTTTACTAATGTATTGTATCACACTGATTGATTTGTGGATGTTGAACCAACCTTGTAGCCCAGGAATAAATCCCGCTTGGTCTTGGTGAATAATCCTTTTAATGTACTGTTGGCTCCTATTGGCTAGTATTTTGGTAGGAATGTTTGCATCTGTGTTCATCAAGGATATTGGTCTATAATTCTCCTTTTGATGTGTTTTTGTCTGGTTTTGGGATTAAGGTAATGCTAGCCTCATAAAATGCATTTGGGAGTTTCCCTTCCATTTCTAATTTTTGGAACAATTTCAAGAGTATAGGTATTAATTCTTCTTTAAATGTTTGGTAGAATTCCCCTGGGAAGCCTCTGGCCCTGGGCTCTTATTTATTGGGAGATTTTTGATGACTGCTTCAATCTCCTTACTGGTTATGGGTCTGTTCAGGTTTTCTATTTCTTCCTGGTTCAGTTTTGGTAGTTTATGTGGCTCTAGGAATGCATCCATTTCTTCCAGATTTCCTATTTGCTAGCGTATAGTTGCTCATAGTATGTTCTTATAATTGTTTGTATTTCTTTGGCATTGATTGTGATCTCTCCTCTTTTATTCATGTTATTAATTTGTGTCCTTTCCCTTTTCTTTTTGATAAGTCAGGCAAGGGGTTTATCAATCTTATTAATTTTTTCAAAGAACCAGCTCCTAGTTTCGTTGATTTGTTCTACTGTACTTTTGGTATCTATTTCACTGATTTCTGCTCTGATCTTTATTATTTCTCTTCTTCTGTGGGGTTTAGGCTTTCTTTGCTGTTCTTTCTCCATTTCCTTTTGTTGTAGGGTTAGGTTGTGTGCTTGAGACCTTTCTTGTTTCTTGAGAAATGCTGTATTGCTATATACTTTCCTCTCAGGACTGCCGTTGCTGTGTCCCAAAGGTTTTGAACAGTTGTGTTTTCATTTACATTTCTTTCCATGATTTTTTTTTTAATTCTTCTTTAATTTCCTGGCTAACCCATTCATTTTTTAGTAGGATGCTCTTTAGCCTCCACATATTCGAGTTCTTTCCAACTTTCCTCTTGTGATTGAGTTCTCATTTATAGTATTGTGGTCTGAAAATATGCAGGGAATGATCCCAATCTTTTGGTTCCAGTTGAGACCTGATTTGTGACCCAGGATGTGATGTATCCTGGAGAATGTTCCATGTGCACTAGACAAGCGTGTGTATATGTTGCTTTGGGATGGAATGTTCTGAATACATCTGTGATGTCCATCCAGTCCAGTGTATCATTTAAAACCTTTATTTCCTTGTTAATCTTTTACTTAGATGATCTGTCCATTTCAGTAAGGGAGATGGTAACATCCCCTACTATTAGTGTATTATTGTTGATGTGTTTCTTTGATTTCATGATTAATTGGTTTATATAATTTGCTGCTCTCATGTTAGGGGCATAGATACTTAAAAATATTAGATCTTCTTCTTGGCAGGCCCTTTAAGTATGATATAGTGTCCTTCCTCATCTCTTATTATAGTCGTTGGCTTAAAATCTAATTTACTTGCTAGAAGAATTCCCCCCCACACAGCTTTCTTTTGATGTCCATTAGCATGGTAGATTGTTTTCCATCCCCTCACTTTAAATCCGAAGGTGTATTTAGGCCTAAAACGAGTTTCTTGTACTCAGTATATTGATGGGTTTTGTTTTTTATTCATTCTGATACTCTGTGTCTTTTGATTGGGCCATTTAGCCCATTTACATTCAGGGTAACTATTGACAAATATGAACTTAGTGCCATTGTATTGCCTGTAAGGTGACTGTTAACTGCATATTGTCTCTGTTCCTTTCTGGTCTATGTTCCCTTTAGGCTCTCTCTTTGCTTAGAGAACCCCTTTCAGTAGTTTCTGTAGGCTGGTTTGTTGTTTGCAGATTCCTTTAGTTTTTGTTTGTCCTGGAAGCTTTTTATCTCTTCATCTATTTTCAGGGACAGCGTAGCTGGATATAGTATTCTTGGCTGCATATTTTGCTCATTTAGTGCTCTGAATATATCATTCCAGTCCTTTCTGCCCTGCCAGGTCTCTGTGGATAGGTCTGCTGCCAATCTAACCTTTCTGCTTTTGTATGTTACAGACTTCTTGTCCTGTGCTGCTTTCAGGATTTTCTCTTTGTCACTAAGACTTGTAAGTTTTACTATTAGATGACAGGGTGTGGACCTATTTTTATGGATTTTTTTGATATTAAAATCTCTGTGGCCTTCTGGATTTTGATGTTTGTTCCCTTGGCTAAATTAGGGTAATTCTCTATTATAATTTGCTCCAATATACCTTCTGCGACTCTCTCTTTCTTCTTCTTTTTGGATCCCAATTATTCTAATATTGTTTCATCTTATGGTATCACCTATCTCTCCAGTCTCCTCATGGTCCAGTAGTTGCTTGTCTCTCTTTTGCTCAGCTTCTTTATTCTCCATTATTTGGTCTTTTATATCACTAATTCTTTCTTCTGCCTCATTTATCCTTGCAGTAAGAAACTCCATTTTTTATTGCACCTCATTAATAGCTTTTTTGATTTCAACTTGGTTAGATTTGAGTTCTTTTATTTCTCCAGAAAAGAATTTTATTTCCCCAGGAAGGGATTCTCTCTCATCTACCATGCTTTTTTCGAGCCCAGCTAGCACCTTGATAATTGTCATTGTGAACTCTAGTTCTGACATATTATTAGTGTCCATATTGATAGGTCCCTAGCAGTCAATACTGCCTCTTGTTCTTTTTTTTTTTGTTGTGGTGAGTTTTTCCACCTTGTTATTTTATACAGATAAGAATAGATGAATGAGAAAACAAAATACTAAAAGGGTAGCAATGACCCCAGAAAAATATACACTAACCAAATCAGAAGAGACTTGAAACTGGGGGTTGAAAAAAGGGGGGAGAAGAAGAAGAAGAAGGAGGAGGAGGAGGAGGAGAAAAAGAAGAAGAAGGAGAAGGAGAAAAAGAAGAAGAAGAAGAAGAAGGAGGAGGAGGAGGAGGAGGAGGAGGAGAAGGAGGAGAAGAAGAAATATATAAAAATATATATGTAATATATATATTAGACCGTCAATATGTTAGACTGGTGAACAGAACAGAGCCCCACACTTGATTTTGGGTGTATTTTGGTCTGTTAGAAGAAATTATGTCCAAAATTTTAAAGAAAGAAAAACTTATAAATATACAAAAATAAGAGTAAACACTATGAAGGGATGGAATATGACTGTGTTGATGAAAATTACAAAAGATTCTAAAAAAGGAATGATAAGATGTTGGTTGAAAAAAGAAAAAAAGAGGAAAGAATGTGATGAGGCTGGAAACTAGAAAAGAACCATGTGCTACATTTAGGATATATTTTGATCTATTAGAAGAAATTGTATCCCAAAATTTTAGAGGAAAAAAAACCTATATGTATACAAAAAATAAGGTTAAATACAATGAGGGATAAAATATGAATATAACAGTGAAAATTAGGAAAGTTTATTAAAAAGGTATTGATAGGATACTAGTTTAAAAATGTTAAAATAATAAAGAGAAAAAATAAAAAAATAGAATAAGGAAAAAAATATTTTAAAAATGTATCTTTGAAACATTAAAGGATCATAGAAAAAAAGCCATGAATTCTATGTGTTGTTTTTTCCTAACTCTGGAGTTCCGCAGTTCTCATTAATTGGTGAACTTGGTTTTGGCTGTATGCTCTTGCTGATCTTGTGGGGATGGGGTCTGTTGTAATGATTCTCAAATGTCTTTGACAGAGGTGGAATTGCACCACCCTTGCCAGGGGCTGGGCTCCCTGGGCTAAGTAATCTCTGCTCAGATTCACTCTTGGGAGGTTTTGTTCCCCAAATGCTTTCTGTACAGCTTTGGAGGAGGAGAATGAAGATAGTGGCCTCCCAGTCTCCAGCCCATAGGAGCCAAGAGCTCAAGGCCCCATTCCTCAGTACGCCCTCAGAGAAAAGCAGTCAATCCCCTCCATATCCCTGGTCTTTGGCTACACTCGGTGCTCACTTGGCCTGTGACAGAGTATTTCTATCTCTGGTACATGGACCTGTTTGGAGTCTCCAAACCCAGCAGATTTCTGCAGCGTGCTCCTACGCCTTTCCTCCCAAAGGAGGAAGGAAGGGGCCTCCCTGGATCTGCTCCTTGTGGGGTCCCTCCTCGAAGAGCAGTCACCTGACTGTGCTTCAAATCAAGGTTAGCCCTGATAGTCTGCTTTGCAGCTCTATCTCTGCCATTGGCTTCTCTGCTTCTCTACTCTATTACCTGGGGCTCTGCCACACTCAGACACCCCTGATCTTTCTGTGACCCTGTAGGTCCTGAGACCACACTATCCTAGCAAGGGCTCCACCCACTCTGCTTAGCCTCTGAAGCAATGTCCTTCAGTGGAACAGACTTCTGAAAGTTCTGATTTTTGTGCTCTGCTGCTATACTGCTTGCTGGGAGCTGGCCCCTCACCCCAAGGTCTAGCTTCCTGTCTCTTTGGATTCATTTCTCTGCACATCCTACCTTCTGGAAGGTGGTCGATTTTCTGTTCCTGGAATTGCTGTTCTTCTCCTCAAACTCCTGTTGAGTTTGTAGGTGTTCAGAATGGTTTGATAACTATCTTGCTGAACTTCTGGGACCTGATGACATCTCAGTCTCCTACTCCTCCACCATCTTGCTCCTCCCTCAGTCTATTAGTTTTTGACTACCTCACAGTTACCCCCATATTTGTATTCACTGTGATAACTTTGAGCTTATAAAAGAAATGTATCTGCATTATTTAATTGGATTCTGGTAACAACAATTTAAGTTAAATTGAAAGTAGGTTATCATTAACTGCATTTTACAGGTAAAGACATTTTCTGAAAAAGTAAAGACATTTTCAAAGGCAAACAGTTGTTTCATAGTCAGAGCAGATTTGCACAAGGGATCCTAATCCTAATACCTAATAATTGGGTATTCACCCTTTTAAATAACTGCACATCCTATAGAATGATTTTCTTTACTTCAAAAATGCTAAATTCTGGGTTTAAAATTTTATGAGTATTTGTTCTATTGGGAGTTGTTTGGCAGTAGTTGTTTAATACATGTTTGGTATTTTATATCAGTTAGCTGCTGTCATAGTAATGCTGTGCAATAAACACCATAATATTGTACAATAAATTACCACAATACCTATAAGAGCACAACAATATACAGAGTCCTTGTAGCCTTGGTTGGGCTTACTTATACTATGCATTCAGCTGCAGGTTAAGTAGGTGGCTCTACTGACCGTTGCAGGGCTCTGTCCCATGTTAGCTATAAGCTAGTTTCTTAAGATGGAATCAGTTTCACCTTTGTTCATTCAAAACACACTTACTTAATGTTCTAGGCAGAACTTACTGAAGTATATTCATGCCCAGTGGGGGGGAAAATGGCCAGGGATTTCCCTACACCAACAGCAGACAGCTTAGGTTAGCACTATTCTAAATCGAAGACCTGGTGTGTATTATGTCCTCTAATGGCTTGACATTAGACCCATTTTAATAAGCTAAGCAAACAAGATCCCTGTTTTAATAAAGCGTATAAACCAATGAGGAAGGTAGATGACAAACAAATAGCGATTTTAAAATACACTTCAAAGAAAATAAACAGGTTTTGGAGATATAAAGTAGTAAAAATGGCCTTTATTGGGAAACTGACCAGGGAAGACCTCTCTGAGGGATGGAGATTGAGAAGAACAGTAAACCTGATTGCAATTGACAAAAACCCAGTTCAAACTGAGTTGGAGTTAAGTGCATTGGCTTACATATCTGCAGTGTGGGAAATGTATAGGGAATATGAAGGAAGGAACTAGACTTAGGGATAATTACAACTGCAGATTTGAACATCCTTGGCCTGGGGATTTGAACCTTCCCAGGTCATTGCTGCTTCCTTCTCTGTGGCTTTTTTCTCCTCTACTACAATATCATAAGTAGACTTACACAAACTACAAGGGTGTGGACACTGGCATTACTAGGCTTAGAGATCTGTGACCTTAGAAGAAAAGAGACTCTTTACCCTGAGTTTGAACTATTCTCTGGAAGTTTGTAGACCCATTAGCCTGATTTAGATCTCACATACATCTCTTGAGCCGGTCACCATGGAAAGAGATGATGATTGCAGTTCACAATCAGAGGATGTACCTAGACTTAAAATAGGAAGACGAATTTTCCTAAAAGAAATCCCAAAAGAATGGTACTAACATGGAAATGGGAAATCTCTGTAATCCTGGATCCCTTCCCTTAAAATGTATATTCATTAAGTAAAATTCGTGTCTAATTCATCTTAGCATGTCCAACAGAAATTGGTACATTTCCAAAAGGATAATGTAATTTTAGTAAATGTCAGACTGTGGAGAAAGACTACCCTCTTATGGGGAGTACACTCTAACTCTAAGCCATAACTCTCTTAAAAAAAATCCTTTTATTGGATCTTTTTCCTTTATGGAGCTGTAGGCATGTGTTGGGTCAAGAGTAGCAGAACTCATTTTAGTCAACTCTTAGCAATTCCTATGTTGATGTTTGCACGGTTTAGATTGTCAGCTGAAGATCCACTAAAATAGAAAACCCTCATTTCCAATAATTCTTATATTCTTTAATCAGAATCAAGTGTAGAAAAATCCAAGGAATAAAAACATATTCATATCTTATTTTAATTAATACATAAAAACCTAAAATTTTCAAGTTTCTTTTAAACGTTGGATTAAAAGAAATTGCTCCTGGAATAACAAAGAATTATATAACTTATGCTTGTAAATAATTGGACTTGACCTTAAAGTGTTTTATTCTACTTGTGAAAGCATATAAATATTTTTATAAGTCTATTAAAAATAAATTTATTTTCAGATCCCTTTGAAGCATTCATCATCTTTTCTATTCGCCATGAGATCAGAAGGATTGATCTTCATAAAAGAGACTATAGTCTACTTGTTCCTGGGTTGAGAAACACAATAGCACTTGATTTTCACTTCAATCAAAGTTTGCTTTATTGGACAGATGTTGTAGAAGACAGGATATATCGGGGCAAGCTTTCTGAAAGTGGAGGTAATTTTTAACTGAAAATTCTAGAAAAAATGCTATAATCAGAATGCACTTTCATTCTTTGCCTTCTCCCTCATATATGTTAAAACAGGGATGTCAAGTTTATGTGTGAAAATATATCGAGGGAGGGGAATGAATGGTGGAAGCCTGTGCTATGCATACGAATTTCAAATTGTGAGCTTTTCTGTGGACATTTGGTGAAGAAAAATATTTATAAGAAATAACCACTGCCTTCCATATACTAGTAGACATATATATGTTTGTGAGTTAAAATGTTTTTATTTTATCAGCAAAATTTAAACAAATAATGAATTGTCACAAAGACCACTAATATGAACTATCATAATTTGACTTACCTCTTTTGTCTAATGCACACTTTTCTTAAGTAGCAAGGTTCTGTGATAAATACATGTAATAATCATTTTGAAAACTTTGGATCTGTGTAGCATTCCAAAGCCCAGGTGTTTCTATGAAAATCTGAATTTCTCCTTAAGTCACCTTTGCAATTTTGGAAAAATGATAATAAACATGATATAAGTATCACCTGTGAATTTCTGTCCTGTGGCATATTGCAAGAGACTGATTTCAAGTGATGGATTTAGATCCTTGGGCTTAGATGGTTAAGGATTTAAAAAAAAAAAAAGCTGTTAAAATGTCTAACAAAAACACTAGCAATGTCGTAAACTATGAAGAGTTATCCTGTTAGAAAAAAAATTATTTTAATTACAAAAGAAATTAAGAAGTGGATAAATAGATCAATGATGGACGTTACCAAATTGCTTGTTTTTATTTAGAGCAAACTAATGTCTTCCTCTCTTATTTGTAATCATGTTATATTGTGTAAGTCTTATAGTCCAGGAAAGGGGAGGGAGTGTGATTTGGGTCTTATCTTTTTTTTTGGGGGGGCAGGCTTATCATTTTTAAGAGTAAGTGCAGTAAAGTTACCTTATTTATCATGCTTCAGAAAAGGGTTGCTGCTGACTAGCTATAATGCATGTTGCCCCAGAGGGACATTTTCTCTTTACTCTACCCCTGAAGATCAATGTTGATACTAAATTGCACTAATTTTAACTAGGACATCATTCTTATTCCCTAAATCCTGTGTTCTATTTCAAAAGGCAGAAACAAGAAATAATTTTTTGGAATCTAAATATTGTTGTTAGCCTCAGAGTCATTTAAAAAGTCTATTTCAATGTCACTGGAGGGGCTTAAGAAATTAAAAATTTCTGGTAGGAAAGATCAGTAATTTTAAATTTGGAGTCTTAGTTTCCGTCATGCCAGGTAACACATTTGCACTATATCTTTGAAACTCAATATAATACTTCAAAATTCTGTACAGCTGTTAAGTAGGCCTTGTGTGTGTGTGTGTAAGTGAGTGTGTGCAACACATTCTTTGAATGGGTACAAGTATTGGTTTCCTTTTTTGTTTTTTTTGTAGGGGTCAGTGCAATAGAAGTGGTTGTGGAGCACGGGTTGGCTACCCCAGAAGGACTGACAGTTGACTGGATAGCAGGCAACATATACTGGATAGACAGCAATCTGGACCAAATTGAAGTGGCCAAACTCGATGGTTCCTTAAGAACTACACTAATCGCTGGAGCCATGGAACACCCCAGGGCCATTGCTTTGGACCCAAGATATGGGTAAATAAGTTTGCCTTTTACAGATTCACTTTGGCATAAAAAACAATCTTTTAAATGAATATTGAATTCAATTATCTCATAAATTATGAATCAGATTGCTTATTTTGTGCATGTATGTATATATGTACATATGTATAATTATATATATGTATGTCTACTTCTATGTATATATTATATGTAGATAGATCAGTTTAAGTTTATTAGCATAAAATTGGTTATAAGATTGTTTACATAGGTACTTTTAGAGGATAGAAATATCTTTTTTCTAAATATGGGCATTAGGCCCTGTTGAAAGCTATTGCAACTCAATTTTGAAGCAGTAATTTAATGAATTTCTCTGTGACGTGCCAGAGTTGCTATAATTGTTTCTAATGGTTGCAAACCACAGAACCAGTCTCAAGTACAAAGAGCCACAGATGTTAATTGCACCACTTCTTATATATTTTATAAGCACTTGGAATCAGTTTAAAAGAAAATTAGTATAAACTTGAAAGAGTCCAGTGATGAGACACTGACTATTGGGGTGTTGGAAAGACAAGGCACACGGTTCTTGAAAAGAAGGTGAAATGTTGAGTAACTCAGCTAATTGGTCCTAGTGTTCCCCTGTGTGTTCTTCTGCAGAAGAGCAGAAGATAGACACTGGAAAATGAGGGTTGCAATTTCTACTCAATCACTTGTTCTCTGGAGAATCTACTCAACTCTATTATTGTCCCCTAAATTTCAGTTTTTTCTTTTGTAAATCAGGGATAATATATTTATAATTTGGTTTTTTTTTTGGAGGAGTGGTGAATAGTATATAAGTGATAAAGATGAGAATATTATGTTATTACTGTTAATTATTTATTTCCTTGATAATTATTTTGTAAATCTAAAACCATTGTCAAGGCTAAAGATTAGTAGATCAGAATTTTTTAAATTTATTTTTATTTTAATTAATTTATTTTTTTTGTCTCTGTACCTTCAAGTAATACAAAGTCCAGGGAATACCAATGAGGAAGGGGAATCAGCCAGGAGGGAGTTTAATGAAATGCAGAGGAGAGAAAAGGGGGCCTGTGTTTAAGTCACTTTCCTGAACACATTTTCTGGCTGGTGCTCTGGTTTATGCTGGAGTGCGGAAATCAGTGGATTAGGAAGTTTGTTTGTTCTTTTCCTCAATTCACACACAGAAATTACAGGACTAAAGCAGCTTGCCTAGAACAGGGTTCCAAACAGGCAACTCTCATTAATATGTTTGCTTTACCTCTACACTGTTTTAAATTTATTTATTTATTTATTGTCCAAACTTAAAATATTAAGGCATTTTGTATACAGTCCTGAATTTCTGGCTGCTTTTGAAAAAAACAGAGATCTGGCAGCAAGGAGCAAAGCAGTAGCTGTATCTTTTAGCTTAGAGATGGGTTCTCTCATTTATACAGTTTACATTTTGCCCATTTCATTCATTAATTCCTATAATAACAGTTCACCAAGAAGATATATGTTATATTTAATGAGAAATTCTTTTTTTAGAAACAGACTATTATTGAGGTTACAAGTAACTTCTTGATAAAGAAGTTATTCCCATAAAAGTTCATTATCAACAGGGGTTTACCCTCAGTGTAACAACTACTGGTGTGAAATTTTCACCTGGTAGACTTAAGTTATACCAGCTCCTATACACAGGGGAAACTTTCTGTAGAAGGGAAAGTGATATTTTGGAGAAAGTTGTGGTTTTAGTTTATACACCAATATGGTAGAAAAGCTGTGAGTGCTCTCAAATTACAGATGGCACACAGAGAAAACCAAGACACAACAAAAAGGACAAAGCAAGCATAGGAAAGCTTTGAAAAAAGTATGACCAAACAAAGCAGTAGGTCTGAGAGTTGAAACTGTTTTCTATAGCTTTGAACTGACAATGCTTAGGATAAAATTATTCTTCTTCTCACTTAGTTTGCAGAATATCCTACCTGAGAGGAGAAAAAAAAATAGAGACACAACACACCACCGACAATACTATTTAAGTGAAAATATCAGAGACTATTCCAGTGACATATGATCTTAAGAAGTAATATATCTTGTAAGAGTTGAAAGTTAGTATAGAATGCCAGCCTCTGGGTAGGAAAACCTGATAATGCTTCTGAGAAAGTTGATGCCTTCTATTACTAATTGCTACTATGAAATTATACAGCTGATTAAAATAATTATAATAGGAGTAATTTTTTTCTTGAAAAATGAAGAAATTTAAAATAATTTTTGATATAAATAATCAAAGCTCAGAAGGCAGTGCTAATTCATAGAACTTTAGGAAGAAATTGAAAGGTTGACAAGTTTGGGTGTCATGACATGATAGGATTTTTATCGCTAAAAATTATACTACAGTGGATTGATACAATTAAGATATGAAGTTCATATAAACACCTGTAAAGCCCAGCTGTAGCAATTAAATTAAAAAATTTAATGCAAATATGAAAATATTTTCAGGTTTGGGATATTTTAGTAAAAAGTCTGTAATTATTTTTAAACATTGGACCTTTCATAAGGTAGCTGAGAGCATAGTAAAAATATGTGTAACCATGTAAACATACACACACAATGAACCGCAAAGCTAAGCACAAGAAAAGAAACACTGAGAAATAATTTACTTTGATTTAAAGTCTGCTCAGGGGCGCCTTGGTAGCTCAGTCAGTTGAGCAACTACCTTTGGCTTAGATCATGATCCTGGAGTCCTGGGTTCTAGTCCCACGTCAGGCTCCCTGCTCAGTGGAGATCCTGCTTCTCCCTCTGATTCTCCCCTTCTCATGCTCTCTCTCACTCTCTCTCAAATAAATAAATAAAATCTTAAAAAAAAAAAAACAAACAACAACAAAAAACTCTGCTTACTGCCTTAGTGTTATGTATTGGAACAGAAACATAAAATTTCTCCCTATTTCTCAAAAATTTCAAGAAATACATAAAGAATCTGAATCAAAATTGACAGAAGCTCCAAATACACTTAAACTTCTTTTAAAAATAGGTATTTTTGATTAAATCTACTGGATATTTCTTTTTAGAATTACGGTTTCTATAAATACTATTATCTTTCCTACTACATCATAAGCTCTCTAATGGCAACAAAGTCTAGTGGCAAGACATGCTTCCATGTCTGTGAAATCCTCCCCCACTCTTGGTATATATAATTGTGCAGAATAAATGTTTGTTAAATATATTAATACATGCATATGCAAGTTAACATGTAACTTATAAAACTCAGGGATAAACCTGAAAGACTGAAGTATATAGTAAAAGACAGCTAATGAGTAAATACTATAAACTTTGTTCCCAATAACAAGTGAATGAACAAGTTTGCCACCAGTCACTTCCCTCCCTCAGCATAGCTGAGGAAAAACAAAAAGAACAGTAACAAAAAAAAAAGGGTGGGGGCGCTATAACCTTAGACCAATAAAACATGTTTACATCATGTGAGTTTCCTTCAGCTCTGAAGGTCTTTTGTGACCTTTTTTTCACAGATGCCAAGAAACAAATGTTTTTAATCAACTACTTTGCTTCCCAGGCATAAAATCCACAGGACTTCATTTTACATTATAAAACATTTTTGCCATCAAGCCACATCCCTTTAGTTCTGGGTTTTGACCTGATATCCCAAGTGACAAGTTATTCCAAGACATTAAATGGAAGTCTTGGGGAGGAGCCATTTTTCTCTCATTCCATTTTAAGAGAATACACTTATTGCTAAGGTGACCTGAATGAGTCCATGAATCTCATCTGAACCTCAAGCTTAGTATTAGGGAGTAAGAAGCACCAGGGAATTCTGTATCTACAGGGCATTCACTTGAAGTCTTGAACTTTCTTTGCCTTTGTACTCGTGCATTTGCATGGTGTCCTTCTGCTCCACTGCATATTTAGATTTCATTTGTCATAATAACTGGACTCTGCTATAGCAATTGCAATTTGTGAAAGTAGATAAAGTAATCGTGAAGATTAGTGAAACATCTAAATAAAATTTTAATTTTATCTGGGAATGTTCCTAAATGAAACTAATAAAGACGTTGTTGCTTTTAGAAGACCTAACGATTGTAGATAAGTATCCTCATTTTTTTCCAAGATCATTTATTTTCACCTTCTGTAGCTTGACCTGATAGATGATAATGGCCCTTTCATGCCTGTAATGATACAAGTTGTTCATGGTCCATTGACCCAATTTAATCCTGATACACACTAACCCGTGAATGCAGGAACTGTAGAATCACTAGACTGTAGTCTCTTTTTTAAAAGCAATTGTGGCTGAATATTTCCATACGTCCTGTAAGAAGAGATATTCATTCTTTGTGTATTTCAAGAAATGATGCAATCATTGAAATGCTAATACATTTTAACCATAAAAAGAAAGTAATAAGGGGGAAATGATTCTTTTAAAATACCACACTATAAAGTATACAAAAGAGTGCCTAGGATTTTATGAAACAATGATCCTTGAAATCAACTTTTTAAATTAATTGTAAACTGACTTATGGTGAAGTTAACACTTTTAGGGGAACTAATTCTAGAACATGTTATTTTATAAAAAGTATTGGAAATTTCCCCACTTGAATTGATGAAATATTAGGACCATTTTGAGCGTTACAGAAAAAACAGCTTAATGCTGTTATGTTTAGTGAAGAGATGAAAGAATCACTTTAGAATTTCTCAAATTATCCCAAGCTACACTTTTATGGTCCACTGGAAACACATACTTGAGAGTCTACAGTGCCTACATCTGGTAAACCTACAATATAGAATGCAGAACTGTAGAGTTACTGATATGTGTGTTGGAATTTCCACAGCCATATAAGGCAGAACTAGGTAGAAAGTTACAAGAGACACCAGTTTTCCACTTGTTATTCAGGCAAAAGACAATGCTCAGAAGTCTTTGGGTTCTCAATCCAGAGTGTGGATTACAATCTTGCCTAGATCTCATGGTGGTTTATCCTCAGATACTCAGACTGGCTATCATTCTCGAATTCATTGTTTGTTTTCAGTGATTATTTTTCCTAATCTTTTTTAAGCTTGCAAATCTCTCCACCTTGTCCGTCAAGGTGCCAAATAAATTTGATTGATGTTATGTTGGTCTTGTTTCTATTTTAAATTTTATTTTTTAAATCCTAAGTATAGAAGGAAACTGACAACAATCTGCTGTCAGTGAAAAGAGGCGTGCAACCAAAATTAAATTTGTAGTGAGACACATAATTTACTTCATTCATTGTTTTAAAGACATTCAGCTACTTAGCTGAATAGCTTACCACCTTTATATTAATTAATCTTTGTTCCATTTGCCCTTTAGTGGCAACATATTGTATATTAGGTAACTTATAAGTAATATGTATATGTGTATATACATGATAGTTTTTTCTCATATGAAACAATCTAATCTTTAAAAATTAATCTTTTTAGAAAAAAGATTTCTAGCCATAAAATTTTATAAATATCCTCTATTTTTAATAGTCTTAAAATTTACCTATTTTATTAACTTTGAACTATTTGCAATTTTAAACTTTTGTTATAGAAATTTTTGAATATACAAAATAGAATGAATTACATAATAATCTTCCTTATATTCTTTACCCAGCTTCAACAGTTATCAATACATTATCCTTGATACATTACTTAGTTTTATCCTTTCTCAGAAGTTTACTTAATTTATTCAAATATTGGTGATTAAACAATGAATAATTTGGATAATATTTTCATGGATATGATCCCATACCAAGACCAGGAAACTCCTCTAACACTGCCCTTGAAATGAAAACTTTTTTTTTTAACATAAACTCAGATTTTGAGAGACATTCTTTGAGATAAACCCAATCCCACGACCTACTCCTTTGAATCCTTTTCTTGTGGCTTTGACTTAACAAAATATTCTACCTTCACATACATGCTGGTGTGACATTTAAAGATTGACAGCAGTATTAATTCTCTTTCTGTTCCTCTCTCTCTCCATTTCTTTGACAATTTGGAAATATCTTAAAATTTTGCATTTAAAAAATCGTTTCTATGACTGTATGTGTGGCATGCTCATGCTAGCACAAATCTTTTCTTGAGCTAGTCATCCCTTATGCTAGATTGTTTACATCAAGCACCTCATCAAATGCTCCTGATAAGTGTGTACAGTTAGAGTGTTTACTTACAAATGAGAAAATGGAGTCTGAGATTAAATATGCTGGAGGAAGTGACAGATACCAGTCTTGCTCCCAAGTTTGTCTGACACAGAAACACGTATTGGCATACATTGGCTGCCCAGTGCTTCAGAGTTGTCTATGAGCTGTCACTCTTGTCAAGAACATGTACATCTTCCTTCTCTCTTCACTATAGTCTTTTAACGCACGTACTTACTAAATTTATTATATAATATATTGAATTGTCTTTTCTTCACTTCATATTTCAAATTCATCTGTCCTAAAACAGACTATCTAGTTCTCAAAAATTCAAGTCCTGATGAATACTTAGTTTACATCACTCCATATCTCCTTACATAAAGATAATATAGATAATGTCAAAAAAAAGAGAAGGTAGCTTGAATTGTATTTTGCATTTTGTTCCAGAGGATTATTTCATTTTCCAAGGTAATCTACCACATTCATATGCTTAAGGATCATTCAAAATATAGAAGAATGACAAATAGCAAAATGATATATAATTATAGTGAAGAACAAAGGTACTTTTACCAGTAACTTTACCATTTCTCACCCAAAATGTTGTCAGAGCTGATAATAGGAAAATTTACTGGACTGTCACTATCTCTAGTCCTGTGAGTTCTCCCTTTCCAAATCACCATGCTACTCATTGGGTTCTGCTATGAATGTAGAAAAGGCAACTACAATTTATTGATTAGCAAATATGGTCCTATCCTCTGCCAGATGTTTTCCCTTTGCTATTTTATTAGTGACATGACATTAAAGAACTCAATGTTAAAAGCATCAGAGCAGAAGTTAGGCTGCCCAGTTTTCCATCTCCCTCTGCCAATTGCTAGCTGTGTAGTCCAAGTAATTTAACTTCTCTAAGCTTGTTCTCCCATCTCTAAAACATAGATAACTTTAGCCATAGCCTCATAATTGATTAAATGAGATAATCTATAAAGCACTGAACATTGTATTTAACATACATTAAGCACTTAAAAATATAGCCAGTAGTTATAGTGGAATTATTGTGTAACTGTATTAAATATACCATAGAAACATGCATCAGCAGTTTAAACCACTGTCAATTGAACATAAAACATCCATTGCCTAAGAGCCTAAAAATCAAATGCAGGACATGAGGCACTTAATGCCCATTGTGTGGAACTCTTTGTGCACCATGAATTTGTAGGGTCTCAAATAGTATTCAGTTTAAAAAAAATAATGATCTTTAGCATATGAAAAATGGTATTTTAACAATCTCATGTTTGTATGTATGAAAGAATAATGATTTCCTCTGTTTTCCCTCTATATGTTCTGTCATATGATCTATTTCATTACTGTGAATCTAAATATCATCTCTATACTGATGACTTCCAAATCTATGTCTCCAACCCTGCCTTCTTCTCTGAACTTTAGCCTGGTGTACCATACAGCTTCCTGAACACTTCCTTGTAGATGTCTTGAAATCTTAGGATAAAAAATAATTTTTTTTGAAAGTAAACTTTTGATTGCTCTTCACACCCAACCACGGTCAATTCCCAGGTCTTAGAATCTGTCCCTCTTTCATTTTCCCCATTTCACTTAGGGATTCCCTGCAAACCATCTCTCTTACCCTTACTCTGACTTTACTGAAACAAGAAACACAGTCACCTATGATTTGTTCTCCACCTCATTTCCCTATATTCAGTCATCTGATAGTCCTGGCACTTCCACCTCCAAATATACCTTGAATCCATTCACTCTTCTTTCCTTCCACTACCACACTCCAAAACATTGTCATCCTTGGCTGTTCCTTTAAAATAATCACCTGTGTATGCCATACTCTCGCCTCACTATCATCCACTTATATATGATACCATGTTTCACCCTGCTTAAATATGCTTCCTATTCCCTTGGAATGAAATCCCAAATAATCATCTTAGCCTACAAAATCCATTAGGTCGCACACTTCAAATTGATCCTCTTTCTTTTTCCTCCTTACTCACTATATTGGTCTTATTTCTGTTCCTCAAATCACCCACTTTTTTTCCCCGTTAGGGCTTTCCTATCTGATGTTTATTTTGCTCGTCATGCTCTTTATGCTGCTCTACTTATCTTTTGGATTCAATGTAAATAAAGCCTCCTGAAAGTCCTTTTTTTTTTCCCCTGATCACCTTCTCTAAGTAGATCACTTACCTGCTATTCTCTCCCATAACAAGAATTTTCTTCAGCGTATTTTAGAAGCTGTCGTTATATATTCCTGTGTTTATTTAGTCTGTTTTCTCCACTGAACTCTAAGCCCCAAGTGGGTAGAGACTTTTGAGACTGTTTACATGCCAGTGACTAGCATATAGTAGGCACTCAGTAAACTTTTGTGAACTCAATGGCTGAAGCAATAGCATTATTTATTTTTCTTCAGAATTCTTTTCTGGACAGATTGGGATGCCAATTTTCCTCGCATTGAATCTGCTTCCATGAGTGGTGCTGGAAGAAAAACCATCTACAAAGACATGAAAACTGGAGCTTGGCCTAATGGACTAACTGTGGACCACTTTGAAAAAAGGATAGTTTGGACAGATGCCAGGTGATCTTTTTCTTCTGTATTTTCTGTTACCTTTCTCAGATAGTATTTGTAAACTCAAAAGATACCCTAACATGCATGTGTCGTGTATGCACACTTTGAAATTGGTGGTGATTTTTGTTTGTTTTCTTTATGATGGTGGTGATTTTTATTTGTCTTTGTTATGATGGGCTTCTTTTTTTTCTTTCTACAAATCAGATACAGACCCATGAAATATTTTTTAATAAAATATTTTATCTGGCATTTATCTAAGTAATATGAGAACACTGCTGGACTATTTGAATAAGTTCTGATAAACTTAATGTATTTATACTTCTGTAGGTCAGATGCTATTTATTCAGCCCTCTATGATGGAACAGCCATGATAGAAATCATCCGAGGTCATGAATACCTTTCCCATCCCTTTGCTGTGTCTTTATATGGGAGTGAGGTCTACTGGACGGACTGGAGGACCAACACATTGTCAAAAGCCAATAAGTGGACAGGACAGAATGTCAGCGTGATTCAAAAGACAAGTGCACAGCCATTTGACCTTCAGATATACCACCCTAGCCGTCAACCCCAGGGTAAGTGCTGGTGGTGAATTAACCACCCAGAAAGTATTTTCACCTTAATCATGTAATATTTGAACTGTGAAATAACTTCTACGCATTAAGTCATTAATGTTTTATGTATATTGTTTTGTTGAAGTGGTTCCAGTCTTTATTTTAATTAGTTCAGAATATTTTTTCTTTCCCTTGTTACTTCTTCCACATAGCAATAAAGAAATCTTGGAAATTAAGGGTTTTACACAAAGTCCCCACGTTTTTAGTCACTGCTTGTATCAATAAAGGATACCGTGGGAAGTTGTGGAAGGATTTGGAATCTATCATCTGATTATGATCAGAAAATAAGATGAGAACATCAAGGACATGTTGATTTTTCCCCCAAATGATCCCTGTGAACTATATTGGGAAAAGAAAAATGGCGTATAAAAAAAAATGGAGCATCTCCTTGAGCTTTCCTATTTTAAGAGAATTGAGTTCACATGAGCATGTGTGCCATCTCTCCCCATGTATTCCACATTTTGGTTCAATAGTAATCTCTATCCTGGTTTTGTGATTTCATTTCCTCTACTCAATCCTTGCCTGACATTCTTAATTCTAAGTCTTACATTTCTTTTTCCTTTTTATTTTTTTTTTCCTGGATGGTATGGCCATTTGGTGTAATATCAGCTCATCCTTTTGTGCCTCTTGATGGAGCCTTCCCCTTTACAATGTGTACCATAACCTGTGAGAATCTCATTCCAATGTAAATAATGCTTCCTTATCATTAGCATATTTTTACTTGAGACGTCTGATGCTC
This sequence comes from Nasua narica, assembly GCA_028533885.1. Classification (NCBI taxonomy): domain Eukaryota; kingdom Metazoa; phylum Chordata; class Mammalia; order Carnivora; family Procyonidae; genus Nasua; species Nasua narica. The sequence goes on along the minus strand of CM052810.1, from coordinate 94,298,289 downwards.
AGATGGCAACTATTCCCTAGAGGATACATTTTCTCCTTTTCTCCCTCTTTCAGTGTAGAGTAGACAGATCTTCCACTTCCAGAAATTCACTAGCATTTCTGGTCTTATGGATCTCACTTCAAGCCTTATTTTAAATTTGTATTATATTCTTTACACCTAGACGTGACTAAAAATGCTTACCTCTGTGGTCCATAAATTCCACTGTTATCCTTTTTCTTTCTTCAATACTTGACCTTTATTCTCTATCAATACTATTTCTTCTACCAAAATTTCCTCATCTGTAAAATTTTCTGTGCCTTCTCTCTGACAGAGTCTGATTGAATCTAGCTTCCTTCCCAGATACTTTGAATTTGTTTCAATTTTCTTATATAAGAGATCCTTCTTTGTCATTTTCTATACACCATGTACTATACACCATGTACTATGTGAATGAACACCATGGAGTTTCTATACACCACGTACTATGTGAATGAACATGTTAATCCTTTTTTATCACCTACTTTTTTTTTTGGTCTTTTCATCCTACAAATCTGTACAACATGAAGACATTAAGGGGAGAAAATATAGCTTAGTCACTTTTGTGCTTAATAGGCATTCAGTAAATATGTTGGATTTCACTAAATTGAAATAAAGTGGGAAATCATGATTCTGACCAGCAATAGGCCACTAGTACAATAAGAAAAAGGTGCTCTTTTCTAAAATTTTTCTTCAGCATGAGAGCATCTAGTCATAAACACTGCATGTTGATGACAAACATAGGATTGGTTTTAATTTTTATAAATGCAAAAATATGTACTTATATATTTTTGTTCCCCAGGCTGATATTTTTTCTGTAGTTTTTATGTTTAGCATAATTTAAATGAATCAGACCATGAAAAATGGCCTGAGTTTATGTATTACAACATTCCCCTCCTCAAAATAGGATCAATGCATTTTCATTTACTAACTGTCTGATTTGCCCACATGGACATGAGCCCTAGAAAAGTGACAGAATGGAAATGAAAACGATACTTTCAAGTTCTTCTCACATTTTCATATATAGAGAGAGGAAGTAAGGCAGTTAATGTACAGTAGACCCCTCCTCCATGCTGTCACTCTCTACGGTCACCCATGGTCCAGAAGCAGAAGATCATCCTTCTGAACTATCATTAGAAGGTCAATAGTGGCCTAAGACTATGTTACAATGCCTATGTCATTCACCTCACTCCATCTCATCGCATAGACATTTTATCATCACATCATCACAAGTGCTATGGTGAGATTAATATGATATTTTGAGACAGATACCACATTTACATAAAAGTTATAAATAATACACTATTATAGCTGTTCTTTTTGGTTATTAATTATTGTTAATCTATTACTGTGCCTGGTTGATAAATTTGACTTCATCATAGATATGTATCATAGATATGTGTATTTGGAAAACACATGCTATATATAGGGTTTGGTAGTATCCCTGGTTTCAGGTATCTACTTGGGATGTCTCCTCCCCAGATCAGGGGAGACTACTGTAATTCATTTGGTGGTGGGGAGATTTTCTTGACATCTTTACTTAACTTGAAAGATGATTTATATGAGAATCCTACAATTTGCATAAAATAAGGAAATTTTTACTGTATGGATCTGATTTAACATAGAGGATTCATGGTAGATATTCTAGTCTTTATATACCTTTAGAGAATGTTACCTGTAGTGAGACCTTGCTATTTCCTAAATGAAATTCAGTCAGTTTCCAATTTTGAGAACGATCAGAGAACATTCTACTTTTCCCCATTATAAGGATCACTGAGCATATAACAATCATTATCTATCCTGTTTATCTGCTTCAGTGAAGTAACACTTCCATTGCTAGGGAAAAAAATGTTTAAAAAGATGCAGGAATGTATTGACTATTTTATTATCAGGATAGAATTGTAATAAAAATGTTGACAAAAGTTCAGTGTTAACACAAGTAAAATAATCATAGCCCCCTGTTTTCTGGTGAATAATAATGTGAAGTTCATGAAAAAATAATTAATTTTAAAAATACATGTCATTCACTGCTGTAAAATTAAAATATGTCTTTATATTTTTATGATTAAAAAATTAAATACATAAAAGTTAGAAATAATTTCTAGAAATTATCTAATCCTCCAAGTAGGAAATTAATGAATGTTTTAACACCAGTTATCAAACATTCACCTTTTGCATAAATTTCCAGGTTGATTTTTGAAGAGTTAAGCAAAACTTTTAAAAAAAGAAAATGTATTTTAGATCTTTTGGTTCCTAAGGTTATTCTTATATGGGACTAACAAGAAACAAATCAAAGCTTAAACATATGCAATATAAAGGAGCAACTCTGGTTATTTTAAATCTATTTTTTTTTTCATGGTATGAGGGAGCTGAGCTTATTAATGGCATGGCCTTGGGGAGCTCAACTGTTTGGGTTCAAACCTAACCCTATGATTTACTAGTTGTATGATTTGGAGCAAGTTACTTAACTTCTTTAGCCCTTGGTTTCTCCATCTGCAAACTGGATAATATTATAGGGTCTATATCATAGGATCTAGTAAAAGAGTTTAACAGTTATTTAATACAAATATATTAAACATGCGTAAATACAGGAAAAGTTCTTGGAATAGTGTCTCACATTATAATTAGTGCTATGTGTTTATATGCTTAAGTAAATCAAATTTTAAAAGTAATACTTATTGGGGTTTATTGGTGGTTCAGTCAGTTAAGTGTCTTACTCTTGATTTCAGCTCAGGTCATGATCGAGGGGTTATGAGATCAAGCATACATTGGGCTCCATGCTAGTGAGGAGTTTGCTTGATATTTTCTTTCTCTTTCCCCCTCTGTCCCTCCCCCCATTCTCTGTCTCTGTCTTTCTCTCAAATAAATAATTAAATAAATCCTTTAAAAAAATAATAGTTGTTGAAATCATATCATTTTCCTAAACTTTTGTTGAAATTTAGGTTTCATTACTTTTTTTGAGTCCTTTTGAATACATATTGTCTCATATTTAAATAATTCATGTTGGGCTTAACATTACACTTTTCTATATCATAGCAATTTGTTTAAAGAAAAATATCAATAAAAATGTGAATCACAGCTCTAAAGAAGAGCAATATGGTTGATCTATCAACAGAATTCAGATGTAGTCAGATGACCAGACTACCAAACGTCAAATGTATACCCATTTTCCTAGTTCCCAGAGCAAAAAAAAAAAAAAATCCTGCATTTTTTCTTGTAATTGTTTCAACAGAGATGTTGAATGTCACAGTAATAAATAAAACTACCATTTTGTTTACCGAACTACTATGTGCCATTTAGTTGTCACTTTTTTTCCCTAATCATTAGAACCACATAGCAAGATAGTTGTTTTTGTTTTTATGAGGAAACTGAAGCTCTGGGAAGTGAAGTAAGCTGGCTCAGAGAAATAAATGCCATCAAAGGCAAACCCAGTTTCCCAATGTTCATGACCAAGCCCTAATCCATGCTTCATTGTTTTCTAAATTAAGATTTTTTTTTTTTAAGTAGGCTCCACACCCACTGTGGAACCCAATGTAGGGCTTGAACTCACAACACTGACACCAAGACCCGGGCTGAGACCAAGAGTCCGACACTTAACTGACTGAGCCACGCAGGTGCCCCGAGAAAGCTTTGTATCTCTTTAAATTTAATGTCACATTTATTTATTTTTTTATTTTGTACCTTCGCTTTTATACTTAACATCCTCCCATCATCATTGATGCCTTATAAATCTCTTAATAACTACATATTTTCATAGCACATGTGACTATCAAAATGTCAACTATTCACCTATTATTGGACAATTTTAGTTCATTTTTATCCTAGCATCAAGAATTTTAATGCATATTTCTATACACATATATTTATCTGTATTTGTTAACTTTAGATTTTGTTGTTATTGTTGTTAGAAAGTCATATGATCTTTTTGCCAGAAACAAATAGATGAACATAAGCCCTTCCAAGAAGGAAAGTATCACTAAATCCTCATGAAAATTAAGTTATAGTCTTTCTTGTATGGTTTCTTTGTATTGTGTATTTATTTTAAAAAGGCTACTCTCTTGGCAACTTTCAAATATTCAATAGTGTTAATAACTATAATCACCCATTCTGTACATTACATTCCCATAGATTCTTTATTTTATAGCTAGAAGTTCGTGCCTTTTGACCCCTTCATCCATTACAACCAACCCCACCTCTTCCCTCTGGCAACCAGAAATTTGTTCTCTGTATCTATAAGCTCGGTGTTTTGTTGTTGTTTTGTTTTGTTTTTAAGATTCCACATGTAAGTGAGATCATATGGCATTTGTATTTCTTTGTTTGACTTATTTCTCTTAGTGTAATGCCCTCAAGATCCATACATGTTGTTGCAAATGACAAGATTGCCTTCCTTTTTTATGATTAAATGTTTATATATATATATATATATATATATATACCAAATTTTCTTTATCCATTCATTCATTGAGAGACACTTAAATTGCTTCCATGTCTTTGCTATTTTAAACAGTGCTGCAATGAACATGGGGGTGCGTATGACTGCTCCTGTGCCAAAAAAGCAAAACAAGAAAGTTTAGAGTAAAATAGGGACACAAAGTAGTGGTTTTATGTTGACAGCTACTGTAGGGATTGAGGACAAAAATTTGAACATAAACTATTGGGAAATTTGGAATAAGAACTTTACATACCATGTAGCATAGTTTCACACTGGCTAGGATAATCACATTTTATCCCCTTATGCTTTTGGAAGGTTTATATATATTCATCCTGTTCCACTGATTGGATTGATAACTGGACACTAACCTAAATTCTCTATTTTCTACATCTGTTTTGTATTGGCAATTTATAGCATGTAGTTGATACTTACCTACTGAATAAACACATGGGAGGATGTTGTTTCCTTAGCGTATAGAGAAGATGTATAAAAAAATATGTTACTTTTATAATAAGCAAGAATACCAAAATCATAGGTTTCTCTTTTAGGTGAAAGTGAATAATTAACATTTATGAGGCCATCTAATTTAAATATATCTTTATCAGTAAAACACAGCTATTAATTGAATAAATTTTAAGTGCATTAAAAACAAGAGCAACAACAAAATTTATAATAAACCATTTTTGAGAAATGTGTTAGTTTTGCTTGGATAATGAGATCTGGGCTTGTATGATTAAACATTAAATTAAAATTATATCATCATCCTGACTTCATGATAATAAGGAAGGTATGCACTTATATTGTGTTTTTATTAGTCTTTTATAGGTATTATTTTCAATATGCACAAAGATTTGCGGGAAAAAATTCTTCCTCTGGGAGGCTGTCTCCCTTCAAAGCCACATACCAATTATAAATCTTTACACAATTCAGATTTTCAGATTTCACCTCCTTCAAGTTCATGCTTAACACCATAGGAACTCCTTTAGCGCTTAGAGCTTGTATGATTATTTAATATTTTCCTAACACTGTTTTATTTAGCTAACTACATTATAAAATATTTGAGTAAGGGAATGTCACTTATTTATTTATGTCAACCACATAGCTAAGTCCTTTATAATAATATTAATATAATAATATTAGCATCTGGCACTTGCTAATTTTCATTGCAATTCTATGAGGAAGGTTTGGCAACATAGTTTTATAGATAAGGAATCTAAGGATGTCAAACACTAAGTAATTTCCCCAAGGTCTAATAGCCAGAGGATATTTGTTCAGTTATCCGACTTCAAGGAAAGTGACCTCAGAACTCTCTCCTGTACCTCTAAGCTCTAAAGGAAGAAGTCTTGGGAGTTCATGTTTGCGATTCTCCTCGGAATTGTTATTTCATGTCACCAGATGGCAGTATAGAGTCAAGTTTTGTTGATATTTACAAGGGACAAACTACTTACCTTCCTGGAGTTTATAGTCTAGTAGGGGAACAGACTAACTTAACAACAAAGAGCAATAAAATAACTGTTATTACGGATGTTTTTTGAATATAAAAGATAGTAAATATATTTTCAAAGGCGTAGGATGAGGTCCTAAAAAGACCCTTGGTTAGTCTAGTTCAACCTATCCTCTGTCACTCACTAGGCTTGTCAACCGAGGCAAAATAATTAACTTCTGGGCCCTTGTTTACTTGTTTGTTGGTTGAAGCAAGTTGAAGGTAAGGAGGAAATAAATGGGAAACATATTGGGCAGGACTCACACCATGGTGGGATTTAAATGGTCCTTTCAAAGAATTTTAATTTTTGTCCTCTAGGATTAGTGGTTCGAATGACTTCACATTTGAATGTGCATCTGAATTACCTACAGGGATTACTAAAACATAGATTTCTGTTCTGCACTCTAGAGCTTTTGATTTAATAGGTCTGGAGTATGCCTTGAGATTCTGCATTTTTAACAAGTTCCCAGGGGATGCTTTTGTTGCCTAAAGAACTACATTCCTAAGTAAAGGAGTAAATAAGTTTTAAATAAATAAGTTTTAAGTATTTGGTCAAAGGAGTGAAAATAGCAGATTTGGGTGCTAGAAATTTGACTCCATCTGTGCGAAGGATGGACTGCGGAAAGACAGCACTGTAGGCAGAAGACTGGTGAGGAGTCTAGTTCTGTAGATCAGGAGGTAGCTGATGCCAAAATCTGGGAGCCATAAAAGCAGAGAGAGTAGTGTGAGTGAGATACACTTATAAACAAAATCAATAAAAAAAAATAGAATTTGTGGAGTAGGGGAAATTGGGAAGAAAAGGAAGAGTTTGGAGATGGCTTTGTGTTTCTACTTTTTGTAATTGGCTTCATGATCAAAATATGACATGGGGTGCCTGGGTGGCTCAGTGTGTTAAAGCCTCTGCCTTTGGCTCAGGTCTTGATCTCAGGGTCCTGGGATCAGGGTCCTAAGAGCCCAAATCGAGCTCTCTGCTCAGTGGGGAGCCTGCTTTCTCCTTTCTCTCTGACTGCCTCTCTGCCTACTTGTGATCTCTCTCTCTGTCAAATAAATAAATAAAATCTTAAAAAATTTTTTTTAAATATGACATAGAGTCCACGGGATTGGTTTAAGGCAGGGATCAATAAACTTTCTTTGTGAAAGGCCTGACAGTGTTTTCGGCTTTATAGGCCATACGGTCTCTGTTGCAACTATTCAACTCAGCTATTGTCATGTGAAAATAATCACACAGAAAATAAACTATTGTATTTTTGTTCCAATAAAATTTAATTTATGGACAGGGATTGTGTATGTGTCTATTATTTATTTAACAACATTTATATAGTGCTTAGTATTTGTTACGTATCTTCTAAGTGCTTTAAAAAGATACTAATGTGTTTAATCTTTGCAGTGATTCCACTTTACAGATGAAAAACTAGGACAATGGTATGCAGTCAGAGTAGGACAAAATAGAAATTAGAATTTCATATACTTTTCATGTGTTATGAATATTATTCTTTTTTAAAAAATATTTTGGTTATTTCTTTGAGAGAGAGAGTGTGCATGAGCAAGTGGGGGGGTAGAAAGAGAGAGGAGAAAGAAACTTAAGCAGACTCCACACTGAGCACAGAGCCTGACATGGGCTCTATCCCAGGACCCCAAGATCACAACCTGAGCTGAAACCAAGAGTCAGATGCTTAACTGACTGCAACACCCAGCAGACACCCCAAAATATTATACTTTATTTGTTTTCTAAGCTACAGTATTAAACTGCAGGCCAAGGTCTACTGATACTTAATTTAAAGGATAAACAAAAAGATAAACTTTTAATATGCTCAATTTGATGTACTTCTGGAACATGATTGAATATTCAGGGCTGCAAAGGCAAGGAGAGTTTGAACTAGAAGTAGAGCTTGGTAGTCATTCAATTTTAGAGTGAAGGCAAGAAGATAGATGAGATTTCCCAAGAATATTACAGAAAATGAGAAGAGGGCAAGGACAGAGCTTTCAAGAAAATGAACACTAAAGAGGGTGGGAAGGCAGAATGCTAAAGAGGTGACCAAGAAATTTCAGAACCAAAGAGAGCATAGTCAAACAGATGAACAAACAAATGAAAACAAAAATGAAATAAACAAAAAACTAAGAAAGGTTTAAAAATGACAGGGGCCAACAGAGTTAATTCTTCTGGAGAAGTAAAGAAAAAGACATAAGTATATTCTTTGAATTTGGCAACTTGGAGGACGGTCAGCTGTAATTTTATACAATTTCAGTGGAGTTGTTTGTGTATGTCCTAGTATGTCTGAGGTTGGGTATTATTATGAATTTTCAAGTCTCTTTACCAAAATCATATAATTTATTAAACAAAAGAACAATGTCGTTAAGTAGCACAATGTAAATGCAGAAAAGACAATCTTCATGATACTTAGCTTACATAATGTCATAATCAGAAGGAAGACTCTAGGGGCACCTGGGTGGCTCATTTGTTAAGTGGCTGCCTTTGGCTCAGGTCATGATCTCAGGGTCTTGGGATGGAGCCCTGATTGGGCTCCCTGCTCAGTGGGGGGCCTGCTTCTCTTTCTCCCTCTGCCTGTGCTCTTCCTACTCATGCTTTCTTTCTTTATCTCTCTCTCTCTCTGTCTCTGTCTCTGTGTGTGTCAAATAAATAAATAAATAAAATCTTAAAAAAAAAAGGAAGACCCTAGAGCCAGACTGTTTGGGTTCACATTTTAATTTTGTCCTATCTTGACTTTATAACCATTATTTATCCTGGTTTTTCATCTGTAAAATGGAATCTTTGCAAAAGATTAAACATGTTAGTTTCTTTTTAAAGCACTTAGAAGATAGATGACATATACTAAGCACTATATAAATGTTATTAAGTAAATGATAGATAGACAGACAGACAGACACAGACAAAATTTCCTTAGTTACTTTGTGTTACTCATCAATAACCCACTCTTCCCTTTATAAGGGGAGTTATCTGTAAACACAGAGAAAGTACAACTTTCTTTTTTTGTTTGCAAACCTTCTCCCATCCATCAGGTTGGCCTTACTCTGTGTCCGGTCTCAACTCAACGATGTTTTCTTAATGACAGCTTCAATTGTGATTTAATACCAAGTGGAGTTCAGTTTTTCCATGAATCCAGAAAGATTTCACCACTCTGATGTTGTTGTTTTCAGTTTTCTTCTGTGTTTCTTTAGGTTCTGTGATTAGAATCTGTTCCTGAAATAATGCAAGAATATGATTGTCACTTTAAATATAGTGTTGCAAATACTTTATCTATTAGACTTTTACCAGTTACAAGATGTTTTCCCTTTTTGAAGAAACTTCTCCTTCTGAAAAAAATTCAATTCAGTGGGGACCCAATAGATATTTGTTGATATAAATAGTGCTGTTTTCCAGGAACCATTTTATTTTACTGTCAAAGACAGGCTACTGACTCAATCACCCCTTTTAAATTTCTTCTTGAAACCCAGTGACTGGCAAATGTGCAGACTATTTTATATAACCATTAATGACAATATCCCTTGGCAAAATCAAAACCCAGAGACAAAATGAATGAGACATGAGGAGTTTTTTCACAGTTGCAACAAGAATTAGATTAATTAGATTAAAAAATTATAATCCAAGGCAGTATCCATCCCACATCCCTGCTTTGTAAAGCATCCGTGAATCATTAAAAGAATGAAAGAGTCTAAAGAAACTGGTTCATTTAGAGAGGTAGTATGTATAATGGGTAGAGGCTCATACTCTAGAATCTGAAGCTTATTTCCCTCTTAATAGTTCTGTGATTTAAGTCCTTTTGAATTAAGTTTACTCTTCTATAAAATGGGGGTAATTTCTTTTTATAAACAAAACTGATAAGAATAAAGGATATAATGCTTACAAAGCACTTAGCACATTTTCTAGCATATTGTGATAAAAATAAATTATTAGATTTTAGAACCTTTACTTTTTCCATCAATTTTTATTTCATTTGCCTATTATGTTATGACAGTATGAGGAGAATTGCAGGCTGTTTCTCAAAGAGTAGTTTTAACATTGAAATGATACAGGTACCTACAATTGCTTCAGGAAAATATTTCTATGGAAAATGAAACTTTTATTGGCGACATTTATAAGAAGATTAGCTGATCTTACTTTGAAAAAAAAAAAAGATTCCAGATTCGAAGAATATTAGTAATATCATTGCTCCTTTAGGAGACAAAGTCATTTATTTATAAAGCTTGAAGGATTTCATTTAGGGTTGTAAATATATTTAATCATAGGCAATATTTATCAAATTAATAAAAAATTTTGAGAAAAAAAAGAAATACTCTTGAACCCATGTTTCAATGTGATGGAGCTGAATCTCAAATATTTGCAAATTACTTAAGTCATCTAGTTCCACAGTTTATTGTATCAAAATCTACCCATCATAAAAACTAAATTTCTCTCTACCTCCATATATTTATATATTTACATAGATGTATATATATGTACAGATATATATACATATATCTCTGTATGTAGTGTATGTGTACACTCCATCCTACATCTTATTAATGTTGTTAAAAAAATATTGTTTCCCCTGTTTGATTTGATTTGGTTTATTTTTTGAGAGGGAGTGGGAGGAGGGGCAGAGAGAATCTTAAGGAGGCTTCACGCCCTGCATGGAACTTAACATGGATCTCGACCTCATGACCCTGAGATCTTGACCTGTGCCAAAATTAAGAGTCAGATGCTTAACTGACTGAGCCACTCAGGCACCCCATCCTCTGACTATTTAGTAGTATCTCTTTATTTCAAATATTTATATACTATCAAAAGGGGATTCATTTTATTTTACATGAATTCTATTTTAAAATGCTAATATTTCTAAGAATGGCAAGCTGCTGTGAAATAGTTAATTCAAAATGTTTTCACCTTTACTTAGAGCTGATATCAGCAACTTTGAAGAGATGAGGATTCTGACTGAGGTGAAGTGAAAAGCAGGTGATACCAAAGCGAGGAGGAATTTTTGAGATTTGAGTAAACCTGTGAGGCTTCTATAATGAGGTGCTTAGAACTTCATGCAGTACTGAGACCCTGATAGAAGAGAGAGGGGAAATGAACAATGAAGAAGAAAAATGAGAGTTGAAACATGCCAAAGACATGTTGCTCCCTCATTCCAGCTATTGATATAAAAAGACAGAATGGAACTCACTTTTTCCTCTAATGTTTTTTTTTCTTTTTCCCTATAACACATAGTCCTCTGCTCCTAGTACCAGTTATATAAACTAGCATCCAATTTAGTTTCTTAATAAATTCTGTGTTATCTTAAAACCGTAGTATAAATCAATAGGTTTTGTTGGTTCATCTGAAAAAGTTAATTACCATTTTTATCATTATTTCTTTGGCAAAATATAATAGAAATATCAAATAGCTAACCTGCAAAAGAATTTATATGCAGGTAGTAAGTTTAGCTGCATTATAAATTGCTATTTTTAAAATATGCAATCTACCTTGGAGCAGTGGGAAAGATTAGTAAAAAAGGAATCATCAAAACTCTTTCTTCTTTTGTATGCTCTTTGATGTGCTTGCCTAAGTCATGCAAACCTAAGTGATTTAGAGCCCTGCATTCATTCAAATCAACTAAATGCTGAATCCATGGTTCTACTCCAAGGTCAAGATTTTTCAGCCTCTACATTATTTGCATTTTCCACCAGATAATTCCTAGTTGCGGAGAGGGGAAGGGCTTTTCTTTGTATTGCAAGAAGTTTATTTGCATCCTTGGCTACTAGTATGCCAGTAATATCTCCAGTCAACCAAAAGTTCTCCATACATTCCCAAAAGTCTCCTGGGAGGAGAGGGGGAGATGCACTGTTTTAGATAAGAAAGGCTTTTTGTGATTATAAAGCTATCATATAGATAAAAACTTTGATGTTTATTCATTCAAATCATACAGCAAGTACTATAAATAGCAAGCAAATTCAGATATCAGAAAAACACCTGAAGTCACTAAGAATAACTGGAAATTCATTGATATTTTAAGATATATATTATCATTAAATATAGCATGATATTCCATGTTTGTTTTTATCCTTTTACAAAGAACTATGCACAAATAAATAGAAAAAGTATTTGTGGCTTTTAGAATTTTTCTCATTGAAATACAGATATGTAAAAAATACAGATATTTTATGGAAGATCAGATAAGATTTTTTAGACCTTTTATTTTCTACTTCATAAAAATAGAGTAGAGTATAATATTAATCCATATAGTATGTTATAATTTGATGAAAGTAGCTCATAGTATTTCTGGGATCTGGCGAAACTAAAGCAATCAGAACATCTTCGACTTGCATATATTTTGTTATATGTGTGTGATTTGAATAAGGAATTCATTCTAGTTCTTCAACATTGAATGTTAAAATTATAATTTGAAAGTATTTGTCAAAAGTAAAATAGAATTGGGGATTAATATTTAATTGTAAGATCCTTCTGAAAATGGATTTCTTTAAAAATATTAAATTATTTTCTAAAAGAAAAATCATAAATTATGTTATTATATTCATAATTATTTGTACCAATAAAGTTTATTAACAGGATGAATATTGGTTACTATAAAACTTGACTACATGAGAGAAAGAAATATCTCCCACTTATCTAATAAACTGGATCCTGGCATTCTGCTTTGAACAGAATTTTATTTCGTAAATAAATATAATACATATTTTATATTACATCAATATTTGCATACACTTTATTTGAATTTAATGGATAAAATAATTGTTTGGGTTTAAAGGATTTATTTTTTCTGGTGAGAAATGTACTACAATTAAACATGGTTTGCATGAAATATGAAGTTATCTTTAATGATATTGTTTTCTTCACAGAGCACACATCAGTCTAATGTGATTGCATAATTAACATTTGGTTCTCCTATAAAGCATTGTAATTATACATTATTTAGTCTCTTTATGTACAGCTATGATGTGCCTTAGAAAATTAACTCCCTTTCCAAATATTTAGATTCCTGACTCTTTAGAACATATCCCACAAACATTGGTGAGCATGTATATGAATCCAAATGTCTTTAGGTCTAACACAGGAATAAATACCAGAGAAATTTTATGAAAAAATATGTTATGTACGTAAGTCATAGTTCCTTCCAACATGACACTGATACTCAAGCTCAGATATTGACAACTTAAGGCCCTGAGACCAAGTTCAGTTTCCTGCCTCTTTTGCAATAAAGTTTTATTTGAACTTAGCCAAACCTTTTGATTCACATATTGTTTTATCGTTGACTTTGTACTACAAGAGAAAAATAGAAAAGTTACTATTGAAAAGCATAAGGCCTGCAAAGGTGAAAATATTTACTATCTGGTTTTTTACAGGAAAAAAAATATAAAGAAAATGCCAATCTTTGATTTATCAGTATATACAGACATAAAATGTATGAATGTAAGTCACAGATAATTAGAAAACAGGACAGTAAACAATAAATTGCTTAATGCCTTGTATAGTCAATAATTAAAACTAATATTAAGTGATGGAAGAGATCAGCATTTGCTACTTTCATTAGAAACTCTTCTGTGGAAGAAAAATGACAAGTAGATTCATAAAGAAAGGTTAAGATGTTGGTGAAAAAATTCTGTGGGAGAAGTATACTAAGTGAAAGTGGAAATGGACAAGCTCTAGATATTCAGCGAACAATGAGAAGTTGATTTGAGCATGTGCACAATGTGTATGCAGAAGAAAATCAGGCACAGAGGCTGGAAGATAGGGTAGTATCTTAGAAAGAGTGATTGGTACGTTCTGAGCAGGACCCCACAGTGTACAAGTTACATGACCATAGAGGTCATTCAAAGGTAACAAAATAAAACAGTATATTGGAAGAGGAAAGGTAAAAATGGAGAGAAGAAAACACATATTAGGGAAAGTCAGGTAATACTTGATAACTCGTTAAATATGGTAATGAAAAAAAAGTGAAAAAAATGCTCTGAAATTTAAGTTTTGTGAGTTTGAGAGGCTGAGAACATCTTTAACAAAAACAAAAACAAATTGAGTGCATCAGGATAAAAAAAAAAGCAAACAAAAAACACTTGGGGATTAAAGAACATAAGAACAGAAACAAATAGAAAATAAACAGAAAAAGAACAGAAAATAAACAACTCTGGCAAGTGCCAAAGAATCATGGGTGAAATGGTAGAAGGTAAGTTGGAAAATCTGTGAGGTAGACAGTGGGAAGCCATCCAAAATTTTTCAGCAAGGCAGCCATATGGATTAAGTCTGTGTTTTAGAAAGCTAACTCTATGTAATGGGGAGAAACTAGAAATCAAGAAATTACTTAGAAACTTAGTGTAGCAATCTAAGAGAAATGGAGAGAACCTAAATTGAGCCAGTGACCATAGAATTTCAGGGAATGCTGTACATGATTAAAGTACAGATTCTTAAACCCCTTGGTGTAAGAACTGTGTCTTGTCTACTATTAAATTCAAGCTTTTTAAAAGTAGGCAGAATAACTAGGTACTTCAGAAATATTTATTCAATGCATAAATATAAAGAAAGGAGTTACATGTATCTCTAAGGTTCTTTGGTCAACTTGAGGTTTGTTGTTTGTTTTTAAGATTTTATTTATTTATTCATGAGAGAGAGAGAGAGTGAGAGAGAGAAACAGAGGGAGATGCAGGCTCCCATGGAGCAGGGAGCCAGATGGGTTACTTGATTCTAGGATCCTGGGATCACAACCTGAGCTGAAGGTAGATACCTAACCGACTGAGCCACCTAGGCATCCTCAACTTAAGTTTAGATAATGTGAACCATCAGTACACTCAGTATGCACATTGTATTAGTTCTATTTTTAATTTTTAATTTTTTAATTTTTTGAGGAATAACCATACAGGTTTCCATAGTGGCTTTACCAATTTACATTACCACCAACAGTGTATGAGTGTTCCCTTTTTTTCACATTTCATCTGCATTTCATCTGTTAAGATTGCTTATAGCATTCTACTGACTGGTCAGCTTTTCCCATCTCCCGGATACAATGAAAAGGGATAGCCTTGCTGTTGTAAGAGTTTAACCTCTGTATGGATATTAGAACTTCAATAGTATTTCTTATAAAATAGCTAATTGTTTTATATCAGATGTTGGCAAAACTTTTCTGTAAAGAGACAAATAATACTTATTTTAGGACTTGGTGGGCCACATAATCTCTACTGTAACTGCTCAGCTTTGCTCTTGTTGTGTTAAAGCAGCCATAAACAATGTGGAAAGTAATGAGCATGGCTATGTTATAATATAACTTTATTTACCAAAGTAAGCAGTGAATTATATTTGGCTTCAGGGTCACCATTTGCTAATGCCTGATTTATATTAAAATATGAGTTTGTGAATCAAATTCCTTAATTTGGTAATTTGGTGTCTGATCAATTGCATGGCTAGAAAGAAACTAAAAATATGTAACAGCATTATTTCAAATTGAGAAAAGGAATATTGAAAGTAAAATCTTTTAGATTTTGCACACTGTGAAAGCACAAAATATTGGGAATATTACATTACAGGATTATCATTAATACAAATGGGCTACAAAGCAATGTAATTTTTTACTTTATTGTGCATAAGGAAGCTAAATATTTTATTTTTGCTTTGAAAAATATTTCATCACGATTTTAGGATGTTGAGAAGAGCTAGTATGATTTTGGGCCAAAAATAGTGATGTTCAAAGTGAAATCCAAGTACCTCTCATTGAGCTGTCTTGGATTATACTTTTAATTTTCTTGAGAGGAATAGCATTTTCTATGTCACTATTTTTAAACAAATTTCTCCTCCTCCTTCCTCTTCCACCCTTTACTCAAATATTTTTTTTCTGTTTTTCTTTTTTTTTTCCCCTTACTCTCTGTTCCTTGTCTCAAGTGCTGAAATTTGAACTTTTTTTTTAAAGATTTTATTATTTATTTGATAGAGAGAAAGAGATCACAAGTAGGCAGAGAGACAGGCAGAGAGAGAGGGGGAAGCAAGTTCCCTGCTGAGCAGAGAACCCTATGCAGGGCTCCATCCCAGGACCTGAGAGCATGACCTGAGCCAATGGCAGAGGCTTTAACCCATTGAGCCACCCAGGCGCCCTGAAATTTGAACTTTACGTACTACAACTAGGTCTCCCTGACACTAGGTATTTAATGGTTCTCAAACAGTGCCCCTTGATTCCGCCTCCTCTCCTGCAATACCTTTCCTCCTTAATAACCTTTACATCTGCTCTCTTGCTTCTCTAACCTGCAATTCTTTTTTTTTTTTAAGATATTATTTATTTATTTGAGAGACAGAGAAAGTGAAAAAGAGCATGAGTGGAGAGAAGGTTAGAGGAAAAAGCAGACTTCCTATGGAGCTGGGAGCCTCTAACCTGCAATTCTTTAGGGAATCTAATTGTAACACACAAATATTGAAAGGAAGAAAATAAAATATATGGCACTTCTCCATAGGATAGAGTTGTACTCCCAAAGAATTTCTAGACTTAGGCTTCCATTTTTTTTTTTATGGTGTTGTTCTTAATTGATTGTTTTTTTAATTGAGGTAAAAATTAGTATATATTATATGAGCTTCAGCTGTATATTAGAATTCAGCTTTGTACACTACAAAGCAATTACTACCACAAGTCTAGTTACTATCCATCACCATACAATTGAGACCCTATTACCCATTTGCCTACATCTCAACTTCTTTCCCTTCTGATAACCAATATATTCTCTATGACTTTGTTTTTGTTTTCTTTTGTTTGTTTGCTTTGTTCTTAGGTTTCATATATAAGTGAAATCATATGGTATTTGTCTTTATCTGACTTATTTCACTTAGCATAATACGCTAAAGGTTCATCCATGTTGTCACAAATAGTGATTTCCTTTTTTATTGCTGACTGGTATTCTATCATATCTGTATCTATATATCTATATCTATATACCACATCTTTTGATTGATTTATCCATTGATTGACACTTAAGATTGTTTTTGTAAGCTTGGTAATCATATATAACGCTGCAGTGAACACAGGTTGCATGTTTCTCTTTGAATTGGTGTTTTTGTTTTCTGGATAAATACTCAGAAGTGGAATTGCTGAATTGTATTAGTTCTATTTTTAATTTTTTGAGGAATAACCATACAGGTTCCCATAGTGGCTTTACCAATTTACGTTACCACCAACAGTGTATGAGTGTTCCCTTTTTTTCACATCCTTTCCAACAGATGTTATTTCTTATCTCTTTGACAAAAGCCATTTTAACAAGAGTGAGATTATGGCTTGATTTTCATTTCCCTGCTAATTAATGATGTTGAACATCTTTTCACGTGCCTGTCAGCCATTTCTATGTCTTCTCTGGAAAAATGTCTATTTACATCCTCTGTCCAATTTTTAACGAGGTTGCTTCTTTTGTTGTTGTACTTTATGTATGAACATATGTTGAATTACATGTTCTTTATGTATTTTGTTTATTAGCCCCTGTATATGATAAGCACATATCTTTTATTTAGCACCTTGATTTGTGTTTTGTTGATGATTTCCTTTGCTGTGTAGAAGATTTTAGGTTTGATATAGTCCCATTTGTTTATTTTTGCTATTGTTTCCCTTGCTTTTGAAGTCAAACCAAAAAAAAAAAAAAATTACTGAGACTAATGTCCTAGAGCTTGCCATCTATGTTTTCTTCTGGGATCTTGTGGCTTCAGGCTTTACATTCAAATCTTTTATAAATTTTGAGTTAATTTTTGTGTGTGGTGTAAGAAAATGATCAGTTTCATCCTTTCACATGTGGTTGTCCAATTTCCCCAATTCCACTTATTGGGAAGACTGTCCTTTTCCTACTGCATATTTTGGACTCCTTTATCATAAATTAATTGAACATATATGTGTGAGTTTATTTTGGGGCCCTGTACTCAGGTACATTTATGTGAGCCCCTCTTATTTTCTCGTTCAGTCCAAGTAAAGATTTATCAGTTTTATTTATTTTTTCAAAGAAGCTTTTAGTTTCCTTGAACATTTCTTTTATCTTCTTGTCTCTATTAAATTATTTCTACTCTGATCTTTATTATTACCTTCATTCTACTAGTTTTGGTCATTATTTATTATTCTTTTTTACTTCCTTAGGTATAGTGTTAGATTGTTGATGTGAGTTTTTCGTATTTCTTCAGGTTAATTTTATTGCTATACTTCCCTCACAAAACAGGTTTTGCTGCATCTCACAGATTTTGGCCTTTTGTATTTCAATTTTGATTTGTATCCAGGTATTTTTTTTTTCTTTCTTGATTTTATCATTGACCCATTGGTTGTTTGGTAGCATGTTGTTTAATCTCTACATAATTGTGATTTTTACACTTTACTTCCTGTAATTGATTTCTAGCTTTATACTGTTGTGATCAGAGAAGATGCTTGATATGATTTTGTTTTTTGTGAATTTACTGAGACTTGTTTTGTGGTTTAACATTTTATCTATGCTGGAGAATGTTCCCTGTGCACTTGAGAAAAATCTGTGTTCTGCTTCTTTTGGATGGAATGTTCTGTATATATCTGAGTCCAGCTGGTTTAATGCGTCACTTAGGGCCAATATTTCCTTATTGATCTTCTGTCTGGTTATCCATCCTGATGTAATTGGCACATTAAAGTCCCCTAATATTATCATATTACTGTCAATAACTCTCTTTAAGTCTATTAATATTTGCTTTATGTATTTAGGTACTCCTTCACTGGGTTATAAATGCCTACATAAATACTTACAAATGTTATATCTTCTTGTTGGACTGACCATTATGTAATGCCCTTGTCTTTCATATAGTTTGTTTTGAAGTTTATTTTGTCTGATGTAAGTAAAACTACATCAGATTTTTTTTTTTTTACACTTTCCATTGGCATGGAATATCTTTTTTATCCCTTCACTTTTAGTCTGTGTGTCATTAAATCTGAAGTGAGTCTCTTGCAGGCAATATATGCATGGGTCTCGGGGTTTTTTTGTGTTTGTTTGTTTGTTTTTGTTTTATTTTGTTTTTTTCACATTGAGTCACTCTGTGTCTTTTGATTAGAGATTTACTCCATTTACATTTAAAGAATTATCGATAGGTATATACTTATTGACATTTTGTTGATTGGACATTTTTGTAGTTTGTCTCTATTCCTTTTTTACTTCTTTTGTTCTCTTCCCTTGTGGTTTGGTGATTTTCTCTAATGTTATGTTTAGATTCCTTTCTTACTGTCTGTTGTGTATCTGTTATAGATTGTTTATTTGTAGTTACCATGAGGTCCTCATATAGCACCATGTAGCTAGATAGATAGATAGATAGATAGATAGATAGATAGAAACACACACACATGTGTATATATAGTCTGTTTTGTTGATAGCATCTAACATCTGAACACAATCCAAAAACTACATCTTTATTACCCTCCCCTACCATGTGTTTTATTCTTGATGTCACATTTTACATCTTTTTTAAAAATTTTATTTATTTGTTTATTTTTAGAAATACACCACAATAGTTAATTTTATTTGTTCAAGGGCTCATATTGCAAGCATTAAGCCAAGCATAGGCTTTGATTCTGTGAGCGTGGATTCACATATTTAGGAAGATAAAAGCAAACTGTGATCCATATCTATACGGATGAAAAACTAAAGGCTCACAGTTAATCACAATGTAGTTTTAAATTTCTACCACCTAGAAGCCATGAATCACAGATCTTTTAGGTCTTTCTGGATGTCCCACAAGGTATCTGCACTTTTCTTGGGCTGGGCAGCCTCATCATCCTTCAGTTTCTGGTTGATCACACTGGTTAAGTCCCAAGCATTCAGGATACACAGAAGGTTCAGGAAGATTTCGTTCTCAATGCCATACATCCCCTTCACCATTGTTGACACTGGATGAATCCTGAATAGATTTTTCAACATGGATACAATTAGATCAGCCACACTTAATCCAATAGCCCAGTTGGTGTATCCTTTTAGCTTGATGACATCATAGGCACTTTCTACCACCATCTAATGCACTTCCAACTTTCACTGTCATTGTATGTTCCCATTTCTGGATTCAATTCCTGAAGAGAAACGCCTGCCACATTCACTGTACTCCATACAGCCACACTTGAATCACAATGCTCTCCCCAAATCCATCCATGGCAGCTTCTGGGATGAATGCCAAGTTTTTCGGCCATAAGACAGTGATATCTAGCAGAATCCAGATTACACCCACTTCCAAATCACATGGCACTTGGGTAGTCCACTTAGTTTACGGGTAACATATGTGAGAATATCCACTGGGTTGGAAACCACAATAATGATACAATCAGGACTGTACTTGACTGTCTGTGGAATAATGAATTTGGAGACATTAACATACTTGACTGTCTGTGGAATAATGAATTTGGAGACATTAACATTCCTCTGCACCAGATTGAGCCAGCTCTCTCCCTCCTGCTGGCAGACTCCTGCAGTCACCACCACAATCTTAGAATTGGCAGTCACAGAATAATCTTTATCTGCCATAATTTTACGTGTCTGATGAAAAAAGCTCCCATGTTGCAGATCCATCATTTCTCCTTTATCTTCCAAAACCTCCACAAGGGTAAGTTCATCAGCCAGGAACTTTCCCAGAATTCTAATGGCACATGCCATACCAACTCGTCCAACTCCCAGTACAGTGGTATTATTGTTTGGGACTGTTCTCTTCTTCTGCAACTGGTGCAATCAGTTTTTCCTTAAGAGTTGCCATTGTGCCCAGAGAGAACCAGCTGGGAGAGCCATGCAAAGACCACATTTTACATCTTTTTATTTTGTGTACCCCTTAACTAATTATTTTATTTTTTTAAAGATTTTATTTATTTATTTGACAGAGAGAGAGAGAGAGATCACAAGTGGACAGAGAGGCAGGCAGAGAGAGAGGGGGAAGCAGGCTCCCCGCTAAGCGGAGAGCCTGATGCAGGGCTCGATCCCAGGACCCTGGGATCATGACCTGAGCCAAAGGCAGAGGCTTTAACCCACTGAGCCACTCATGTGCCCCCCTTAACTAATTATTATAGCTATGATTAATTTTAGTATTTTTGTCTTTTAGCCTTCATATTAACTTTATTAATGGTTAGTCCATTATCTTTATGATATATTTACATTTATTAATGAGATTTTTACTTTCATATATTTGTTACTAGTTATTCCCTTTTCTTTTTAGCTTAAAGAAGTCTCTTTAATTTTTTTTTTTTTAAGGCCATTTAGTGGCAATGAATTCCTTTGCATTTTGCTTATCTGGAAAACTTTATTTCTCCTTCAATTCCAAATAATAACCTTGCCAGATAAAGTATTTTTAATGGAAGTTTTGCTTTGCTTTGCTTTGTTTCGTTCTGTTTTTCCTTTCAGCACTCTGAACTCCTATATGCCTATAAACTTTCTGCTGATAAATCTGCTGATAGCCTTAAGGTTCCTCTATATGGAAGAATTTGTTTTTCTCTTGCTGCTATTAGTATTCTCCCTTCATCTTTAAGTATTGACATTTTAATTATAATGTATCTTGGTTTGGATCCCTTTGTGTTTATTTTATGTGGAACTCTGTGCTTCCTGGAACAGGATGCCTAATCCCTATTTTGTTCCCCCTAGATTATGGAAGTTTTCAACCATTCTTCCTTTTTTTAAAAGTTTTAATTAAAATTTCAGTTATTTAACATACAGTGTATATTAGTTTCAGGTGTAAAATCTAGCTATTAATCACTTACATAAAATACCCGGTGATCATCACAAGTGCCGTCCTTAATACTTCCTCATCCCACTGTCTACCTCCCCTCTAGTAACTGGCAGTTTATTTTCTATAGTTGAGAGTCTGTTTTCTAGTTTGTCTCCCTTTTTTGCCTCCATATTTATCTGTTTCGTTTCTTAAATTCCACATATGAGTGAAATCATATGATACTTATCTTTCTCTGACTGACTTCTTTTGCTTAGCATAATACTCTCTAGCTCTATCCACTGTTTCAAATGGCAAGATTTCACTCTTTTTATGGCTGACTTATATCCCATGCCACATCTTCTTTATCCATTCATTAGTCATTGGGCATTTGGGCTCTTTCCATAATTTGGCTATTATTGATAATGTAGCTAAAAGCATCAGGGGAGCATGTATCCCTTCAAATCAACATTATAGTATCCTGTGTGTAAATACCTAGTAGTGCAAATGCTGGATTATAGAGTATATCTAGTTTTAACTTTTTGAGGAAGTTCCATACTGTTTTCCAGAGTGACCACAACAGTTTTCATTCTCACCAACAGCGTAAGAAGGTTTCCCTTTCCCCACATCCTTGCCAACACCTGCTGTTTCTTATATTGTTGATTTTAGCCATTTTTATAGGTGTGAGGTGATATCTCATTGTAGTTTTGATTTGTGTTTCCCTGATGATCAGTGATGTTGAGCATCTTTTTATATGTCTGTTAGCCATCTGTCTATCTTCTTTGGAAAAATGTCTGTTCATGTCTTCTGCCTATTTTGTTTTTTTTTTTCTCTTTCTTAAAATTTTTTATTAACATATGATGTATTATTTGCCCCAGGGTACATGTCTGTGAATCATCAGGCTTAAATATCTGGATTATTTGGTTTTTTTGGATGTTGAGTTTTGTTAAGTTCTTTATATTTTTTGGACATTAATCCTTTGTTGGATATATCATTTACAAATATCTTCTCCCATTCAAAAGGTTTCCTTTTAGTGTTGTTGATTGTTTCCTTCACTGTGCAGAAGCTTTTATTTTAACGAAGTCCAGTAGTTTATTTTTGCTTTTATTTCCCTTGCCTCTGGAAATATATCTCATAAGAAGTTGCTATGGTCAATGTCAAGGAAGTTACTCCCTGTGTTCTCCTCTAGGATTTTGGTGGTTTCCTATCTCACATTTAGGTCTTTCATCCATTTTGCATTTATTTTTGTGTATAATATAAGAAAGTGGACCAGTTTCACTCTTCTGTCTTTTGCTGTCCAGTTTTCCCCACACTAGTTGTTTTTGTGCATTGGGTGAAACAGCTGCCTCTCTCAGTCTTGAAGCAGTGGACTTGTGTAGCAGATAAACCTTGTCTTTCAAATGTTTTAAGATTGTGTTTGTTTCTCTGACCTTTGCGATTGTCTAAGCAGCCTAATTTATTCTTCCTAGGTCCCAGCTGTTGCAGGTATGCCAAAATCTGTCAGTGTTCCAAAGGGAGGGATTTTAGACAGTGCATAGTTTTAGTCTTATTGTGAGACAGATCCTCAGGGAACAGCCTTTAAGGTGTATAAATAGAGTCTGAATCGTGAACCATGATTCATAATTGTAAACCACGCTGACTTTCAAACCTGAGAGATCTGGACAACAGTTTTTTAAAAATTATTGCTTTAGACATATGTACAATGCCTTCTCTGGGAGATATCAGCAAAGACAAAAGAGGACTCTGATATGGTGATTCTTTACTTAGGTTCCTGGGGGAACCTCTGACCTCTGGGTGTCCTCAGGCTTAAGCTCCAGAACAAGAAAATAGGCATTTTCACACAAATTTTGGGAGAGTGTTTCAGTCTACTGTTTATGCAGTGCCCTGGGGATTGTAGCCTGCCGAGGTCTGTTCCTTTAAATGTTTCGGAACGTGAGGCCCAGAAATGTCATCTCCCCTGGCCGAGAGAGCTAGATACTCAAGAAGTGTGCCCTGTGAGGGCTGTGCATCCTTGCCAGCTTTGGTGGGACAAGCAGTGGCTGTGGTGCATAAGGGTGAGGTGTTTGGCTGGCCAGCTAGAGCCGGGCAGACTGTGGCTGTGGTGTGTGGGGTCAGGGTGTTCGGGCTTGAACTAGAAGTGAGGACTGAAGAGGATTTCCTCTGAAACTGTGTCTCTGCCTCTCCTACCTGTCTCAGTGTGGCCCTTTTATTTTTTGCTGTGGAGCCGCTATTTAGCCAGCTCTCAGGTCCTTTTCATAGGGAATTATTCTATATATATGGCTGTTGATTTGTCGTGGCCATGGAAGAAGATGAGTTCAGGATCCTTTTATGCCACCATCTTAAAATCTCTTCTTGATGGATGTTCTTAGAAAAATGTTTCTGAGTCTTTCATTTCCTTTGATTTACTTATTTATCTTTAAGCAAATGCAAAGACATGGATTATTTTTATCACCTAACTACTAGCAAAAACCACATTGAATATCAAGGACAGTTAATTTCTCATATCCTCTACAATTTCATTATAACCCATTGATTTTTAGTCTTCCTGCTTTAAAACTCTACAGGACAGGCATTAACTACTCTGAACAATAGGTCCACTTGTTAGGAAGATAAAAAAGGTTGAAAACTAAATATAACTGGTGGGATCACAAGTTGTAACACTTTTCTGCCTTTAATTTAGGATCCTTATTCTACTAGGCAGGTTCTATAAAAATAAGATTTAAGAGAATAGTTATTGATCGACTGAGATTAAATTCATATCCAAAAGGCATATGACAGAACACGAAGCACAAAAGAATAAGAGAATGACATTAAGCTGCAAAATTTAATATTCCATTCTAAATTTGAATATATTATAACTTACTTATATAATATAGTATAACAGGTCTGTGTAAGTAGAGGAAACTTTAGCCAGTTAGTAGAGGAAAAAAAATGAAAAAATAGATGATTTAATAACGAAGGATGTTAAACATTTCTTTACTTAGGCCTGTGATTTGATAAAGATCATGTGACCTGAAGGAAGGGTATGTATGTAACAACAGCAGTTTCCTAAGAAACACTAAGAATGGTGTGCTAAGGCACAGAAGGAGTTTATGTGGTAGGTTAGGAAAGTAACAATATCCATTGATACACTCAATTCCTGATTATGATTTAGTTGGGCTTATTATAAACTAAATTTAATAATTATTCCTGGTTTTTTTTTTTTTCCTCAGAAAAAACCCTTAAAAAAATCTTTGCTTCTAAGAAAATAGGATGCATATATTTAGGCTTAGGGAAAATTGAGGGAGTTAACTTAGTCATTATCTTTAAGGAGGAAAATGTTTTTATTAATGTAATTCCTATGTATGATTGTCTATTATTGTCCTATTAGTCATCCCAGTAATGGGTGCTATATAGGAAACTTCACTTTAAATCATTACGTGAATAACCCTTGTCAACTTCAGAGGTTCCCTAATATATTTTTTTCTTTTTCACTGTTAATATTTTACTGTATAATTACAGCTCCCAATCCCTGTGCAGCTAATGACGGCAAAGGCCCCTGCTCTCACATGTGTCTGATCAATCATAATAGGAGTGCTGCTTGTGCATGCCCCCACTTGATGAAGCTCTCCTCAGACAAGAAGAACTGCTACGGTAAATTTCTTGAAGCTCTTATCTAAAATTCAAATTGAATTCTCTCAAATTGTATTAGCAATAAGATTTTCCTCAAAGTGAAGCAGAAGAGATTTTTAATGTCCTTAAAAACATTTGAGGTAGTGCTATTTCCAGACTGTATTGATGATTCATCTACTTTGGGGAAGACTGACAGATTCTTTAAATATGTGATATGCTGCACTTTACTATTTATTACCTTATTCATTTTTTCTTGCCACTTTCTTATTTGGTGTGTTAGCAGAATTTATCTCTATAAAGCAGGGAGATTTGTAAGTGAAAGTGCATTTTCAGAAAGTGATGATGTAGGTAACCTATGTAATAAAGAGGTACTTAACAGCTTTAATCTCCTCCTGCTCTTCTAAAGTTACTTTCATATCATTTTAGAGCAGATTATCAACTTGAATGGGGGACAAATGAAGTAAAATACTTAACTTTGAAATATTTCTTGAAAATATTTAAACAGCACACTTAAACAAGAAAAATGATAATGAAATTTATGAATGAAATCAGACTGTAGGTTTTTTTCTGTTTTGAATTCTTTTAATTTTGAGTAATTTTTTTTTTATTTGCAGAGCAATTACTCTTCAGGGCAGAAAAGAATGTGCTCACAAAATCTTAGCTCAGGAATGTAGGCACGTTGATTTAATTAATTATATATAATCTTAACATATCACAACAACAATAATTTTAAAAAGAGCAATGAAATAGATTATTTGTGACATTTATTTCTATTTAATCTCCTATTTTACAAACTCGGTTCAAAAAGGTGCCTATGGGAAGTAAAAATGATGTAACGCCTCACAATGTTACTACAGATTTAAAAAAAATGTATAATAAAGCATGCTTTAACATTATTTGAACCCCAATTTTTTTAAAGATTTTATTTATTTATTTGACAGAGAGAGAGAGATCACAAGTAGGCAGAGAGGCAGGCAGAGAGAGAGGGGTAAGCAGGTTCCCTGCTTAGAGCAGAGAGCCCTGAACCCCAATTTTGGTAAGGAAAACATGAATATGATTTTTAAATCCATGTTTAATTGTATTCAGAGATAGTATAAAAAATGTTCTTAGATGCCTTCAAAAATCATTTAATTTTGTTCCAATTAGGTACAAAGAACAAGTACGGTTGTTTGACAGTTGTAGAATTCATGTGTTTTACCAACTGTTTAAAATTATAAAACCAAATCACTGAGAATTTCTTGGTATTTCTAACTAAAGAAAAATAATGATTTAAGAATTCTAACTTGTTTTACATTTGTTTCTTAAGTATTTTAATTTAAATAATAGATAACTCACTTATGCCCATCGGATCTTGATTATGATTTTCTGGTGTTAAAATTCCTTTAAATCATCAACAAGTAATAATTTTAGAATTTCTAAATTGCTTCAAACCTGCTGAACTTATAAGAGAAAAACACTTATATCTATTTCTTTTCTAGAAATGAAAAAATTTCTTCTGTATGCAAGGCGTTCTGAAATCAGAGGA
Organism: Nasua narica; assembly: GCA_028533885.1. Classification (NCBI taxonomy): domain Eukaryota; kingdom Metazoa; phylum Chordata; class Mammalia; order Carnivora; family Procyonidae; genus Nasua; species Nasua narica. Next base: position 94,271,603 of record CM052810.1, on the reverse strand, counting down.
GTGGATATTGATAATCCATATTTTAACTTTATCACGGCCTTTACAGTCCCTGATATTGATGATGTTACTGTGATAGACTTTGATGCATCCGAAGAACGTTTATACTGGACAGATATTAAAACACAAACCATTAAACGGGCTTTTATTAATGGAACTGGATTGGAAACTGTTATTTCAAGAGGTAAGAGTTCTGTACATTACAACTTTAAAAAATGTCACTCAATTTATAATAATCACAAGTTTCTTTTGTATTCTTTTTTTATTATCCAATTCTGTGTTGTTAATTGAAAGTTGGAATTGATTATTCAGAGATTTAATAATATGCTATGTCTTTACAATTGTAGAATGCTATAATTATGTTGCATATAATAGCCTGATAACTAGAAATTTAGTTTCAAAAGAAGAAAAAATTCAAAAGGGATCTCCTTAAAATTTATGGATTTCTAAACAAACACATTTGAAGACTCCTTTCTTGCTGATGGGGGAATAGTAATTTGTGCATACAGAAAATATAGGATATTAGGAAGGACTGTTTTCCCTCTCTGTACTCAAGCTTATTATCAACTTCCTTTTGCATGAATTTCTACAGAACTGGACTACACAAATAAGACACAGGGAACTTATTTCTATCCACCTCCTGACATAGCAGGTTAAATCATAAGTTATTGGTAAATGTTGTTAAGTTAACCATAAAATAAAAAAAAAAAGTAACTTTCCCCAAAGTAGAAAATATAGTTGAAGTGAAATTAGACATACTTGCAGATGCTATGGTTGAACTCTAAATATTTAGCATTGAATTATTCTAGTCTTTGTTTGAATCTTGGTGATTGTGATTTCTGGATCAGCTGTTGTTATTGTTGTTATTATTGTTATTATTAGTAGCTTAGTGTATCTTCATTGAGTATCTGCTCTTTTCCATGACTGCAAAACCAAACAAGACAGTTTCTGTTTAATTTCATGCTCCAATAAGCATGACAGAGTGATTAGGAAGAGGATAGAAGAAAGGATGATCAGTAATCCATACAGATATATCAAACTCTCATGCTCTCATGAAACATACTAAAAATTTAAAATCAGACTTTATATGAGGAATGATCCATCACTTAATGAAAGCAATAAGAAGTGCAGATTTTAAATTTACAGGTTTTCAAGAGTTGCCACATATCATACTTACAAAGCTGCCCTGAGTACCACTAGTAGATCTGAGAGTCTTTGACCACTAAAGTGCTCTTTTATTTATGCTAGCTCTTTACTCATCTAAGTTTAGTGCTATTAAGGCAACTTGACTGAATTGGTTATAAACTTGTTTAAATACTTATTTCAAACTTTCCATAAGAGAAGCACCTCTATAAAAAGGCAAATGCAAAGATTTTTTTCTTCATAAAGGATTTTTTACAAAGGGGAGGGAAAAAATGGTTGGATAATCATTGTTAGACTAGGTAATGATCATTAAACACCTTGAAAGATCAGTTAAAGAACATTAGGTGCCTTCTAAGACTGACAGTCAGGTGATTTTCTCATAAGAAATTCATCAAAGTCTGACAGAAAATTGTTTAAGCACTTTATCATGAATGTGAAATCCTTACCAAAAGGCTTTGTGAATTGTGTGAAGTAAAAGATGTTATACCGCAGAAAAAATGTGAGGACAATTTTCTGTCTATCAGTATAGATTGTTGGCTACTAGTTATTTGATGAATTTGTCTTTGGGAAAATTTTCATTTAGCACACTCTATTTATAATTATAACCAAAAATTGAGCAATGATATTTTCTAACCAACAATTAATACATACATTCATTAGGATCAATAATCATTAATTCAATCATTTTTAAAAATATCAGAGTCTTTTATATATGATAAGAAATTGAAGGAAAATCAGTTTTGGCTGAATGGTATGAAACAGAACAAGAGGACATACAATACAAGCTGATGGAGCTAAAGAAATAAGTCGACACTGACTCTAGACTTTATAAGTTGTTGATTTTTATATTAGTACTGAAAATAATGAGAACCAAGGAAGTGTTTCAAGAAGGCAGCAGCTGTATGGTTAGGTTTGTCTTTGGAAAATATGGGTTCTAGCTTTTAGGTTTAGTCAAGAATTGAAGAGGTCTGAGACGGATGTAAGTGAGACAGAGACTCTAGGAGACTAGATCGTTGGTATAGCGGTTTTAGTGAGATGTGGTAGAAATCTGGACTAGAAAGGAAACGAAGAAATGAGGGAGAATTATAGAAATATAAAAGAGTGAAAATATAAAGGAACTTAATTGGATGTGAATGTTGAAGAATAGGAATTGTCAAAGATAAGTCCTTCATTTCTAGCTCCCCTACAAGTTGAATGATGTTGCATTTTCCTTTCTTCTAGGGTGAAACCCTTCAAGGACTGATTTATCTTTCCATTAATAGAAAGCTTGAGATGAACTTTTGACAGTTCAGCTTGTGAGCTTATCAAAGTATCTCAAATCCTGCCAGTAATTGTACTTTATTTTATCCTTTCATCTTTTGGATTCCCTGTGAATGTCTGTCTGACCTTTCTCTTATTTCTTACATGCTAGTCTCTGTATCTTCTCCCTCCGTTGTCCTTCCTCTACTAGACTTTTTCTTGAGAGGTTCTTTCTTTTCTTATCTTCCTCAGCCTAAGTCTAATGTGAAACCTGCTTCAAAAATCAGACTCTACATTTGCCATTGCCCCAAGTTCAGACCATTTTCTGAGAAAACACTGAACCTTCATGAGGGGGTCTAGAAGTAGTTTGCCTGCCATGCCATTCTCCATATCCTAAAATACTAAGCTGTTCTTAATTTATGTACTACCTACACAAGCTATTTGTTAGTTACTTGTTCAAAGCACACTTTGAACAAGTGTGTTCAAAGCATTTTATATTGCTTTGATTTTTATATTATAAGCATAAATGCTAACATATGACTATAGATGTATTCTTTGTATAAATTAACAAATATTTATTTCACATGTATATCTGCCTCTTTCACAAAAAACATAAGTAATTTTATTCTAAGAAAAACTACCGTAACAATTCATAGCAAATGTTTTTGCTAGTAGTCTGCAGCCTGACTCTCTGGTAGTAATTAATCCTTATCATTGAGTCACTGCTTCATCCAGATATTTTTCAATTATTGATGCTTTCAAGGTTTATTTTTTCTGATGTGATGAATAATACTAGCTGTTGTTACTGTGGCAAGCACCATAATCTCTTGTAATCTTTACAAACCTATTATTATGAAATAACTTTCATTCTGCAGATGAGAAAGCTTAAGCTTATGAAAGCTGAAACTCTGTCTCAGAAACAGAGTGAGGAAACAATGGAGGGACAGTCATACTCCAGACTGTATGGTTAGAGCTCTTGTCATCCTCGTTACTCTACAATGAAAGAATTTGGGACTTCATCCCCAGCAGCTGGGCGTTGTCCTTTTATGCTCAGTCGCCTCCACCATTACACCTTACTAGATAAAAGACTGTCTCCCCCAAACTCTAAATTAACATAGCAAGAAACAAACTTGCAATTAACATAGTAAGAAAAAAAGAAGACATTAACAGGCCTTAAAGTTCCTTATATAAGGGGGAGTTACATAGTTGGGTTTTCACATTTGTATCTATTCTTCTTTTATCTATCATTTTATTCCCCATACAATGCTTTGAAGTAATGTTACTTTTGTTTTTAAAAATGAGGAGGCATTTAATTCAGGTTTCTCATTGTAGGAAATAGTAGGGCTTTGTTACATCCAAGTTTGAATTGACTCTAAAGCAATGCTGTTTTTCCACCTAGAGTCCCTTTCTTTTACAAATAAGGAATTTGGGGGCACCTGGGTGGCTCAGTGGGTTAAAGCCTCTGCCTTCTGCTCAGGTCATGATCTCAGGGTCCTGTGATCAATGATCAAGCCCCGCAGCAGGCTCACTGCTCAGCGGGGAGCCTGCCTCCCCCTCTCTCTGCCCTCCTCTCTGCCTACTTGTGATCTCTCTCTCTCTCTCTCTCTGTCAAATATATAAATAAATAAAACAAACAAACAAATAAGGAATTTTGGCAAGTGTAGGGGTTATTCCATCCTTCTGCCAACATTTTGGTTATTCTGACATATAAGAAAAAGCTTTTAGAGATATATTTGTAGCTTTATCAGGTTCCAGGCTACTGTCAATAAAAATTCACTTTTTGTTGGAAAAAAACTCTGGATGTATCTGATTATTCTAGGGCAAAGTGAATCGTTCACTTCTGGAAAATTAATGATTCAACTTGGGGCAAGTACCATTGATTAAGCAAAGTATTTTTTTAGTTCTAGAGTCATCCACCATCTGAAAGAACTGGACTATTAAGTTGAGTTAAGCAGATGCTAAAATGAACAAAAGGAAGTTTAATACAAATTAAAATTATCTGTTTTATAAAGAACTCTCATTTATATGGTAGGCAATTATCATAGAATCATATGCTTTTTTAACTGCAAAAATATAAACCTCTTTAAATGCAGACCTTTTGATCACATTGCTGCTAAAATTTAATTCTCAATGATAGTTTGAATCTAATTGGACCTATTTCAAAGTAGATTTCCATTATTATTTCAAATTGTTATCCACTTCTGCCAACAATTATTTTGTCAGTGAGTACTAAAGATTCATTCATTCCTTCTATTTTGAAAGACACCATATTTAATTGTACCCAGTAATAAAAATGCTTAGAAAAAAAAAGTTATTGTGAAAATTGATCCAGCGAGAATGAAGGAAATGAAAACAGGTCAGTAATAACAGTGAGATCTAGATTTTGGAACCACGCCTTGAATTCAAGTAGAACGTTTATATAGGGAACATCTGTTGTTTTGCCTATTTCTGAATAGGATTTTCAATTTTCATTTTCACCCAGGAAACCTTTCAGTGGAAGAATGTCAACATCTGTGATTTAAAAAAAAAAAAAAAAGAGAGAGAGAGAAAAGAAAAAAAGAAAGAAAAGAAAGAAAAGCAAAACCACACCTATAAATACCATTTTATTGAGAACTATGTATCTATAACAATGAGTGCTAAATAAGCCATACTTCCTATGTTTATCTTTTAGTGAGAAGGATAGAATGCTATTTTTCCCCCATAGGGAAATTCTATATGTAGATTCTATATGTGAAACATTAGATGGGTAGGGACATGGCTATATTTAGCTAAAACAGTCTACAACCTCAGGCAGCTTCATATCTGGTAAAATAATGAGATATAAACAACTAACTAAACTATAATATAAAGCTAAATGAAATATGGGGTTTAATAAAGGTGTAAGCTACTTAGAAAATTAGTGCAAGGAATACTAACATATTATATGAGCTCCCCAAAGTGCTCACTTAGTAGTCAAATCAGACCTTGGGGGGAAATGCTAGCAGATCAATTCAGGTTGAGATTTGAGTAGTCACAAAGCTCTGGACACTTTATATGAAGGGAGGAGCAAGTAGTGAGCAGTAGCTAGACCTTTGGGAAGAATAAATTATAAGGTTAAGGTGACAGCAGAGCACAAAGGGTTTTACATCAGGAAGAGGGGCTGTTTTTGTATTTTTGTATTTTTTTTTCCCTAAAGGCAGTGAGAAACTACTAAAGACTTACAGCTGGTTAAAGGTGGTGATTCAAACTCTTTTGAAGATAAATTAGGTGTAAATCTGAAAGACTGAAAAGTAAGAATTATAGATAAGGATACAGCTAGAAGGTTAAATCTAGAGGAAAAATTAGGCTACAACTATGAGAGGCCTAAGAAGGTGACAGATATCAAGGGTATGACAGATATAGAAGTAATCAAACCTGATGGCTGGGAGAGAGGTAAAGTTAACCAGATCATTGGAAAGATATTGGATACATTGATCCAGATGAAAATAAAATAGGCAACCTCGCATTGGACATTTTCCCAAATCAGCAGTGAATTGTTACTATAAAATACCAATAGTTAGATGTTTAGGAGATTAGAAGATATGATTAGTGGAAAAGTTGAAATGCTGCTTCAGATTCTCTAGGAAAAAAAACAACAACAGAGCTTTGGAATACATATACTTGTGTTAAAACTGATGAAACCAAGACTATGATAAACACTATATTGTTCAGAGTTGAAGAAGCATAAAATTAGTTAGGGTGTACCTGGAAGGCTCCTAAAGTATTTGCAATATTCTACTTCTAAGCTGGATTGTGGGTATGGATGTTTTGTTAATTTGTATACCACGTGTTATATATAGTAATATATGTGTGTGTATACATGCAGTTTTTGTAGTTGTAGTAAATGGAATATTTAATATTTACAAAGTTCCCTTGAAAAAGCTTGGCAAAAATGTTACTAGTTTACTTTTTTTTTAAACTTTGTCCCCAAAACAGATACATAATTTCCCAGAAACCTATTTCAAATGAATTTTGATTGGATATAGGCATATCTGCTCTCAGAAAATTATGACAGTTGGGATCCTCTCCTTCTTTGAAAGCATATGAGTTTTGGGCAAAAGCCTTTATACCTACCTCCAAGATGCTGGTGTCAGCAGGTCCACTGCATAGGGGAAAGAAAAAAGAAAGAAAAAAATTTTACAACCAGAGAATTGACAACCATTGTGGGTGTGGGTGTGTGTTTTCCATTTAGATTTATCTACATGTCAACCAATTTATATGCTTCCATTCCTCTTTCAACTAAGGCCTTTCTACTGTGATCATTTTTCTTCTTTAACGTTTAACGTCTTTAATGTTCCTTTAGTTTACTGATAATCTGTTAATGATAATCTGATATGTTGTCTGAAAATATACTTATTTAGCTTTTGTTTTTGATAGTTTTTTCTAATCATGGTAAAATAAACATAAAATTTATCATACTGACCCTTTTTAAGTGTACAATTCAGTAGTTTTAAGTCCATTCACACTGTGAAACAATCTCCAGAACTCTTCATCCTGTAAAACTGAAACTTTATAGCCATTAAACAACAGTTATCAACTCCTGGTAATTCTACTCCCCAAATGTCCATCATTCTACTTCCTTTGTCTATGAATGTAAGTACTCTAGATCCCTTTTATAAGTGGAATCACACTATATTTGCCTGTTGGTAAAGGGCTTATTTGACACAGCACGATGTCTTCAAGGTTTATCTATAATGTAGCAAGTGTCAGAATTTTTTTTAAGGGTGAATAATATCCCACTGTGTTTAGATAGATAGATAGATATCTCACAGTTTTTATATACATTCATCTGATCAATGCTCATTTGTTTGTACCTTTTGGCAAATACTGCTGTGAACGAACATAAGTGTATCTTTAAGATACCTCTTTTAATTCTTTTGGAGATACACCCGGAAGTGGAATTGCTGGATCATATGGTAATTCTGTTTTTAATTTTTTTGAGTAATCGTCATGCAGTTTCCCACAGAGGCTGCACCATTTCATATTCCTATCAACAGTACTTGGAAAGGTTCCAATTTCTCCACATCCTTGTCAACACTTGGGTTTTGTTGGTATGGTGGTAGTAGTTGTTGTTTTTACAGTAACCATCCTAATGGGTGTGAGGTGGTCTCTAACTGTGATTTTTTTTTATTAACATATAATGTATTATTTGCCCCAGGGTACATGTCTGTGAATCATCAGGCTATCTAACTGTGATTTTGATTTGCATTTCCCCTGTGATTAGTGACGTAGAACATCCTTTCATGCTCTTATTGGTCTTTTCTGTATCTGCTTTGGAGAAATGTCTATTCCATCCCTTTGCCCATTTTTTTTTAATTTATTTGAGAGACAGAGAAAGTGAGAAAGAGCATGAGAGGAGAGAAGGTTAGAGGAAGAAGCAGACTCCCCGTGGAGCTAGGAGCCCGATGTGGGACTTGATCCCGGAACTCAAGGATCATGACCTGAGCCGAAGGCAGTTGCTCAACCAACTGAGCCATCCAGGCGCCCCCCTTTGCCCATTTTTTAAGTAAAAATATTTTTGTTGTTGTTGAGATATAAAGATAATTTTGTTGAGTATGAATTTTAAGTTATTGTCTCTCAAACCTTTGCAGATACTATTCTACCATCTTTTACATTCTTTCTTGCTATTAATGATCTCCATGTTTATCTAACTAGATACTTTTAACATTCTTTCTTTGTCTTCATTAAAATGTTTTTATTTAGCTACCAAGAGTCTGTTGTGCCTCCTATGGGATCATATCTTAAATCAGTCCAGGGAAGAAAAATCCCTCAAATATTATCTCTCACCATTTTCTCTAACCTAGTCTATTTCCTCCTTTGGAAACTTTGACTAGATACGCTAGACTATTCATTCTCCAACTTACTTAACCTTTTTGGTTCTCTGTGTTGGCCCTGGCTAACTCCCTCAATTTGTCTTGTAATTTACTGGCTGAATTGTGTCTAAGTGGCTCGTTAATCCATTTAATACATTGATTCTTTTTTAATATTGTTTAAAAAATATTTACAAGTCATTTTTGGTTCTCATTTATGTCTTAGAAGAGTATTTTTTAAAATAAATTATTGGCAGGGTACCTGGGTGGCTCAGTTGGTTGGCCATCTGACTCTTGATTTCTGCTCAAGTCATGATATGCACATAGGATCAAGCCCTGTATCAGGCTCTGCACTCAGTAGTGAGTCTGCTTGAGATTCTCTCTCTCCCTCTTCCTCGGCCCCTCTAGCCCACCCCCCCACACTCTCTCTTTCTAAAATAAATAAATAAATCTTTAAAAATAAATAAATACATTATTGGCTATGCTTATGCTTTCCTTTAAAATACTCCACTCACTTTTCTTTATCTTGCACAATAATGTAAAAACATGTAGGCTTTGTAGGTTTAAATCTGTTGTTGATTTTTCTCTTAACTCTTGCTTTTATGTTTTATTTCTTTTTATGTTTTATTTTTTTGTTCTGATTTTCTATGAGAATGAACTTAATCTAGGGAAATTGTGAAGGCTTGGGTTGAGGAATTTTTTATTCTTCCATAGAGGATTTGAATTTGCTTCTGCTAGAGGGAAGAGGAGTCACTGTAAACTGGAAATCACTTGAATTTCATTATGCCCTACCCAGCCAGTGGATATCTTGTCTATAAATTAGTAATTGCTTGGTCCATTATAGACCTATGCTTAAAGTTTTTATTTGTGTTTGGTTTGGTCTTGCTTTGGTTTTGTTGTGTTTTGTTTTCTGTACTCAGAGAAAGAACAGAAAAAATAAGTTTTGTTTTTACTTTTAAATTATTCTCCTTTTTAAGTAGGCAAGGAGATTTTTTTTCCCCATTCACCTATCAGTGATAACATATACCCTTCTAAAATATCTGCTATTATTCTTGTTTATCTCTCCTAGTATTTGTGCATTTAAAGACTGAACCCACTTGCACTAAGCAACTAATAATCCATGAATCTCTAGATTATCACTTGCTTTGATTTCTCAGGCTTTTGTCCCTATGGCTGTACCAGCCTCCGTATTCTTGTTTGCCTTCCTTTATAGTTTTAGCTAACAAATAAATCTGTGTTAGCATGTAGAGACTTTCCTGTCTTGTGATCTTGATAAATTATTTAAATATTGTAATTTATCATTTTTCAGAAAATATTATTGCAATGATGAGCTTTTCAAAATATTGAATCTGTTTTAGTTCAAGAGGTAAGAGTCCCTCAATATAGAAAAGTGAACCCTTTGAGAAATTTGCTCAGAAGTCTTTGACTTGCTTGAAAATAGGGGTTGAGTCAGAATTCATTATATCAATATTTTTCTCAAGGAAAGAAAAATTTTACTAAATGTATTGCGGTTTTTATCCCTCCTCATCTTTATGGTGAATTTGCCAGGTGAGTCTAAAAACAAAAACAAAAACAAAACAAAACAAAACAAAAAAACACAATGTAGGTATTCAGAATGAATGGCCAAAAAAGACAAAAGTCTTATTTTAGACTTAAAGTTGATAATTAGAAATGCTAATCTAGTGGGTAGAAAAAGGTAAGGATAAGAGCATGAGAAGTAATATTGGGTAAGTATGTATTTAGATATGTATTTACTGTTGAGAATGAACTTGACCTGATATTTCTAAATCAGCGCAGATGTCTTAAAATTATAGATTGCGCAAGTCGTGATTTTTTTATCGATTTATTTAAAATATTTATGTTTAAAGCAGTGTTGTATACATTTGGGAAGGGAGCTATAAAGATATATTAGCAAGGAGCCTACCCTCAAGAAGTATATGTGAGAGTAGTAATATGTCAGCAAATAACTATCACATTAAGTACAAAGGAATTGACCAGATATAGACCTATTAAATAGAGACAAACTTTCTGGCTGGAATATATAAGAGAATTGATTAAGTTGAAGGGTGATGTTGCCAACAGCTTGCTTATTTTTATGTGAGATTCAGGTTCGTGGAAATGTGATAAGGTATGAGGTACAGGTAATTCCCTATAAGTTAGAAAGGTCAGGACAAGCCTGGAAATCTGAAAGCATCAGTATGACTAAAGTGTGAGGTAATTGGTTAAAAATTGTGAGAAATAAAGTTGGAAAGGTAGTTATATTCAGATTATACAGAAAGCCAGGCTAAGGAATTTAGACATCATTTTCTGAGTGGTTAGAAGCTATTGAATATCTTTGGGACAAACAGAGGTCATGATGCAGAGCTCTCTCTAGAAAAATAACCTGAGAGCAACTAAATCATTTGGTTGGATGAGGAAAAAGACTGGATGCAGTCTCAAAGACAGAGATAGATTTGAAACAGCATGAGACATAAAATTGAAAGGACGAAATAGGTATTAATTGCTTACATATGGCTATGCTTCCCAATTTAGGAGTGTAATGTATTCTCTGACCATGTGATTGGGAGTCAATCAGAAATAAATAAAAGGATTTTGAGCAGTGGAAACAGCCAAAAACAAAAACCCAAACCTTTGGATAATACGTATTATAGAGGAAATAAAAACGCATTGTGTTATTTTTGCCAATACCAAGCAATCCAGGGTAAAAATGCAGAAAGTGTTAAATCCTTGGATTGGCAAAATACCCCTCAACCCTGCATTAAACTGCTTAAATACGCATCATCTAATGTAATATTCACAGCAATCCTATGTATTATCTGTAATTAGCTTCATTTTCCTGATAAGAATAGAGTTTGAAATTTAAGTGACTTGATTAAAGACAAAAAATAGGCACCCAACCTGGAACATGAAGCCAAATCTTCTAATTATAAGTGCAAGACTGTCTTGCAGCAAACCAATTAAGTCCCGAGGGTGAAGGAACAGAAGGAGTAAATATCATCGGTGAGGCAAATAAATAAGTCTCAGACATGGCAGGTTTAGCTTTACAGAGGTGCTGTATTACTTTTTCCTCAAGAAAAGGGATCTGGATGAGGATAACTGCAAATAAAAAGAAATTTTGAGTATTGGGTTGAGAAATAAAGTTCACATTTAAGATTTGCCAGCTTACTGGTAAGTTGATGATGAAAGGTAAATTGCAGAGGAGAGGTTGTTGATAAGAAGAGAATTGAAACATGGAGAATATCTCCTAAGGGCGCTGTGACTTAACATTATTTAGAAATAGTAAGAGGATTTTGGAGCAGAAAGTAGGCTCTGTCAGGATTGGAGGACATAAACGTGCGGTGGGTCCTACCACGCCGACATTACTGTCACATCCCACCCAGAAATGCCAGGTCTCTATGTCTTATTTTGGTCTTTTAAATTTTGAAATAATTAGCAAATTTTTTAAATCCAGTGTTTTCACTTTCACATGAAAATCTAGCTTTGTGGCACCTTTTAAAAGTAATAAAAATGGAAGACATAGCAATTTGAAGAGCTAAGCAACAGCTGCTCTGTGATTCTGGAGGTAGGTAGATTGGAACCACTGCTTTGGAGCAGTGCCTGCGAGCTAGTTAGAACTTGCAGAATGTCAGGCCCCTCCTCAGAACCCCTGAATCAGAGTCTTCCTTTTTAACAATCCCCAGAGGTCTTGTAAGTTTGAGTAACATTGGTCTAAAGGGATCTAGAGATTCAGTATGCTTGCAAATAATAAAACTTTGTAAAATAAAGACAAAACCAAATTAGACTAAGTGCCACCGATTGGGGACTATACTGGCTTACTTTATAGGTTAACATGTTAAAAAGATGTTCTAGTAAATATATTTAGAAGATTTTATAGGATCCATCATTTTAAATACTTGATTTTAATTTGTTTCTTTAATTAAAATGTAGATAGGGCACCTGGATGGCTTAGTCTGTTGAGCGTTTGTTTGCAGCTCAGTTCATGATTCCTGAGTCCCCGGGACTGAGCTGAACCTGGCATCCGGCTTCTTGCTCAGTGGGGAGTCTGCTTCTCCCCCTGCTCCTTACCCTGCTTATGCTCTCTCTCATACAAAGAAAATCTTAAAAAAAAAACAAAAACAAAACAAAACAACAACAAAAAATACAATTGCATTTAAGCCTAAATTCTATTGTTTTTTTTAAAATATGCCTAATTAAATAATCAAGGAATAACAACCCAAATATTCATATTGGCTGTAATGAATTGAAACTTAATTAGATTTCTGTAATTTCTGTAGAATCCACATTGGAGGAATATTAAAAGGATTTTGTTTCTTCGCTCATCTCTCAGGCAATTTCTGCTAATTATCTATTTTGAAAGATGTTCAACTCTGGTGATTTTTTTTTTAGGAAAGTTGAATTGTTTTATTTCATTTCAGGAACAAATTGGGACTTTAAAACACAAAATAGCCCATTTTTGATGGTCCACAAGTACTTTTTCCTAACTAGAAAGATGTGCTACTGGAGAAGCTATTACTCTAATTTGAATTTTGGTCACCTTGGCCCATAAGGCTGCTGCCCGTGTCTGCTCCTAAGTGTTTACTAGTGAATCATTGAGTGTTAGTGTAATTTCAATGCTAATTGTTGCTTCAGGTTTTCAAATGGCATAGCAGTAAGACATTAATGATTATTCATGCCTTAAGAAGGGCTGATAAGGGAATGAGATCACAATCTTGTACAATTTTAGCTAACAAATTAAAGTGTAAATTAAATTTTCCCTGAGACAGAAAATAACTTACTTGGAAAGTCAAAAAGGATGAGAAACTTCATTCACTTTTAATTTTCTCTTTCCTGTTTTACAGATATTCAGAGTATCAGAGGGCTAGCAGTGGATTGGGTCTCACGTAATTTATACTGGGTTAGCTCCGAATTTGATGAAACACAAATTAATGTAGCACGACTAGATGGCTCTTTGAAAACCTCAATTATCCATGGAATCGATAAGCCACAGTGTCTTGCAGCTCACCCAGTCAGGGGGTAAAGTATGATTATTTTTTTGTAAAGTTTTCTAAAATTTCACACATTTTTGCCCTGATTTGATATAATAACTTTGTTTAATTCAGAGGAATTAACATATCAGCTATATCAATCAAAAAAGTTAATATGGAAATTGTAAAAGAGATCCCTGGTTAGAGATTGCTGTTATCTGCATAAAGCCAGATTTTGATACAGTATTGCAAGATTGTATTAATTTATGTTCCTAAGGAGTAACAACAGCTCAAAATTTAAAAAAAGAAATGGAGGAGATACAGTCTCCTTAAAGTCACTGATTTTATTTCAAACATCAGTTTTAATAACATATTTACTGTGTGCTGATGTTATTGTCACTGCTAAGTAAATCAGATTCTCCTATCTTCCGGCTAATCATCTTGTCCCCATGTAGAGAGAGAGCTTGTGTAGAGTTAAAATACTTTCTCCCCAGTGCTTTCAATGGGAATGGCTGAAATGGCTGGTTTTCTTCTTTGGTACCTGGTTTCCCTAAACTGAGAGGATTCAATCTGGATGAATTACTTTAAATGGAAATAATTTACTATAGTCTTTGGTAAATATCTCAGTTGTGAATGTAGGAGGAAAAAGGAAGTGAGATGATTGTCCTTCAGTGACAGGAAAAAAGCAAGAGTGGTGCTTGCTTCCCAGGCAAACATGCGTGTTATGGTCAGCAAGTGGCTCAACAATTCGGGCTCTTCTTAAAAAGAATTAATTTTAAACCAGGAATTTGCTTTGACATTAACTTTATTCCTCAGTGTATGTCTCTGGTTAACAAGTAGGTCCAATATTTTTAATCCATATCTCTTAAATTAAGGAAACTCTACTGGACAGATGGAAACACAATTAACATGGCAAACATGGATGGCAGTAACAGCAAGATTCTCTTTCAGAATCAAAAGGAACCAGTTGGTAAGTTGTTTTTTTCTTTTTCTTTTTTAATAATCACAGCACTTTTTAATATGACAGACCTATATAATGTTTCTTTGATCTAGAACCTAAAAGAAAATATTACAGATTAGTAATATAAATTCAATTAGGAATTCCTCAATCTCATTGAATCCATTGGGTCTATGTTGGGTAAGGTGGAAACATTCTTTTTTTGTGGATAAGAAGATAAATTCTTTTGACATGAGAGCTTTTATAGTATCTTTAGTATTGAAGTCACTAATTAATAAATCTCTTACTTTCAGTGGTGAATACCTGATACATTATTACGCTGGCAATATAATGTGCTAAGACTTCCCCTGATCATTGTTAGATCATTATTAGTAGTTACAATGATTTAAGTAATTAGTATTTAGTTTTCAGCACTTTTTATTCACTATGCAGTAGGTTTATTTGCTTTGTTATTCTACCCTTGTTAACCATTATAAATCATTAGCTAAAACTCCCTGGTGCCAAAACAAAGCTCTGATGTATATACATAAAACATTTTTTTTTAATTTTAACTACAAAGATTCTTTTAGAAGTTAATATGTTATATATGTTTGCACAGATATCTTTACATTATTATCTATATATTTTTCAAATTCTAATCACTCTTTCCTCATATTTTCTTATATTTCTTTAAGAGGCAGGGATTATCACAATGCCTATTTGTCATCTCAAATATTTTTTAAAAATCCAATAACAAACCTAGACTTTGATATCATATTAAATGCAAATGATGGAATATACAAAAGAAAATCATAATTTTTCTTTGAATTGAACACAAAATATTTTTAATTCTTGGCATAAAATCAATTCACCATGAAGCTTTTCAGCAATTATTCTTAGTTTTAGACATCTGGTAGTACCCTTATTTGAAGTAGCTCATTTTTACTAGTGATGATTCAGTAAAGGTGTACTATCACCAAGATTTATAATAAATAATTCCTTTCATGTGGTCTATAGAATAAACCTCTGATAGAAAATGATAATATTAACAACTCTTTTCTTTGGACTGGCTGTTCTAAGATTTGATACACAATTGGAATTCAAGGTAGTGTTAAAAATTAAAGGCAAATTGAAATGCTAATACTTCTGTGTGGAAAATGATAGGACAAAAGAAACAAGGGCCTTTACAAGATTAGGACCCATACAAAAGACTTAATTTGGACTCAAGCAATTCAGTTGGTGCTTATCTAGAATTGTTCAGAATATTTAATATGGAAAAGTGAGTATGATGAAAACAGTATGAGCAAATAAAGTCCTTATACCATAATGTAGGAGCCACAGATTAAACCAAAATGTTAATTTATATGCTTGGTTCTATAATGGGAAAACTTTATCTTTGTTAATACTAACTATCCATTCCCCTACTCAAAATGAATATAAAAAAATCTAACAGCTTATATAAAGAATATTTATAAGAAAAATAGTGTTACTGGTTACACTTTGTAGTTGGGCCCTCAAGGTGTTATGTACCAAATGATATTTTTAACTGTATATGCATGAAGATTCAATATTCAATAACAAATACTAGATGTCTACATCATTTTGGTTATTATGTTTGGAAATCACTTTAAAATCAATTCAAAATGATAGTTTTTAATTTTAATTTGTGCAAGATATACCATTTTAACTAATATAACCCAGAACCTCATTGCAAACTATGCCTTAAATCAGCATTAATGAGTATGGCTTACAAGTCATTCATTCATTCAAATCAGATTTTTATTGAGTATCAGATTTTGCACTAGGCCTATTGATAAAAATTTGACACTGCCTTTTTCCTTAAGGGACACAAGAACCTAAATCATTGTAGATGCCATCAAGTAAATTTAACTCAGTGACCTTCAGCAAATTAGTGATAGCTTGGTAGTACTTGCTTTCCTCATCGGTAAAATCAAGACAAAAATGCCTATTTTATAAAGTTCCCATGAAGATTGAATGAGGAAAATTTATTAAAGGAACATCTGGCCTTTAATAATAGAACCTATCAAAAAAAAATAATAGAACCTGTCAGGATTAATAATACAATGTATATTGGGTCCAATCGACTGGAATTGGACTGATTTTTTTTTAAGATTTTATTCATTTATTTATTTGAGAGAGAGAGAGAGAGAGAGAGAAAGCATGCGAGGGGAGAAGAAGGTCAGAGGGAGAAACAGACTCCCCACGGAGCTGGGAGCCCAATATGGGACTCGATCCCGGGTCTCCAGGATCATGACCTGAGCCGAAGGTAGTTGCTTAACCAACTGAGCCACCCAGACGCCCAACTGGAATTGGAATGATTTGATTGTCTGCAGTACTGGTAGTATAAATGAGTTCAGTGAAGAATAAACATACCATAGACTCCTTAGAAATCTTGCAGAGGAATATATATACAAAGTGAGCCTCTGAGATGAACAAATTTTCATGTAAATGTGAGGATTTAACTCTGTATTGTTTTGCTCCTAATGCTAAGAGGTAAACAAGTTTGAAGTAGCTGGATTCTTCTTCCAGATCTTCCCAACATAGGCTCTGGAGCAAAAAGATAACTGAGCCCTCATCTTCTTGTAGTTCTTTACAAATAGGTGTTACTTACAAGTTCCTGTAACTTTCACTTTAACTAACTAGTCATGTTTACCAGTGCTAAAATTGGTCTCTGCAATGCTGAATGAGAGTCTATGTTGTCCATATATAAATATAACAAATCATTTTCTCTTTTTATGTTTCTGGATATCCTGACGTTTTGTGGCAAATCCTAACCACAACGTATTCTACCACAATCCTGCCCAGAGATATCTTTACTTTTGATGTACAGAGGAAGCAAGTGAGCAGGTGAAGTTATCTCCTGCCATCTTTAAAATTAATTTAAATTAATTCACTCCAAATTAAGTGAATTAAATTGTTCAAGGTGTAAGGTACAAAGGGAGAATGAACTTCGGGAACCTAGAAACTAAGGACAACTTAGTAATTTTCACATTCATGTAAATCATTACTCTTTCTATATTTGAGGGACAATATTGTTGGGGGAAAAGTTTTAAGAACCAAACAAATAGGGATTTGAATCTCTGCTCTGATACTTAATAACTCTATAACTTTAAACATCCTGCTTTCCTTTTCAAAGGCTCAGTTTTATTATGTCTAAGATAAAGAAAATAATTTCTATATTTGGAGCTATTTTTAGAATTAAAGGCACATACGCAATATCTTATGTCCCAGCAATTCAGCAACTACATACTCTAAAGTGTATGTATATATATATGTGTGTATACACGCACACACAAGGATATATAACCTTGACACAAGTACAAGGATATTCAATATATCATTGTTTATAATAATACAAAATTTAGAAAGAATCTAAATCTTCATCAAAAGAGGAATGAGTAAATAAATGCAGCATGTTTATGTGCTGAAACACAGATATGTTTATGTATATATATATATATATATGTATGTATACACACAAAAAGACATAAATAGATCTCAGAAGCATTGAGTGAGAAAAGTAATTAGCAGAGTGGTGCATATGATATGATACCACTTCTGTAAGTTCAAAATGAAACATAATATTAATATATATTGCTCCTAGATGAATATATTTATAAAATAAATGGAAAAGGTAAACTGGAAACATGCACACCAATATTATAATAGCAGTTCTCTTTGGAAAGGAACAATAATGACATTCACATGGAAATTTCATCTTTATCAAGAGGGACTTTACTGTATTAGTAAAATTTATTTTATATTTCATAAAAAGATTCAAATTAAATAGAGTAAAATGTTAATATTTTTCAATTATGGGTAGTGAATATATGAGTGTTCATTAATCTCTTCTCTATATTAAATATTTCTTTTCAAAATATCCCCAAAATAGCCTGTTGTTTAGACAAAACTGAGTTTCTTACTTCCCACACTGAGAAGTAACTTTAAGTCATCAATGTTTTAGTAGCATCTCAGAGAGGGAAAAGCAACATTGAAACAGTAATTGAGATTTGGAAGTCTGGTGTAGGGTAGGTGTTTCAATTGGAGGCGTGGTTAAGAGCATTAAGTAAAGATCAGTATATAATTCTGGACTGGTAAATAAAGATTTTGAAGGAATGTGGGTCAGAGTCTTAATGTATAAAGTGTCATTTCTTGCTTTTTTGCTGAAGAGTTGATGAAATATCCAGGAAGTTCCTGAAATTTGCAGCAATATTATCTTCAACTCAGCTTACCAGACAAGTTTCTTAGAATAATATTATGATATTAAAGACAGTAGTTAGTAAAGCCACGTTAATGTAGACGATAAGTGTGTTTGGGGTTTTCTCATCTATAAAATTAAGCCTTTGTTCATAGGTTCTTTTGGCTTTTCTTTTCACTCATCTAAAATATAGTAAATGCATCCTTTGTGAAGAATTGTGTACACTAATGTATTCACTAGTTGACTCTGACAAATGATCTACAATAGGAGATGGGAGACAGTTGTGTGTCTTAGAGAGAGAAAGAGAGAGAGAGAGATGTATAGTTATATAGATATATAAAGAGATTTATTAGAAGGATTTGTGGAATGAGATTGTGGAGGCTGGCTAGGCAAATCTGAAATCCTCTGGCAGGATGAAAGTCTCAGGCAGCAGTTTAAACTATAGACCTTGGCTACAATTTCTTCTTCCTCATAGAAACCTTAGTTCTCTTATGGCCTTTCAGCCAACTGGATCAAACCTACCTAGATTTTTTGAGGATAATATCCTTAACTACATCAACTAACTGTAAATAGTAACCACATCTATAAAATACTTTCACAGCAAAATTAGTGTTTAATTGAACAACTGAGGATGATAACCAATCCAGGTTGACACATTAAATGAACATCATGATTTTTAAACACAAACTTTCCTATATTTTATCCACTGATCTGTATGCCTGCAAATATAGCAATTGTGTATGCTGATCCAAACATAAATTTCCATAAGTATTTATATAAAATCTAGTAAAAGCTCTATTAAGCAGAAACAGTAAGTGAACAAAATTTAGCTGGCATTAATTAGCCATGCTTTCTGAATGGAGGGTAGGCAAATGACTCTAGTGTACTGAATTTAACATGTTTGACATAGATTATTATATAAAGTATGATAATGTATCCTTTTTACCTTAGGAGGAGAAAAAGAAACAATGCTAAAGAATGTTTCAGGAGTAGCCACATGTAAATTTAAAAAAAGAAAGGAAAGGAGGAAGGGACAAAGGAAAGAAGCAAGGAAGGAAGGAAGGAAGGCAGGCAGGCATCTCTACAATAACCCTTCGTTCTTAAATCTAAATCTACGTATTAAGTGGCTAATGTTAATGTGTCATGCTAAGCATTGTGGGTGACATAAAGATGACTTTTTAGGTAATACTTGCTTTGAAACAATGACATACTAATGAGAAAGAGTCAGAAACATATGGTAACGATTTATGTGTTGATCTGTATGTATGTGGGCCTCTTGAAGAAAAGGGAAAAAATGTTTTCCTACAGAGTGCCAGTTTACTGAGAAATAAGGCAAACAGGAGAGATATGGACCCTTTCCTCATGAAGTGTACTATCTAAAAGGAATTGCAGTATGACTTAACTTATCCACTCCAGCCATATTTTCCTTCTTTACTTCTCTCAAGCTGTTAGACTCTTTCCCCTAACAGTACATTTTAACAAGGTATTCCTTTGCCCAGAAATGTCTCCCATCTCAGTTGTCTGCCTAACTGCCAGATTCCAACTCAAATATTATTTCTTCAAAGAAACTTTCCCTGACCTCCCTTGACAAGGCTGAAGTCTCTTAAATTAGACATGTTTAACACCATTTCACCTTATAGCTCTTGTCCTTATTTTAGACTTCCAGTTGTTTGTTGAATATTTGAATAACTACTGCTTTCCAACTAGAAAGAAAACTACAAAGTTAGAGACCATATCTGTTTTTTTTACCACTGTATCCTTAACTCATAGCTCAATGCTGACATGCAAGTAGATCTTCAACAAATATTTGCTGAGTGAAGTGACCACTGTTTCCTATCCAATAGCAACAGGCTCTTACATGATTGCATAAATCCAAGATTTATTCATATATCATAGTTGAGTAAGATTACTTTGTGAAAGAAGTGCATATCAAGTGATCTGAGTGTTGTCCATGGTGCATTCCCTTCAATTATCTGATGAGTAGGAAATATTTATGCCATAATTTTCTCAAAGTTTGGAGTGTAAGAATTATATCAACAGGATTGCTTATAAATAAAAGCATGGCTAGCTAGAGAGGAAAAATTAGAAATAGTTCATTTCCAAATTTGCTTTTCCACATGTTCCTCTTGCTCTTTTTTCTCCCTCACCTTTCTAAGCTCATGGCCATTTTGTTCTCCTTCGGATCTCAGAGATTTCTCATAGAAACAAAGAATAGGACAAAAATAGACATGGTCAAGTTATCTACTTAACAATAAGTCCTAAATATTGGATGTAAAGATAAAACTAAATTCTTTGTACAGTAATGCCTTATTCATGTTGATCATGTTATTATAATTTTAGATATATCCCAATAGGCTAGAGAGACTAGTACCTATAAATTAACTACAAAATATAATTGTAAGTTTTCAGCAGGAAAGTCTTATCTATATTCAGTCACTTCGAATTCTTAATTTGGGATGGATGGAGGCCAGGTAAGATGATATAGGTTTCAAACTATTATAGGCATTGATTAAAATAGGTGAAAGATTGGGGGCGCATGGGTGGCTCAGTCTGTTAAGCATCTGCCTTCAGGTCAGTTCATGATCCCAGGTCCTGGGATAGAGACCCACCTTGGGCTCCCTAGAGCCCGCTTCTCCCTCTCCCTCTACCCCTGCTCATGCTTTCTCTCTCAAATAAATGAAATCTTCAAAATAAATAAATAAATAAACAAACAAATAAATAAATAATAAACAAACAAACAAAATAGGTTAACATTATGTTGCATAGTAACTATGTTTTTAAATTAGTGTTTTACTATGTGCTTGAACTGTTTTCCTAAAATATATTCAAAAACATATTGTTTACTACTATACATAAAATCTGAAGCACTTCACATTACTGTTTTCTTTTTAAAAAATTATTATTTTTGCTATCGTTTACTTACTTTTTCTCCTCTGGAGAGTTTAGAGCTGTAATGCAAATAAGTGGACTATTTCTTGTTTGTTTCATATATAAAATTGAACTGCTATTTAGTGTAGCACTATAGCTAATGCACAGGGATTAGCTATAGCTAATGCACTGTAGCTAATGCACAGGGACCCCCCCACCCCGGGGGTCCCAGAGAGACCAGGTTCAGCCACTCACCGTTGACAAAATACAAAGGCAGAGAAAGGAGTGATGGTGAAATCAGAAACAAATTTATTTCAGTGAGTCGAACATTGAGAAGACAGTGGACTCACATCTCAATGATTGTCCCCAGAATGATGAAAATATTTCTAGGTTTATATAAGCAAAAAAGTGTAGGGGTAAAGGTGGTGGGTAAGTGCAGGTAGACAATGAAAGTCAAAAGGATTGTCATCTTGGAGTCAATCTTAGGAGAGGTGTTTCTGGCTCAGGGCAGTCCTTATTGCTTGAGGGGGTAGTTTTGGTTCCCATCAGGGAATGCTTTGCCCTGAAGGTTCTGCCTAAACCTAACAACACCAAGCTGGAAAGAAGAACCAAACTAGAAAGTTTGAGGTCAAATGGAGGCATCCAAAGTTCTCTTTCAGCATGAAGGTTAAGTCTCATAAGGAAACATTTGATATTCCAAGAAGAATCTTGGAAATACTCCCAAGAACTGATGGCATTGTAATCCCACTTTATAAGATTTTCTTAGAACTATTCCCCTGAGATGAATTCTAAAATGGAATTTTCCAGTACCAGGAGTGGACACATGACTGTGTGTGAAAGATAAGTAAAAACCTATTTTTTCTTGGTGTATATGATCACCATACCCATGAAATACATATACATAGGGATGTTTATTACTTTGTTATTTACTTAATCAAACTGCACTGATATTTTGCACTTCAGGAATTATTGTAGTTATTTTTTCATGATGAGTCTGTCTGGGCAACCCTGGCTTAAACTCCTGCCCACTGCGTTCTTTAAACCATTTCCATGAAGAAAATTAGGTGAGTAGGAAAGGAGGAGCTACTGTTCAGTTGCTTTTCTTTTTAGGCATATTGATTATGAGATTATAAATTATTTTCCCCAAATGTAAGGAGAAAACACAATATTCTATTTGGTGAGGCTGGGAAGTATCAACTCAAAGCAATCATTATCTATCCTTTATGGAACCTGAATTCTCATCATGAACCTCCCACCTTTGTGTTTGCTTCTCCTTAGCCTAGGATGTGTGATACAGTAAAGCCATCATCACTTTGACAACAAAAATAACATAATTATAGTGACTACTTTTTAAGTGCTTAGAATAACACTTGTAAAATGCTTTGCATTAATTACCTCACACTGATCATTTCTGGAAGTGATTTGAAGGGTTTCTTACCCTTCTTTTATAGATACAGAAAGTGAGGCTTGTTGAAAGACGTTAGTTGTCTGTAATGGGTAGTAGGGTGGGATTCAAATCCAAATTTATCGGCTTCCAAAGCCATATTAAACCATAACCATTATACTATACCCAGAGAGGCTGATTTCTTATAGTAATTACCTGACCTCAAGCTAAGATCAGGGAATAAAACCGATACTCTTTCAAGCATGGAAAATAGAGGGAAAAAAAAATCAGAACCTAGGAACTCCTGAAAAATGCAGGCCCAATTAGGACACAGAAGTCAGCCTTTCTAAGCAGCTAAGGAACACAAGAAGCAATTCCACCTCTGTGCCAACTGTGGCTCGCTATTAATTAGTTCCGAATCTTTAAATGCTACTTTTCAACAGCAATGTCACTGATATACTAGGCTTTCTAATTTGTGAAATTGTTTTTATGTTGTAATTCATTGGATTTCCCTTGCTTGTTTGTTGTTAAATCCACATGTGTGACATACTTGAAATAGAATGGCATCATAATCTTATCAAAACACCCAACTTGGCATTTTAGGACCGTATATCACTGAAGACTAAGTAACTGGAGCCTTCAGGCAGTTTGGGCTGAATAACTTTGTTTCTGTTAAATACAAATCAACATTCCAGTTATCCATTGTTGAACTAAATATTCTCAATTACGATTTATTGCTCAGTCTTGGATACATTAAGCGCTTAGAGCAGTTTGCGTAACAGAGGATTTTAATTTACTACTTAAAGCCATTTCCATGTTTAAAATGTTTACATATTATGAATTTTATCCCTTAAGCCTCATATAAAGCAACTTGGCTTGTCAATCAGCATTATCCTTCATGGTTTATTCTTAAGAATCAAGTGTACTATGTATTTTATTTTCTTGATATTTTCCCTTCATTTTCAATGTAATCCCAACCAAAAGTCATTTGCTTACTCAACCTTAAAGTACACCTTTTTGAAACCTACCAAACTTTTTAAAATTATTATTTAATCATTCCAACCCAAATACTGTATAATGTGAATTTTGAACTCTTTTCATGGATAACATTCATAAGTACTTTTTATCACATCAACAGAATTCAAGGGACCTCACTTTTTAAAAGTAAGGTTTAAACAAATTTCTGTATGTATTTTCTTGCTTGACATATGCAGTTATTTAAATATACTTATTACTCAGCACAGTCACTTTTATTATATATGGAATATAATCAATATATAAAAGTCACACTCTCCAAAAGAAATGTTAAGAAGACTTTACAAAAAAGGCTAGAGGAATTAACAAATGGATATTAAACTTACACATTAATATACACACAAATAATTTAAATTTATTTTTTATCTGATCATTTGTTTATTCATTCTTTCAAATGTGATCAAGTGTTAAAAAAAAAAAGGTTATTAAAAAAAGGTTATTAAGTATAGAGTAGGTGCCAGAACCTGAATATCAAACCTGGGATACATGATCAAGAAGGTCATTGTCCAGTGAAGTAAAAAAACAGAAATAATTACAAGTCATTTGATTCAGTGTCATTCATGAGTACTATTCCCAGACACCATAAAGGTAACATTGTTATGCCCAGATTTTGAGATCCCCAAATACCACCAGGGAGCCGAGTCCGATGCAAAAGCAAAAGAGCCCTTTATTCAAGCTAGCTTGAGCTCTCTCACACACTCACCGACACAGCGGCGTGGTGTAGAGAAAGAGAGTGAGTTTCAAAAAGTGCAACAGTTTTAGAGGGGTCAGTGGCCAATGACTTTGTAACACACAGAAAGTTGCTTAGTAACTGTTTGAACTAGCCTATCACCCTGGCCAGAATTGGTGCACAAGTTTGGCGGGCAAAAGGAGGGGTTTATATTCTTTCCCAGGCAGGGGTTCCGTGTTCCTATTGGCTAACTCAAACCCAATCCATAGGCTGTCTGGGCTAATTAGCTCAAGGGAGGGCTGAGCCACTCTCAGACCTTCCCAGAGGCAGGTCCTGTGGGGGGGGGGGGGCACACAAGAAGGCGGGTGTCAACAAAACAAGCCAGCCCTGCTCTGCTCCTTCAACATAAGTAGACACTGTGAAAACAGAAGAGACAACCAATTTTGTGTGAGTAAGAAAAATAGAGAAAAGTGTAGTACCCAAATTGATAATATTTGAAATTTCAACTGGATCCAGAAGGAAAAATATACTTTTGTTTTTAAGGCAGGGACAGAAGAGAAGAGGCTTACCTTATTCTTAATAAAGTGAAAAATAAGCATAAAAGGCACAAACGTGATGTGTCTAGAAAATTCAATTCTTCTGTGTGTCTAGGGAAAAAAAATCTAACATGGGGAAATGTTTAGGATTATATTGACAGGAAGTATAATTTTAAAATATCCAAATGACCTGATCCAGTGCTTTTAAAAATATTTTGTTCTATTTTACCTATCGAGGTATAAAATATAGTTTTGGTGAATTATAAAACTATAGGTAATAAACCTTTTAAAGTGATCTTTTAAAACAAAACACTACTCAAGAAAAGCCTGCCACTGAGTCTGATCTTGCCTCCAGTTTTGCATGTGTTATTTTCACAAGTCACATAATTTTTGGCAATCATCAAGAGCTTGAAATATAGGATAAATTATCTGAGATAAAATGCTTAATGCGAGGGAGGAGAGAGATACTGAAATCTTAGCTCCGTGAGATAACTAATTAACTTAGTTCTGTAACTCTATCTGTTGTCAGTGACTTCTTAAAGTAGAGGGAATGGAGAGGGACGATTTCAAGAAAGAATTTAGATCTAGTTAAGATTATAGTTGTATAGGCACTTACAGTGGAGAAAAAAACAACAGCCAACCCCCCCCCTTTTTTTTTTAACCTTTCTCTGGCTAGGGACCTGGAAATTAGATTGACAAATGACAAACCTACCCAGAGGAAAACAGTTTATTAACAACAGTAACACAACTGTATGCAGGGAAACTCACTGAGCAGTAACTCGAAGGAATGGTTAGAAGTTGGGCTTATATAGCATCTTAACAAAAAACAGCAAACTTTGTAGAATAATGACAAAACAAAATAATGACCAAAGGAAGGGTTTTAAACTTAGAAGGGAAGCAAACTATGGGAGGGCAAATATCTGAGGGAAACTAATGGATGATAAGGGTCATTTTAGTAAGGTTTATTATGTAGATTCTCTCAGTGCCATCCCTGGGTTGGTAAGAGTCTAGACCGGTCTCCAGTGATTAAGTGCCTTAGACTGCTTTTAGCAAGAAAGGAGGGCAAATAGCTTTTACTTTTTGTCTGCTATTTCTCTTGTTTTGGAATCAAAATAGTTCTTAAGCCAAAGTGACATATTTTGGAGTGGAATATTCTGATCCCAACATAGTCAACTTTTTCTTAAATAATATGCTTTTTTTAAGTACAAATTTTATTGAGATAATCTTAGATGCACATGAAATTATAAAAAATAAGACAGAGAGGTTCCATGTACATATTATCTAATTTTCCCCCATTGTAGTGTGGTGTAAACTACAAACTATTACAACCCAGATACTGACCTTCATGCAATCCATTAATATTATTCAAATTTCATGTTTTACTTATATTGATTTGTGTTTTTAATTTTAGATCTAATTTTATCACATGCGTAAGTTCCTATATCTGACACCATAGTCAAGATGCTGAATAAAATGAGTGAAGTTCTTATGATTAAGTGGCAAAACAAAAGAAAAAAAGAGTAAAAAAAGATACTGAATAATTCCAACACCACAGTGGTCCTTCCTACTGCCCTTTTATGAACACACCTCCTCTCTCCTGCCTACCATCTCTTTCCCCTTTCCTCCCCACACCAACGGTCTTCCATTTCTGATATTTTGTGTTTTTAAAATGTTATATAAATACAGTCATATAGCATGTAATCTTATGGATGGCTGTTTTCAACTCAGCTTATATCCTCAGAGAGTCATTGAAATTGAATCTAACAGTACTTTTCTTCTTTTTCCTGCTAAGCAGGAGGCCATAATATGTCAATACCAGTTTAAGCATTCTCCTGTTGCAGGCGATGGGATGATTCTAATTTTTGACTACTACAAATAAAGCTGCTATAAACATTCATGTGCAAGTTTTTTGTGAACATAAGTTTTTATTTCCCTGGAATAAATTCCCAGGAGTGCAGTTGTTGGGTCCTATGGAAATAGTATGTTTAGTTTTATAAGAAAATGCCCAGCTGTTTTCCAGAGGGGCTGCACCATTTTTCATTCCCACCAACAATGTATTAGTGATCCTTTTTTTCTTTGCATCCTTGTCAGCATTTAGTTTGTCACTACTTTTATTTAGACATTCTTACAGGTGTGCAGTGATGTCGTTGTTACCTTAATTTGCATTTTATTTGATGTTGAACATTTTTTTCATGTACTTAATTGTCACTTGTATATCTTCTTCTGTGAGGTATTTGTTCATTTCTTTTGGCCATTTTTTTAATTGGATTTTTTTAGCTGTTGCATTTTGAGTGTAGTTGTAGTTTTATTGATACTACTCTTTTGTTCATTTGTTGTATGTTTTCAGTAGCCAGTTTCTACAACTATGACAATCCCAGAAGCAGAAAGAATTGTGTTCTATTGTTTTGATATGTGGATTGCAAATATTTTCTCCCAGATTGAAGCATGTCTTTTATTGTGTTTCACAGAACAAAACTTTCTAATTTTGATGTACCTGCATAATTGGGAGAGACTATAAAAATGAATGAAATGCACAATCTGAATATACCTCACATCAAGTTATCTCAAAACTATCAGTTGTGGGGATTACCAAAGAGATAGTTGCAAATTTTAGACTAGGATTTTGGCTTGAAAAGGAAATACAAAAACTTGTAGTACTAAAGAATAGATAGCATTTATTTAGTGCTTTCTATGTGCTAGACTGCTATTATATTATTATAACAATTTCATAATGGTGAAGTGAGGATATAACAAGTTGGAGGCTGACTAGTCTTTTGTAGATGACCTCAGAAATGAAAAGACAAGCTGAATTGAAAGGTGGTACCTTGTATTTATATTTACCTCCGAGAGAAGCCAGGACTGAAGCACAAAGAGTGCTCAGGTTTCCTCAGAATATTTATTCCTGCATTTACAAAATCTAAGCATTCTTTATTTTTTGAGATAGTCTGATAGTGACTAGGCAATGAACCCCACTCTACTTCCTCATGAAACAATCATGCTCCTTTGAAGCTAAAAATTCAATGTTTCTTTCTTTCTTTTTTTTTTTAAGATTTTATATATTTATTTGGCACAGAGAGAGAAAGATCAAGAGTAGGCAGAGAGGCAGACAGAGAGAGGGAGGGGTAAGCAGGCTCCCCGCTGAGCAGAGAGCCTGATGCGGGGCTTGATCCCAGGCCCCTGAGATCATGACCTGAGCTGAAGGCATAGGGTTTAACCCACTGAGCCACCCAAGTGCCCCCAAAATTCAACGTTTCAGAAACAGTTTTGCCTCCTAGAAATCATGCCTTTTCTGGTGAACTCTGAAAAGATCTCCATTTTGGAGTATCCAAAACATTATAATTCTTCTATGAAAGTTATAGTGAGGGATGCAATTTTATGATATTTCTTCACCTGCTGTTTATTCACAATAGTCAGTTTCTACAACTATCACAATCCTAGATACAGAAGGAGTTGTATTCTATTGTCTGAAGAAAATGCTGTAAGGAGAATATTTAGGACACTTCAGTGTTATTTTTTATACATGTCTAGAGTTCATCTTCTATGTTAATCATCTATGTTTTACTACCCATAGTATGCCTTCTTCGCCATCTCTATCTTTAGTATTTCTCTTTCTCTAAAGAGATCTCCTCATATTACACTTCCAGGCAATATTTAAAAGGCCTCTTCAAACGTCTTGCATATTCAAATTTGAAGGTTTATAAAAATATGCAGTTTTTAAAAGTAATTTCTTAATGTTTTTATTCTAAAGTCACTTGAACAGATTTTTTTTTCTTTTAATACTGATTCCTGGGACCAACTCAAACCAATTAAGTTAGAATTTCTGGGCGTGGAACCCAGGAAACAGTATTTTTAATAGTTTTCCAGATAATTGTAATGTATTGTCAGGGATGAAAAATTTGAAATGAAATTTGGTGTCAGAAAAATTTTAGGAAATTACCATCTCTGGAAAGCATTAATTTAAACAAATTCCTTTTTTCTATATATTTGCATTTTCGCCTTAATTCTGTATTGCATAGTACATTGATTGAATTTTGAGTCATTTAAAAAAGATATGAGACACACAAGGTGAACTTCCCAGTATTATTTTTTTAATTAAAAAAATATTTCTTTAATTTTTAAAAATTTTTAGAAAGATTTTATTTATTTGAGAAACAGAGAACACAGAGCAAGAGACAGAGGGAGAAGCAGACACCCAGACACAGGGCTCCATCCCAGGACACCGAGATCAGGACCTGAGTGGAAGGCAGATGCTTAACTTATGGGCACCCAGGAGCCCCTGAACCTCCCATTCTTAATTGTGACAAAATTTAAAACTCATTGGACTTAATTTTTTAGTAATATATGGAAATATATTTAGACTATATTTTTTCTAAAAATATTGTGTAGTTTCTTATATCAATGTATTTCTATTATAAGAGCAATTACATAATTTTGACAAATTACATTGTCTCAATTAAAAAAAAGTATGCTGGGCTATTTAAATCAAAATATTAAAATAATACAATAAGGGATATCTTTGGCTTAAAATAAAAAGGGTCAGAATGAAAGCATGTTAATTAACTCTGCATTTTTACAAAAATAGGAAAGATAGGTGAAAGAGATTTTTCTTTTCGTAAAGGTTTTTAAATTTAAATGATGACTTTTCTACCTTTTATATACCTGTTATATTATTGAATCTAGGTTTCCTCTTTCAATTACCAAATCCAGATGATATTAAAAATAAATGTGTCTTATAGAAATAAGTCTATATTAATAGTGGTATATTCTGCAGAAAGACCCGACAGTCATTTTAAAGATGTTTTAATCTCAGTCGCCCTCACTCATTTGAGGACCCTTTAGTGCAAACATAATCGTTTTTCTTCGCATAGGTTTTAGGACACTTTTATAAACATGCTTATATTTGATCTGTTTTCTCATGGCTATTTATTTAGCATTCTAAAATCACTGAGTAGTTTCAATTGCATCAAAACACTCTCAGTATACTGCTTAGTGATTCACCTTTTGAAATAGTGCAAAGGGACTTGATTCAGAAATTATTTCAATAAATGGACATCAATTAATTCTTCAGTGTTATTAAGACCTAAGTGTATGAGAATAACAAAATAAAAAATCTAATGCTGTGAAACATTTACATTAAACACTGTAAAAATCTGTACTTCTAAACATGCATGTATCTATGAATTTAAAACATTATCACCAGTATCTCGAATTCATAATAGGATTTTAAAAATATTTCAATTCAGGGCACCTGCACAGCACAGTCAGTTAAACATCTGCTTTTGGCACTGGTCATGATCTCAGGGTTTTGGGATGAAGCCCCACGTTGGACTCTCTGCTCAGTGGGGAGTCTGCTTCTCCCTCTCCTTCCCCTCCCCCTGCTTATGTTCTCTCTCTCTCAAATAAATAAATAAAGTCTGAAAGAAATATTTCAATTCTGTTTTATAAACCCAGGATAAACATGCTCAAGAACATTCAGAGATTAATACATTTAACAGAAGAAAGGATACACAAGCTGGGTGATTTATCATATGAATATGTAGGCTAATATAGGAACTTTATTTTTTCCTATGAATCTTAAAATGATTAATCCTAAATGATTCCATCATGACATTGATGGAAAAACCTAAGCCATGTCAAGTAGACCTTTGAATCATTGCCCTTCTTCTTCCCTTTTGTCATAGCATGTGGATATAGGCAGTATATTAAAAAATTCTGTTGTGGAGATAATTCAACTTTAGTAGGCAGAACTCCTTAAAGACAACTTAGAGTTTTTGTAATGAAATTAATTAAATAACCTGTTCATTCATTCAGTGTTTAAAATTTTCTTCTCTAAGCATTGTGCTCGGTATTGAAGATCAGAGTTCACTACCATACTATTTCTTTTCTTTAGGCACTCAGAGTCCATGAACAAAAATGTTGAGTAGTAAACTCTGGGGAACTCTGACCCCAACACAGTAACTTCCCTGCTCTATAAAATGACTGCTTTATACAGCCTATGTTAGAGTCCAGAAATCACAGGCTGTTAGGTGGATTAGAAAGTTCTGACACTGTGGGTTAATCTGGAGTTGGACACATTTAATATTAATGCATGTATTCATTAAAAAAAAAGTTGAGGAAACTTAGACAAATTTAATCCCTTAATCAAGGCCAGACAAGAATATTGATTTTAAAAATCAAGGTGAAGAAAAATAATAGATTAGTCTATTGAAGCCAGAAGTGAAATAAGTGGTGTAAATGTAATTCCTTTACAATTTCTGCAGATGGGTCACAAATATGACTCTTTAGGTTCTTTGCAGCCAAACCGAAGAGAGAAATATGATCAATTATAATTTTATATTTTCCACTATAGCTTTTTCTGGCACTGAGCCTTGAAAGAAATTTCTCCCATGGGTCCTTGTATAAAGAGGTCACTATGTGATATATTATTTCAGACACTGTATCCTGGGAAGTGTAACAGTGGTTTCCCTATGGCTACTTCTTATAGCATCCTTCATTTAAATCAAGGGCACAATGCCAGAGCTCAATTCAGCAACAGATTAAGTGAGGAACAAAAATTCAGCAATCTAAAAATGCAGATAGCTCTCTGGTGGTTTGGCTTGATTGAGAGATAAAATTTGGAATATCTAGAGGGATAGATAACTGCTTAAAAGGAATCTTCATAAATGTATTAATTCACTTCTTGATGAAAATTTGACTACAAAATGTTTGGTGTATATTTTGTATCATACATAAATCTCTAGTAAGATATTCTTCATTGCTGATTAAAGACAGAATTATGTGATTTAGATAGCCAACTAAGTAGAGGGGAAAATAGACCACATCTGAACAATAACTGGTCTAAAACAGGATTTTTACTAGAAAAAATGCATAGAGGTGACTCAGGAAATACCTACAAAGTAATCAAACTTTTATCTCATAAAAAATTGAATGATGGATGACCTTCAACCTGAAAATATTACACTAAAGAATCTGATTGTGCTATGTTTTATTTGATTATTTTCTAAAGTATTTAAAATCAATCATTTAAGCAGTCATAAAAAGAAAATCTGAAAACTTTATCCCTGAAATGTCTAATTTTATTTATTAGGTTTATTCTGTACCTTTCAGCAAAACATACTAATAAATCAATAAATAGCTGATATATTATATAGACTTGTAGTATTATTTCTACTGGATTAAAACTGATCTGA
Organism: Nasua narica; assembly: GCA_028533885.1. Classification (NCBI taxonomy): domain Eukaryota; kingdom Metazoa; phylum Chordata; class Mammalia; order Carnivora; family Procyonidae; genus Nasua; species Nasua narica. The sequence continues at coordinate 94,239,593 of CM052810.1, read as the reverse complement.
TAAATCAACATCCTGGATTGGGACTATCTGTAGCTGGAAATATATGGACTATATTTAAGTCTTTCTCAATGCACTGAAACTCATGTTATTCTCTTCAAGTGTCTCCTTTCTTCCTTCCTTTTTTTTTTTAATTTGTCTTAGTTTTTTATTTGTTTCTTTTTTTAAATATGGAAGAGATTTTTCTTTTTCTTTTTTCTTTTCTTTCTTTCTTTTTTTTTTTTTTTGTGGTTTCCTTCCATCATTCTCTGAGGAAGATTCTAGAACCAATTTATTGTACTGTATGCCTGAGTATATGTCCATATGTGCTTTTCCACAAGTAGTTGTGGGTCATAGGAGATCAACATGGAACCACAGTTCTTGTTATAACATGAACCCTGAGCCTACTAAGCATGCCAGTAATTAAGTAGATGTGTACCAAGAATTCTCAGCAATCAAAATATACGTCTCCTGAGACCTTTGAAAACCAGGAATACCACTATAACATATGAAATTGTCCATAAAATGGATTAAGCTAACCTATAGTGATATACTGTGATGTGGCGATAATGATCTTAAGCCTTTGGCTTGGTTCCCTTACTAGATGGTTGGTTTATCGTGCCATGACAGATCCTAAATAAGCCAAACTCAATTCCATGCTTCAGTGACATTACAGTTTTTTGAAATTCTACTTTTGTATTTACTTGAAAACTATTGAAATCAACAACTTGAATCTATAACTGAACTGCCTAAAGTGAGTATTACTGAAAGTAGGGGGGAATTAAAAATTTCATCAATGATAATAGTTTCCCAGAAGAGTATTATGTATTAAAATTTTCCGAGGCAAAGCAGTGTAATGAGAAGGGCAGGGAGTTAATTTGGAAATCGAAACTTTGTTAAACTTTCTGTAAGTTCCACTTGGTAGCTATGGACTCAAGTAGATTTCTTAACAATTCTAGGTATTATTTTTCTTATTCATGGAATGAGACAGTCATTGCTCTCAGTGTCACAGATTGTTGTAATAATCAACAGAGATAACGCTTAAGTACCTATAAAAGTATATTGTTCCACAGATAGTTAAAATAGTATTTTTCCCCATTAGCCGGATCTTATTTTTAAAGACAAAAATCCAAGCTTGCAATTATTTTTCTCCTCAAAACTGGTTGTAGTTGAACATTACTATTTAAGTGGCTACTGTTATGTTTAAGTTGTATAATTTAATTACAGGTCTATCGATAGACTATGTGGAAAACAAGCTTTATTGGATCAGTTCGGGAAATGGAACCATAAATAGATGCAACCTGGATGGTGGTAATTTAGAAGTAATAGAGTCAATGAAAGAAGAATTAACAAAAGCTACAGCCCTAACCATCATGGGTAAGTGTAATGGTTCTATAGCTAGGATGCTATGTATTGATTGGGGGTTGATTAATTACGACCTGTTAAAAGCTTAGAAAAGTTACTGCTCCATTAACACCAGAAGCACATTCAAATTATACATCTCTATGTGAGTTTTTTTTTTCTTTTTTCTTTTTTTCTTTTTTAACCTTAGCAAACAGATTTGTAAGATTATCCAGATCAGGGACTTTGTACTGTTTGCAATACAAACTTCACCGTTCTTGATTCTTGGCTGTGACTTGTATTATTTTACGATTATTTTCTTTGTTCTACTGCAGTGTAAGGGCCTTGTGTATTTGTCACAATAAGGTCAAATCTGGCTCATCTATGCTTATAAAGGGTAGTTTGATTCACACAGATAATTCAAAAAACAAGGCCACAGGGCCCACTGACCAAAGAATGAAATTATTCTCCCACAAATAATTCTTTCTTATTTTTAGGCATGAGTACTCATACTGTTTTGAGCCTTGTTTCCATTCTTTTGGTTCAGTCTTTGGGGGGGAAAAGATGCTAGATGAATAAGACAATTAGGAAGCTAACAGGGAGGTATGGTTTTTCATAAAACAAATAATCAACTTCTACTATCTTGCTATTAGAAGTTGATTTTTGAAATATGAATTTTAATACAAATTAGTTTGAGCTTTAGAAAAGATGTTAGAATAGATACCTTAAAGAAGTGCTTTTTGGTGAATATGGTTGTGCCTTTACTTAATGAATGGCTGGCTCTAAACTGATGTTCATGGTAGGTCAGCATTATGAGGATTAGATCTTCCACATAGAATCTCAGTAGTTGTGTTTGGTTACAGGAAGTCAGAAGGATTTCATAGTTGCAATTCTAAATATGAGGTATTCTAGATAGCATATATATGTGTGTGTGTCTTTGTGCTATATACACAATTATGTGTGTGTGTGTGTGTATATATAAATACTATATATATGACTATATGTACTATTTTTGAAAAGTTAATGTATTTCTAAATGTTTATATAGGTAACAGATTAAGTGTTCTAAATCAATATTCTACAATCTTTACTTCTTATCATTTCCCAAATTGAATATTAATTATTTTTGGTTTTGTTTTCACTAATGACTATTGATTAATATACAAAGTTTAAAAGTAAACGGTTAATTGAATAAGATATGAAAATTTATTCTCTACAAAAAATGTGTTTTAATCACCTTTTATTTCAATTAGATTTAAAATATCTGAATAAAAGTGAATAAGGTTTAGATATTACAAATTATTATTTAAAACAGGATGAGTCTGAGATATAAGAAAAAATTAAAATTCAGCTCAGTTTAACATGTATTTAGAATCTTTTAAGTATGGACAGTGTACCTGTCTCTGAAGTACACATATAAACATGGACACCTTTCTCAAATAAAACAAAACAGAACATACATTTCTGTGAGGGAGAAAGAGAAAAAAAGATTGTTTCAATCAGTCGTCAATCACAAAGAATATTTCAGTTTCAGTAGCTGAGAAATAGTTAGTAAATATATTGGCCTTAATAAATCACATGGAAATGCATGGGAATACACTTGTGAAAATGTAGAGTATTTTTACAAACAGCAAAGGTGGAATCTGGTGTTACTTAATTCGATCTTTAAAACATTCTGGAATTTTACCTTTTTGGGCATTTGCAGATATCTGACATAGTGTGGCATCGGACATTTAGTAGCTTTCTTTGGCTGTAGTTTTATTCCTAAAATGGCTGTCTTTCTGCTATCATTTTCACCATTCTTTCTCTAATTGTTCCTTAGAATTAGTGTTATTTTTTTAAGTTTTTCTTCAGAGGAGGAATTTAAACTTGTAAAAAAAAAAATCTTAATTTTAATGATGTCCCAAGTTTCTTTCTAGACTTCGGACAATTCCTATATTGTTTGTAGAATGTTATGTTTTCAGAAGTTACACACACACACACACACACACACACACGTGCACACAAGGATTGTACCTAACAAGTAGGTTATTTTAAAGCATAAATTTATTTATAATATTCTTATAAGGTAATAAAGAAAATAAGGTTATTTTATATTACTCAGCTTTGCCAAATTAATAAGAAAATTTTATTGTATGTATACTTGTACATATTTTAAATCATCTGAGTAAAAATAGCAGAGTTTAAATGCTGCAACAATCCCCAAATCACCACGCACATTATGTTTTCAAAAATTGAATTCCAATATACCTTATGAAATCAATCTAAACTAGCAAATAATGGAACCAAGGAGCACAATAAATTAGAGGGAAAAATGTTAAAATATGTTATAACATTTCAAAGAACGCCTTTGACTTTTTAGTGGCTATATATGTATATATGTATACTATAAAAATCATCTCCTCATGGAATAATGGAAAGCTTTATAAAGGTTTATACCTGCTAATGTGATAGCTACCCACCCTACTGTTAGTAGAAAATGAATACTAAACTTACAGAACTCGGTGCTGGAAACAAAGTCTCAGAAATAGAGCAGTAGTCCTTTGCAGCAAAATAAAATAAAGTCAGTTAGTTTTGTTCCCTGATAAAATCGAAGAGATAGAGGTTGGGGGAGATCATAATGCCTATATTGTGGCAGCACTGTGAAACTGATATGACATCAGCACCACATGGGGAACCCAACTTTGTATACACCGAAATTATTTTAACAAGTGAATGGCCATGTATGTATAGCCCTCCCTGCCACTATAATTTGATCAAACCTGAAAGATAAAAATAAATATAATAAATCCTATTAATGTCTCTGTTATCAACAATGCATTCAGTGGATATATCAAAATATATTTTTAGTTTGGAGGTTTGAAGCTTAAAGGACAGTACCCTAGAGAAGCCACGGAACAACCTCTGTTTTACAAAATTCTCTACCTTGGCTCTGAACTTGCTCTGCTGCTCAGATTCCCCCTTCTTTGAGAACCTCTTTCCTCTTTTTCTTTGGGGATGGAATAAAGAGCGATGACCTTTTTCCTGCTGACACTAAGTATTATAGTCATATAAAAAAGGCAATATAAAAGTAAAACAGGACTTTACAACTTCCTATCCAGGGGATTACTGATGATTATAGTTACAAATGTTTAAGGAGCTATGTGCCTACAGTAATACTGAAATGACACATCTAGAAAGCAAGGAAATAATTGTGCTATGAAGTTACCAGTTACATACCAGTGTCTACCACCTCCTCAGACATACTACCTAGGCAATTATAACTAAGTTTGTGTTTCTCTAAAATTTAAAAGTAGTTTTCCTAAAATTGAATGAAAAATCTCTTTAGACAGTTCTTAATCATTTTTTAAACCTCAAAGATGATAAATTATAACTATTTAGAGTTACCAGTTTTATTTAAATAATATATACAAAAGAAACAGAAAGGAACTTTGAAATATTAAGATCAGGTAAAGTAGAAGGTTAATAAAGCAATGATTTGATGATTTAACCAAGTCCAAGACCCCAAGATCAAGATTTTTATATCCAAAATTCACACTTTGATACTTCTTGAAAGAATTAGTGCTTAACTTCTGTCCACTTGAGTGTGGGGTAGACTAAGTGACTCATTTCTCATGAATAAAATAAGACAAATGGGATGGTGTGTTGCTTTAGAGATAAGGTCATAAAAGTCATGAGCCTTCCTCCTTGTCTCTCTTTCTTGGATGGCTGACTCATGGCAAAGCCAGCTCACAGGCCATGTCCACACAGCATGGGACCTTTGGCCAGTAGCCATATGAGTCAGTCGTCTTGAAAGTAGAACCTCCATCTCAGTTAAGATTTCAGATAACTATAGCCCAAGCCAATGCATTATAGCAACCTTAAGAGAGAGCCCAAACTAGAACCACCAATATACCTGCTAACAAACCCCTGACCCACAGAAACTGTGGGACACAACAAATGTTTATTGTTTTAAGATACTGAGTTTCAAGGGCATTTGTTAAGACAGCAAAAAGATAAGTGATTTATGTCATTCCATCTACAGAACTCATTCATTTATAAACAGAATTACAAAGTCAAATCCTTATTTAAAAGAATCAGAATAATTGTGAATAGTAAAGTGTGTCAGGTATAATAAAATTCAATCATTCCAGTATCATGGTTGGTGGAAACTGGGTCTAGGCTTCAATATCCAGACTCACGTGGGAATGTCGGGAAGTATGGTAAAGCTGGAGAAAGCTAATGCCTCATCTCTCAGATCCACTTGTTTTTGCCATAAAGAACATTAAACAAACAAACAAACAAAAAGAACATTAAACAGTTTGGGGAGAAAAAAAAAAAAAGAACATTAAACAGTTGTGCCAGATCATTCATTTTGTAAGAGAGGCAAGAAATCCAGTTAAAACAAACAAACCAAAAAAAACTCACAAGTTTAAATGTTAGCAAGTAGTCATATTAAAAAAAAAAAATGCTGGCTAACATACTGTATAGGCTTACCCTGAAAATTAACATAATATAAACCAAGCAAACTAACAAAATCCACCATCATGAAAGCTATGGATGGGTGTACTTGATTCAGCCCAAAGAATAGCAGTTAGTTCTCACTTCTGGTTTGATCATTATCATTTATACTGGTGACTGAATTATTGAGAGAAGAGGATGGAATTAAGGCAGCTAATGCCCAGCTATACCAGTAGAGGAGAGTAGGTAAAATCAATCAATCAATCAATCAATCAACCAATCACCTGGTGGAGCTGGCATAATTTATAGGGGAGAGGCAGTCTCTCTCCTACAGCACAGGACATAGTGATTTTCCACCAAGTTTTTGTGGTCTTGTTTGCCCAGACCTTGCATTCTGCCTGAGACATATAGAGATGAAGAAAGTATGAAAGTGGGGTCCACGTCTTATTTCAGTTCAACTCAAACTAGCCTATAACTTTAAACATCAAATTCTTCCCCATTAAAAAAAAAAAGGATGACCTTGTCAGTTGTCTTTCTCAAACTGTCACAGCCAGCACAAACAATAGTTTCTGCTTTCAAATACAACAGCTTGTAGCTCTAAAATTGTATCTACTACTTATTTGTCTTAGATATTTTTCTCAGTATATGATCATTCTTTTTACAGGAATTTTCTTTTATAAATATACTTCAGTTTCATGAAATGATGATATTCTAGAACATTTTCTTACATGATTTTTAAGTTGTTTGTGCTATAAAACAGGGCACAGTCAGCTATGTCGTATTTTGACTATTGATTACCTAGATACAGAACTTTTTTGTTTGTTTTTGTTCAGCTTTCCTCATACCTTTTGGCATTTTCCTGATCATTAATGCCTGCAGGAGACAGTGAGGTAAACTTAAATTAATCAAGTTGCCATTCAATTTTAAGTGTCTTTGTGAAAAGGAGGAAGCGGTTGAAACTATTGACTAAAATTAGGGTTTGTGGGTTATTTATGGATTATATTTAACACACTATTCCATTTCACTGTCAACATCTGTAGTTTGAGAGCAGAGTGTATATATTGTGTTCACATTGAAGAGAGAGCTAGAAAAATCAATTCATGGTTCTGAGAGGAAAGACACAAATTAAACAAATGAACTGGCTGAAACAGACTTATTGGTATTTGAAGAAAATTACGATGGAATTCAGGAAATAGTAGGATGGTGACTTATCTGTATTTTGTATTTTTTGGGTGGGGCAGGGAGGATCCGGGGAAATGATCATAGATTTAAAATAGAAGTGACTGTATGGGAATTTCTTAAGCAAACTTGAAGAAATCTGTCTATATAGAAAATCCTTGGCATTTCTGGATTTAATGGTCAGCATCTTCTTTAATCACAGGTTGAACTTGATATAATCCATTAAGATGTGTCATGTAGTAATTTGTCAAGCTTTTTTAGGACAAGAATTTGAGTTCTGGACACTACAGGGGACATAAGCCTGAATTTAAAATTTCATCCCACACTCACGTCTTATGAGCTATTTATTCATTGTTCTTTGCTACGCCACTGAATATCCATTGAGGTTCAATTGCACATCTAATTTTTGTTTTGTTTTCTGGTGGTATATGACCTTTGGAAATTGTCTTTGTGATGGTATTTACAGATAAGAATTCCAGAGTTAACATGACAAGTTCTTGAATGTTGTCTGAGGGAAAGATCTTCCTCCGCTCTATGGGCCTTCTAGCTGGACTTAGAATCAAATTGACATGAGACAGATTAACAGGAAAAAATCTAATTTAATAGGTGTACCTATGAGTGATGAAGTTTTAGAATATAGATGAGGTTCAGCTGGGTGGAATCTGGAGCCGACAACCGAGAAAGAATTCCTGAGATGTCTTTGGTGCAAAATGGTGGTTTATTAAAGCATGGGGACAGGACCTCTGGGCAGAAAGAGCTGCTGCACTGCAGTCCCAAGGAGTGGCTGATTATATACTCAGGAGTTGAGGAGGTGAAGAAAAAGGGGGTGTCCAGAAGGACTGTCATATACTAATGAAGACTCTCAGAATACTGGAGGCCTGGTTATTGTCAAGTCAAGGCTATTTTTCCCTCTGAGACACTAACATGAAGATAGTTAGGAGTTTTCTAGAGGAATGTCACACTCCTCCTATCACACATCCTTATCAATGAGCTTTAGGTTGAGAAGAAATTTAACTTTATTTACATTTCCTTCTGCATCAATTTTATGGAGGGGAGGATGATGTTAGGGCTTCAGGAACTGAGTTATAGGTCTCTAAAAGTTAGACTATTGATAAGGAAGCTTCTTCCTTATAAATCACTAGGACATTTGTAAACTGAGGGAGACTCAGGTCTTGCAGGGATTGTGATCTCTACAAGTTAACTATTTCTTTTTCCTTTAGGGAAGCCAGAAGTGCCTCAGGAATGTCACATATATCCCATGGCAGAGGTGGGGGTGGGGTGGGGGTAGGGAGTTGGGGTTGGTGTGGCGGGGTGTCAGCTTCTACTTTGTCCTCAGCTTGTCTTCTGTTCCCTCATCATGAGGAATCTACACACATGAAATTACAAAGACAATGAGTCAACTTGGGACTTGTATGAGCTGAGGAGAAGAGTAGGGGCCTAAGGATACAAAGGGGAGAAAGCTCATTAACAAGAAGGAGAAAGGAGATGTTTAGAAAAACCAGGTTGCTCTGTTACTACAGATAAGAGTTTAGGTAAAGGGGAGTCTCTGTTAATAGTTCTCTTCCTGTTACACGTTCTCCTTTCCAATGTAAATTTAGGCAGTGGTGTAGAAGGCAAAGAGCTTTTCCTGCATTTGCTGGATTTTTATTTCTTTTAACTCAAAATAGTCTTTATGCCAAAGTGGCCATCTTGGGTCAGCCTTCTCTGGGCCTCTACAAAGTCAATGTTTATATGCAAAATGGATAGGTAGTCTTATGCATATACAAAGTGGATAGAGAGACAACAAAATTGTGAATAAAAATAATGTTCACTTATGAAATTATGCTAATCAGAGTTCACATGAATCTATTCTAGTTGTTAGGCTGTTATTCTATTTTGACTTTTAGTTGAGAATTCAGCGGATGTTTGCAACATAGAATTGCATAGGTTACTTGTCTTAGAATAGGTTTTACTTTTTATGAATATCTAAGTATTTAGCTATCTAAGATAGCTAAGTAACTAATACCCATCTAATCTTAGAATCACTTGCAAAACTTGGCTAACTTCTCTTAAAAAATAAAAGAAAGATTGAGTCACAGGTAAAGGCAAAAAAAAGAAAAAAATATTTAATTATGCATTTTCTATGAATACTTAAACTCAGCCGATTTTTTTCTGTCCTCAATCACAGTTTAAATATATTATACTATTGATCTGTTTTAAGTAGCAATTTTCCAGAATAGGTTTAATATGTAAATATTAGAAGGATATTGAATTTTGGCTACTGTTACAATCAATAAAGGAGGAGAAAAAGGCATGTTTCATGTGCATTTTCAGTCTCCTATCAAAAACAAACCCTGCCCTTTAATGAATAGAAAGTTGGCTTTTCACTTCTCTTGATTTAGTTGGGCACACATTTGTTTTAAGTCAGTGTTAACAAAATAAGTGAATCGTTTGCTCTTTAGGGAACCCTTGGAAGGCTATAACAAATATAATTCCTAAGGACATTTGATTATACTTTTCATAGGCTCATTTCACAGAACTGAGGTCATCATTATAGCTGCTATGGAGATTCCTAGCATATGGATAATTTGTCATAAGAAAGCCAAGGCTGACAGATTCAAATGCTTCTAGAACCATCTGAGTATCAGAGAAGGGCATATTTATTTGCTCAAGAATGAATACAGTGTTAATATTGTTGGAGATTAGATGTTTCTAATGTTCCCAGGAGAATTTCTACAACGAAACAGTTACAATTGTCTGTTTCTCTGCTGACTGAAAGAAGTACTAAACTAATGGCAAAAAATTAGTCTTGGCCTACACTAACATGCTTTCTTGACTGGTTTCTCAATTTTTTTATATGCATCTTTATTCTTTCCAGCAAAATATTACTTGGTGTAATGACTGATGTTAGGGTTTATTAAAAATAAAGCATATCTAGCCCTCAGTTTTCATACTTATTATGAATTTCCTCAGATAGATAATATACCTTATAAATAATGATAGGAATGTGAAAAAATGTATGTACAATAAAAAACCCAGTAAAATTGGCATGCGGAAATCATCAAAAGCCTTCTTTTTTTTCTACTCTACTTCCCGAAATAAATTATTATGGCAAGTTGTCATGGTATCTGTGGGATATTATATAAGATCGCAAGTGACAGGCTCTGAGTGTGGGACATTTAGTCTTGCTACTGCCCTTAGACTGAACACTCACAGATTCAAAATAAAATTTAGTCTAGAAGGATACTCTGTCTTCTTATGACAAGACAATGGATCTGGTAACTTACAAGTTCTTAACTTGAATAATCCACCATAAGGAGTCATTTCCTACTTTGTACAGTACAAGTCTACGTGTTGTCCAATGCAGGCTTTTGTTTGTTTTGTTTTTAAATCAAAGCTTGCTGAATATTTCTCTACCTCTGCATGTGAAAAGGCTGAAATTTAGTTTCAATGAAGTCCTTGTTTCTTGTGAAAGTTTCCCCTCCCTTGTTTCCTTTTCTTCTTTCTTTTAATCCTCTGACTATCCCTTTCTCTGTCCCTTGGATATCATTGGTAACTCTGCCCCTTCATTTGTTTTGTTGTTTGTTTGTTTGTTCTGTTAGTTTTTTCACAGTCTAGTTAGATTCTTTTAAGATTTTATTTATTTATTTATTAGGAAAGAGAGAGAGTGAGAGAGAGCATGAGAAGGGAGAAGGTCAGAGAAAGAAGCGGACTCCGCATGGAGCTGGGAGCCTGATGTGGGATTCGATCCCGGGACTCCGGGATCACGACCCGAGCCGAGAGCAGTCGCTCAACTAACTGAGCCACCCAGGCGCCCCTGGTCTAGCTAGATTCTTAACAACTTTTTGTTTGGGCCACTGAATGGACCCTTGACCTTTTTTTCACTCTGAATCTCCAGTCTCCAAACTATGGAGACCTGCTATGTTCAGACCAGTTGTGGCACCCCTACTCAGTCATAATATTTCAGGGGTTGAAAAGCACTCACAACTTAACTCCTTTTCATTCACCAAAAGTTGTTTGTCAGGGCAGTATTAGTGTCACCTTTTGGATAAAGGAACCTAGAATCAGTAAGAAATGTTAAAACCCAAAGCAGTATTAGTCGCACCTTACAAAAAAGGAAATTTAGGGTCAACGAGATTTGTGAACATTCACTCCTCTGGGACTCACCTGAGATCCTGACTCAAGGTATGTTCTGTTTCCACTATCAGGAAGAACATTCCTAGCCATAATTTGATTTTACATGTGATCCACCTCTACTCCTGTTTCCTGTCAGTCAGGTGTGATACATCCAGGCAAGCTTCCCCTATATCTGATGATGCCCTGCTTATTTCTATTTGTCTTGCTATTTCTTGTTTCTTGACTACTTTCCATATTTATCAGTTACCCTAATAGGTGAAATGCCGCCTTTCAAGGCCTACTTCAACTTTACCTCGATGTAATTTGGGATTTTTCTCTCCTCTGAACCCCTTTGTATTTTCCTAATGCAGGAGAATATTTTTTGGCTTTTCTAAAGTGCGAATCTGTCTCACTTCTCCATAATTTGGGACATTTTATTCATATATGCATCATTCATGACACACAGCAAGTTGCTTTACACTGAGTACATTTCAATAAGTAGTAATAGAATGTATGAATAAATAAAACAATGACCATCTACATCAAAAACATCTGCCACAGAGATCAACATGTATTTTCAGAGCATGCATATTTATGCAGAATGGTTACAACCATAAATCTAATGTAGAATTTAAATTTGTCCTGAAATAAACTTTAAGAGAAAATATTTTTATAATATAATGATTTAAATTGGAAAAGGAAAAATGAGTAATAAGATAAATGTGTAAAATACAGTCAATTATTTCTGGCACTTACTGTATATGTCTTTGCATATAGAAATGCAAAAAAAAGGCGGCTTATATTGGATTGTGTTTGTTCTCAAAGAAACTAAACAGTTTAATGGAAGAAGAAAATAAAATACTCATAAACAAGCACAAATAAAAAACTTCCAAAATGAAATGAAAACTGGAGTGTTTGGAATGGTTTAGGTGCTTAAGGATAGTCTCTCACTGCTGAACCTAACAGCATTATCCTCTTTAATAATAATAATTGACAGTCTAAATAAATGAAGCATTCTAGTATTTAGGTTACAAATCTTCCCTCATGTAATTCTCACAGCAATCTCCTGAGACAGGTATCATTAACACTGCTTATTCCAGAGGTCCCAGAAGAAGCTCAGCCAACCTAAATTAATCACTCGGGGTTACATAGTTATAAGTAGCGCAGCAAGGTTTCTAGTCATGATTCTTAGGCTTTAAAGCCAGTGTTTCTTCTAGGAATTTCTTCTAGACATAGTTACACTAAGATGTATGTGCACTGGGTTGTATGCAAAAACATACTTGGAAGTTGTACTTGTGATTAAAAAAGCCAAGGGAAAAAAATCAGTGTATCTATTATAAGTGACTAGACAAGTGAATCATGAAATATCTGTACAGTGAAATATAATGCAGCTATTAAATATGAGGTAAATCTAAATAGTGGTTTGAACTATTTGCCAAAATATATTTTTAATTAAAAATAGCTAGGTTCATAAAGTCTGTAGAGACTGCTCCAATTTTTATCACACGTTTGCATTTCTTTAGTTAAAAACACAAATTTAGATGTATTTTTAAAATCATATTTTTATCCATTATGCTTCCCTGTTTATCTCAATAACTATTATTTACAGAGCATCTACTCTCTAAATGTACACATATTAGTGTTAATAGACACAGTAACCATGCAGGAAAAAATGCACTGTGACTGCAGTGTTACTGCAGCAAACTATGGATCGTCCAAGGTCAAAACTGGGTCTTGAATATAATTCTAACTCCAAAGTTAGAGCTCTTTTCACTACCCAAGTTATTCTCAACCCAAGACAATTTTGTCCATTGGTCAACATTTAGAAATGTCTAAAGACATTTTAGATGGTCACAACTGCTGGATAGAGAGGTCGCTGCTCTCATTCTAGTGGTTGTAAAATGGGGATACTGGTATACACCTTAAAAGGCATGGTGTAGCCTTTCCTAACAAGGAACTATTTGACTCAAAATGCCCATAGACTGAGGTTGAGAAACCTAGATCAAAAAGATTCCTTCTGTTTTCTTTCTTTTAAATGTAACTCAATGAAAATTCTGGATTTGTGTCTTTTATGAATATATGTATCTTAGTCTTATATATCATACATTATGATGCAGATAGCAATTTATTTATCCCAATTTCAATTCGTTTACTCATTCAAACTATTAACAGGTGACTGTAATGCTCCAAGCACTAAAAGAGGTGCTAGGAATACAACAGAGCTTACAGCAGGTAACAAATCCATCATCAAGGGGCTGATACTCCCAGTGCAAGTACGCAAATGTAATAAAGTTTGCCAGGTGATGGAAGGTACTAATGGAGAAAATTCAACCACAGCATAAGAATAAGGAGTGTACAGCTGAGTTGAGAGGAAAGAGCCAGAAAAATTACAATTTTAAGTAGCGAGGTCATGGCAATTTTCACTGGAAAATGACACTTGAGCAAAAATCTTTAGGAAATGAGGAAGTGAGTCATTCAAATATGTGGGGGAAGAACATGTAAAGAAGAAAGGGCAGGAAGTGGGAATTGACCATTTGACCATATTTTTGAACACCTATTCCTTTTAGATAGAGATTATTTTTTAATGCTGTGGGTATTTATTTTCCTCTTCCATGAACATTTTACTCTGCTTAAAAAATACTTGATAGTTTATGTGCTGCCACTAGTCCACTAAAATAGAATACATAGCTAACTTGTACTTATATTATGAGGCAGAAGTAGTAATCTACAATAACTTTACTTTTCTAAATATTTTAGCTTTCATGTTTATGAAATTCTTAATGATGATGGAATTAGTTCTGCCCCATGTGTTTTGCTTTATTTCCAATTTATTATATACAATGTTACTATTAATAATTATGTATTTTAATAAGAAAAGAGAAATTTCTAGTAAATATGATTATTTCAAGCTGTTATGGTTAATGTTTATAGAAATTAAAAAAACATAAAATCAATCATACGAAGAAAATAATTATGGTTGTTTAGAACACTTAACTTTGAAGAACTCTTACTTTGTGACTTTAATTTCAATTGTTTTAAAATTAAAAGCTTTAATGACTTATATGTTTATGCAATTGTTAAAATTATCTGTATTTAGAAAGAATATTAACCTATTTAAAAAATTGATTTTTTTGAGAGAATGCTCTCTAGACAGCAGATCACATATTTGTAAAAGATTACTTAGTAAAACACATTCATGAAAAATAGAATATAATGCTTGAAAATGGTTTTTTATTTCTTATTTATTTTTTAAAAGATTTTATTTATTTGACAGAAAGAGAGAGATCACAAGTAGGCAGAGAGACAGGCAGAGAGAGAGAGAGAGAGAGGGAAGCAAGCTCCCTGCTGAGCAGAAAGCCCGATGCGGAGCTCCATCCCAGGATCCTGAGATCATGACCTGAACGGAAGGCAGAGGCTTTAACCCACTGAGCCACCCAGGTGCCCCGAAAATGGTTCTTTTAATTAAGTCTTTAAAACAGTTCAGAAAAATAACCCCAGTTGCTATCACAAGGATTGAAAAATGTTAATTTCTTAGATATACAAATGATCATCAGTGCACTTATATATTTACATAATTATTGTTGTGTTTGTACTTGAATTATCTAAGCATGTTCTACTTAAAAATACAAATAGTCAAAAGCTGAACAAACAACATATCACTTGAAAAGATTCAAAAGAGGGGCACCTGGGTGGCTCGGTTGGTTGGGCGGCTGCCTTTGGCTCGGGTCCTGATCCTGGCGTCATGGGATCAGGTCCCGCGTAGGGCTCCTTCCTCCCCAGGGAGCCTGCGCCTCTCTCTGCCTCTGCCTGCCTCTCTGCCTGCTTGTGTTCTCTCTCTGTTAAATAAATAAATAAAATCTTTAAAAAAAATTCAAAAGTTATTCCATTTACTTAAAAATTGGGTGTACATCTACTTTTCAACAAAAGATCCAGTGATTTAATTGTTACACTTAGATTGCATCTCTGGGGTGCCTGGGTGTCTCAGTGGGTTAAAGTCTCTGCCTTTGGATCTCAGGGTCCTGGGATCAAGCCCTGCATAGGGCTCTCTGCTCAGCAGGGAGCCTACTTCCCCTCTCTGCCTGCCTCTCTGCCTACTTGTGATCCCTCTCTCTCTGTCAAATAAATAAATCTTTAGATTGCATCTCTATCTGTAATTTGATATCTAGAAACCAGTTTATCTTAAATGCACTATAATTATGCTATATATTTAAAGTAATTCTCTTCTCAAATCATACTTTTCAAAAAGGGATAAGATAGTGTACACCAAGCAATGTCACTTAGTGCAAAATCTTCAGATATATCTACCTAAATTTTCTAAGCCATCAGTCTTCTAATTGCCATAACACTATTCATTAAAGTAACAGCAATATATGAAATATATCCAGGCAGTTTGCCCAGCACTAAGTATAGTACATAGTTGTCTTCTCTAAGTACTCAAACTGCCATTAATGAAAACTAATAGCCCATCAAAATTTGCATTAAAAGTACTACGAGAAATCTCCAAAGGACTATATGTGATACTATTCCAGCAATTTTTGTCACCTTAAATTGCTGTATTCCAATATGTTGCTCTTCTTAATGCTAATTACCTAACAGAATGGATAAATACTACAATTGCAAAGTACATCATAGTGTATTTTTGTAACCAGATTATAATTAGTGATCAGAGAATGGTCTCATTAACATAAATGGTATAATTAAATCATCTCAGCTTTACCATACTTAAAAGCATTAAATAAGTGATTGTCTCCCCTTTATAAACTATTTTTTCCCCTTTATAAACTATTAAAGGCTAACTTTTCTGGAATCATTTTTTTCAGGAAAAATAAATGTACATTGTTCATGTTTATGGCATTAAAAAAGGAACAAATTTGAAAATGCATATTCTCTTTGAGTAGAAACATAATTGTTTTATATTACCCCATGTCTCCTCTCACTTAAAAAGAAAAAAAGTGTGTAGAGTACAAAAAGATATGACATTTTTTAGATTTATAATAGATTTTTGAGTTAATATAATTACAACAGAAATGTAGTGAATCTTGAAAAATGAATCAAGAGAACCAAGGTCATTCCACAAGTCTGCCAATATACTGTAGGTATTATCCCAAGTTGGAATGTAACAAATAACGTAATCATATTATGATCTGGTGAATATTATTCACTTAAATTGAAGTTAAACAATCGAACTTGAGCCCTTTTTGCTATTTGGCAATTCTCTTCAACTCAAATTAGATAGATGGCATTTAATCACAAAGGATTTTCTGGGGCCATATATACCTAGATTTAGGTAAATGAAAAAAAAATGTACCTGGGCATCAATATGTTTAATTTTCTTTTTTTTCCCCTTTCTATAATCAGCATCAAAACAATCTCATATAATGTGGAGAGAATATTCAGCATTATAAATTAAAAGAAATGCCCTTATCAATTTAATTCTAATTAATACTGCTTCATATTTAAACATAACCATTCAAGGAATATCCTGTGTGTTGTATAGGAAAAAAAAATGAAAGAACATAAATCAGGTACACCCTTTAAAAATATGATGCTTCAAGGTTTTTAAATTTATGTAAAATTATTCTATATAGCTTAGAATGTAGATGTATGAAAGATGGACAGTACTCAAAAGGCCAGTGATAAGATTATTTTGCCCTGAATTGACTCCAAATGAGATTATGTGTGGAAGGAAAAAAGACTGTAATCTTAGAATAGAGGTAAGAGCTTTGCCTAAAAGATTTAGAAGGACAGGTAGGTGACCCAGAAACCTTTACAAGAGGACTCTTCAGTTTGTACAATAGCAAATGCAAAAATAGTACATGTGACATGGTAAGAATTACTACACATTCAATTTAGAGGAAAAACATTTTTCTGTGCTTTGTTTTGTTTTTTGACGATTTGGCCTTGCCATCACCAAGATTGCCTTTAACGGTGGCAAACATGTGGAAGACCTCTTATACTGGAATATTTCTTTTTTTTTTAAGATTTTATTTATTTATTTGACAAATAGATAATGAACAGGCAGAGAGTCAGGCAGAGAGAGAAGAGGAAGCAGGCTCTCTTGCTGAGCAGAGAGCCCAATGCAGGGCTAGATCCCAGGACCCCGAGATCATGACCTGAGCCTTAGGCAGAGGCTTTAACCCAGTAAGCCGCTCAGGTGCCCTTATACTAGAATATTTCTTATATTTCTATGGATAGACAAAATACATACAAGCTTTATAGTTATAGCATGTAGGCATAGCATATACTGTCAGTAAAATTTCAAAGTTATTTAACCATGTTCTATTATCTAAAAATTTATCTGAATAGCTCCCTTGAAATATGTTTTTCTTTTTTTGAAATAGTTAATATGCCTTCAAATCATTTCCATATAAATTATATCTAAGCATTCGTGTGTGTGTGTGTGTGTGTGTGTGTGTATTTGTATTTTTCTTTCTTAAGATACTATGCCATCCATGTTTGTTGTAGGGAATTCTGGTTGTGAAATCTAGTCAAAGTCCAAAGTTGGAAATCTAGTCATTACTTGGTGTAGAATGACAAAAATCAAATCTCCAGATCATCTTTCCTCATAAAAATTTGTATCAATAAGTGACCATTTTTTAAAATCCCAAATATAATGAGAAATGTATTATTTGCAAATTCAGAGTTATATTCCTTTTTCAGGATCATTATATCGTGATCTCTGTCAAACATAGAGTCCTTATCTAGTGGATTTCTTGGTATAAAAAGGAGGGCATAATGAAGTGATCATATAAGGACATTCATTCTGGATTTCTTCATAGAGGAAGCATGCATTCTTCTTTATTTTATAGTTTATATTTAAAATATGACATTCATGTTTTAATGAACTATAAAATAAAGGATTGTGGAATGATGCTCACTTTATATTTTTATTTTCTGATTCAAGAGTATGCTCCAGCTGGTAGATAACTCATTCAACTCAATTGAAAGTATTGAGTTGCAATGACATATTTTGCTAACTGATTATTTAAATAGGCAACTTTTTCCCTCACTTGTTCTACATTGTAGAGGTGTTACATGTTTTTATTTTCAAGTGAATAGATACATTAAATTATTTGGGAAAGGCAAGAATATATCAAACAGGATCACCAAAGACCATTTGTGATTATTTTTTAACCTTTTCCCCAGTAACTTATTTATATTTATACCCACGCATATATTTCTAAATTAGTAAATTTTATCATATTAATTGTTTGGCAGTATCAAGAGTTGGGTAGAACTGCAACAACAACATTCATGATTTAATAATAAGGACAGAACAGCAAATTATCGAATTTAGAGCAGCCACTTAAGCAATTTTTAAAATAATGGAACCTTATAATAAACTGTATATTTAAGCAGGATAGAATGCTAGTTAATTCTCATGTATCCAAAGGGAAAAAAAATTGCTCAAGAAGCACACTCGAGGGCGCCTGGGTGGCTCAGTGGGTTAAGCCTCTGCCTTTGGCTCAGGTCATGATCTCAGGGTCCTGGGATTGATCCCCGCATCAGGCCCTCTGCTCAGCAGGCAGCCTGCTTCCCCCTCTCTCTCTGCCTGCCTCTCTGACTACTTGTGGTCTCTCTCTATCTGCCAAATAAATAAATAAATAAATAAATAAATAAATAAATTTTTTTTAAAAAGCGCACTGGAAAGTGACTTAAATTAATTGAAATTGAAGTTGAAGTTACATAATATGAATGCTAATACAGTAAATTATTTTAAAAATGGATAGAAATAGTTACATTTTCAAAATATCAAGAATTTTTGTTATAGAACTATGGTTTAAAGCTTGTGTTAAAACTTATGACATATATATGTTTTAAATTCTATATACACTTCCTTTCACTTTTGTCTTAAACGTTGCTTTCTAGATCATTAAGGGTTTCTACAATGTCATTTTTTTTTAAAGATTTTATTTATTTATTTGACAGAGAGAGAGAGAGATCACAAGTAGGCAGAGAGACAGGCAGAGAGAGGGGGGGAAGCAGGCTCCCTGCTGAGCAGAGAGCCCGATGTGGGGCTCGATCCCAGGACCCTGAGATCATGATCTGAGCCGAAGACAGAGGCTTTAACCCACTGAGCCACCCAGGCGCCCCTCTACAATGTCATTTTAATGTTTACATAATATTCTACTATACACTTATATATTTTATTTAAATAATCACCTATATATAAGTGATAAAGTTTTAATATTCTTTTTTTAATTATATATATACAGTGATAACTATACTAATAGGTAGTTATTTGCTGAGCTTAAGGTACAGTTTTCGATGTCACATTTCTGGTTCAGATTGTTTAGAAATTTTTAAGGCCTTATCGTTCATCTTCTTTTGCTCTCATAATCATTTTGTCAGTTGATGAAAGCAGTAGTGCTATTTTTCCCTGCTCTCTCTCCTCACTTGAGCTATCCCGTAAGACACACAATTGTTTTTTGTTTGTTTGTTTTAATTTTATTCAGAGTGGCATGGTTCTCAGACCCTTCTAGATCATGATTGTTATCTTCGAAGCCTTCCCATCTTTCAGAGTTCTTCCAAAAGCTAAAAACCAAGACCTGAACATAATAATGAAGATATATTTAGGACAAAGTCTACTGAGATTAATTCTTCCTAGACACTGTTTTATACGGTGTTTGATTACCAGGAACAGATAGTTTCATTCTGGTTAACTCTGTTTGGAAAACAGAATATAGTTTCTGGGAAGTCTTTGCCAAAGAGGTGCTATTTGGGCTTATACCGGCATGGAAAGAAAGATCTAGCCTTGTGAAAATTCCCAAGGAAGAACTTTCTGGGCAGAGAAAATACCAAATACAAAGTCTTAAGGGCCAAAAGTGCTTGGCATGTTGTGCTTAACATGGCTAGAGTAACAGAGGCTTCGTTCCTGAGGAGAGGAGGACCACAGGGAGAGATTCTGAGGAAAGTATCCAATATAGTAAAGACTAAGGAGTTTATTCTAATAGCCAGTTGAAGGGTTAAACACGAGTTTTATAATATAGATGTGTTACAAAAATATTATTTGATAGTATGTGAAGACTGTGCTATGGGAGAGGCAAGGAAAGAAGTTGGAAAACTTCAGAAGGCTATTGTTACAGGAGTTCAGGTGAGAGACTGTGATAGCTTGGACTAGTGTGGTACCAGGGGAAGTGGAAGGAATGGAGGTCTTAGAAAGAATTGGATGTAAGTAAACGGAATTTATTTCAGAGGTAAGGTTCAGATCTGCTTTCAATTCAGGGTGAATTTTCTCTCAGTTGTGCTTCTCAGCCTGGTCCTTCAAAATGCCTCAAACTCATTTTAATAACTTCCCCCAGTAAGCTTTTAGCAAACTAGTGGATATGGGGTAGTGTATTAGTCAGCTAAAGTTGCCATAATGAATCGCTATAGTCTAAATAGCTTAAACAGTAGATATTTATTTTCTCACATGTCTAGAAGCTAGAATTCCAAGATGAAAGAGTCAGTAGGTTCTGCTTCTCCTCAGGCCCTCTTGGCTTGCAGATGACTGCCTTCGCACCATTTCCTCTTGCCATCTTTACTCTGTGCTCAATGCAAATCCATCCATCAGTTTGAAAAAGTAATTCCTCACAAATTCCTATTAATAATCCATAGAAATATTTTTCTTAATTTTATTTCTTATTTCTTATTTTCTTAATTTAATTAATTTTCTTAATTCTATCTATATAATAGAATCAGTATTTTCATGTATATGTTTCAGATTTTTCTTTTGACTCATTCATTTGAGTTATTCATTTGTTTATTCAATAAACTACTGATTATTGTCTTTACCATTTGAATCTATTAGCTAATACTTCATATTATGTGAGTGTGGTAGAATTTTTCTCATTTTATACAGGGGGAGACAAATATTACAGGTCCAAGTAAGTTTCTCAGGATCACCCAGAGACTAAGTATCACAGGCAGGCATCAAAGCAGGTAGGTATGACTCCAAATCACATTCTCTTACCTCCTACACCTTTGAAAACCATCCATGTGAATGGCATTGGAGGATTAGAGTTAGTAAGACATAATTCTGGCCCTGAAGAATCTTACATTTGTAATAAGGAGACATACAAGTAAATTAAAGAAGTGTTATGGGATTATGAAAGCTATAATATCATTATACACAAATCATAGAACACAAAGGATTTGGCGAACTACTTTCCCTTTCGATGGCAATCAAAGCTTCCAAACAGAGGTATCACTTTAACTGAGTCTTAAAGTGTGTGCATTATTCAGATAATGGGAGTAGACGTGGTTATAGTTGTGCAGGTAAAGAAATAAACTGAGGGCAAATGCAAAAAAGCACAGAGATGTTGGGAATCATCATTTTGGAAAATTATATATACTGTCAACAGTTTATTAACCTGTTAATTTGGATAATGGAAAATGGAAGGAGGACACAGGTAGAACTTAGTTCAGGCACAATTAAACACAACTGTGATACAGGATATTTAATACAAATGTATGCAATTAAAATGTTCCAATAGTCTGCTCTGTTATTCCGGCCTCCTCCTGCTCTTAATCCACTCCCTGTTTCTAATGAAAACTATCTTAGGTAACATCAATTTTTATTGAATAAACTCTACTATTTTTTTTTTTTATTTTCTAAACACCCCACCAAGCAGTTATTTGGAGCTGCTTTGTCTTTGTCAGCTAATTCCTCCCTCTCACTGTCATTCTCTCCATCATTGCAGGAATACTAGTTTACTGGCAACACAGTGAAGCCATCAACTTGGAAATTAAATTACCTGCCATTCTCAAGTTTTTCTCCCTATAACCTCAGACTGCCCCCTCAGCTCTCAATGAAGCAATGCTCTCAATATAACAATGAATCGAGAGTTTAGGGTGATAACTGTCAGTTCAAGGTCACAAAGGCTTCAACACAGAATTCTGGGCTTTGTTCTGCAGTGCTCTCCATCCCGTCTTCACTGTCCTTTTCCAAATCCTCTGTTTAAGAAAAAAACAATGAAAACCAAGTCCTAGCAGAACAGAGAGATGTTAGTTCTATCACAGCCATAAGGAACAGATTTTTGCATAGGTTTCAGACAAACGACAGAGAGCTGCTGCTGCACAGAGGAACCGCTAACAGGCAACAGACCGCTGCTGTAAGCAAACATATCCACCTCACACTGTCCAGGTGGAGGGGCGTTTCTGATTTGCAGTAGATACAATGTAAAAATGTAATGGCTCTCATATAATTGGAGATGATAGAGTCATCTTGATGTGTAGGTATTTCTCATATTCACAGTATTTTTAAATATTTTTCTTTGCCAATAAACTGCCTTTTGATTATTTCTATACCTGTTTCTGCCATAACATGGTTAATCTAGCCCTGGATAACTGGAAGTTGACTGCAATTCAACATTCCTGGAACATGGAGCATTGGGGGCAGTGATAGATCTGGTGATGGAAAATTCAGCAGGCATCACATCATGGATGGTCTTTGGGCCCTGCTTAGGGGGTTGGCAGGGAAAAGTCGTAGGAGAGTTTCAAGCACCAGAGGAGTGATATACGCAGATTTGCATTTTGGAAAGATCATGCTAGTGTTTCCTTAGCAATGAGAGAATGAATGACAGGTGCTGAGGCCTTGAGCTCAGCAGTGTCAATGGAAATGGAGAGAAACTAAAACATTCCTGAGATAATAAGGGTGAAGAATTAACCAGGCTTACTCAAACTGACTGGCACTTGGGTGAGACCATGGAGGAGGTGAGGGACCAAAAGATGACTGCCTGGTTTTTACTCTGATGACTGGATGGGGGTTCAGATGATTCTCTTTTATTCTCTAATTTGAGAACCACTAATGTAGATTATCACTTAATCTCTGTATTTATTTATAGTATCCAGACCCTCCAATGTGTCTTATTTTCAGCGTCCTCAGTCATCCTCTCCAGAGGGTATTTCTCTAACTCTTTGACCAGGCTTAGAGAGTAGCACTCTCTTGGCTGTGTACATCTGGTTCTAACTCCTTCTTAAATACACCAAACGAATCATCTTTCTTTCAGTGGCATCTCACTCCCTGTCTTTGGAGGCCTGGTGGTTCCCAGTTGCTTACCCATTCTGAAATTCTGCAGTACACAGTTGCTGGCATCTGGCCTCCTCCCTTTGCAGGTGGAGATTTTTACTTTATCTATAGAGTCATAGATATATGACTGCTTTTTAATTATAATCTGCTTTTAACCTACTACAATTTTTATGGCCTTGGTCTTTTTTTCTGTTATAAAACCCTCCTTGTCTTTATAGGCTTATGCCTTTTTCATTGCTTTCTTGTAAATTTGGGGGTTTCAGAAGAGAGTAGAGATAATAGAATTGCCGGATAAAATACAGAATACCCAGTTAAACTTTAATTTCATATAAGTGAATATTTTTGAATAGGTATTTTTCGGGACATACTTATACAAAAATTAATTGTCCTTTATCTGTAATTCAGATGTAAATGGGCATAATGTTGTATTTTATATTTTAAATATAAAGGGCTAGTTTTTGAAGAAATATAATTTTTAAATATGGATCTCAATAGTTCTGGTATAGTTCCATAAAGTACATATTCTGAATATTTAAAAAAATAAGCTATCAATTTTGATAATACATTTTAAGAAGTCAGGTATTATTAAAACTGTAAACTTTGTAATTATAATTTTAAAATGTAATAACTGAACCATATATTTCAACTGTTTTTAATTTGGGACCAAGCTTTAATTTTACATTTGTCAAGTAATTTTGCATTGCACGGTGTAGTGTTATTAGGTCTAGTGAGTATATCATTTTATGCACAGAGCTATGTAGTGGCAAGAGCATTGAAATTCAGTTAATACCAACTGAGAGTTCTCACCATGCTTCTGCTGTGTGACCTTGGAGAAGGTTACTTTTTGACCTTCTGTTTGCTCAACTTTAACAACAGGAGGTATATTAACACATCACTTCTCATTTATGATGATTAAATGAGACAGTCATATTTGCTTATGTTCAGAGCCTAGCAATGGCCCTGGAACTTAGCACATTTCAGTAAATTCATTTCCCTTGTTTCTCCTCTCCACCCCTCTCCTGTCCTCTGCTTTTCTCCTCTTTCTCTCTCTTTTGAGTGGAGATTTTTAGAGACTATATGGCAGAATCAGTTTATATTTGTTATTTCTGTTAATTTTTATATTTCATAAATTCCTTTAATAGGTCTATTAGTAAACATATTCATTTGCTAAGGCTACATAACAACGTCTCACAGAGTGGGTGGCTTAATAGAAATTTACTTTCTCACTATTCTGGAGCTTGAAGCCTTGAGTTCAAGGTGTCAGCATGCTTGATATCTACTGAGGCCTATCTCTATGACTTGTAGATGGATGTCTTCTCATCCCTGGGTCTTCTCTCTGTGTGTGTATCTCTGTCCTAATTTCTCTCTCTTTCTCCCTCTCTCTCTGTCTCTCTTTTTTGGATACTGGTATAATTAACATACAGTATTATATTAGTCTCAGGTGTACAATAGAGCGATTCAACAGTTCTATACATTATTCTTCTTCTAATTTTCTCTTCTTATAAGGACATTAGTCATATTGGATTAGGATCCATCTTAATGACTTCCTTTTAACTTAATTACCTCTTTAAAGTCCCTATCTCTAAAAACAGTTACATTCTGAAGTCCTGGGAGTGAATACTTCAACATATGAATTTTGGGAGACACAATTTAACCTATAATGGTAGGGTAGAGATATTCATAATTACTGACATCAAGTTAAGCAAGCAGTCTTTACATTTTGGTAATTTCTGAAGATTCTAATACATTCAAATCAATAACAATGTGAGAAAGAAAAAGTGAGAGAAACACATGTGATTCTAAGTACGTAGTAAAAACCAAAGTCCTTTGTGTTAGAGAGAATCTTGAAAAGTATATTTAAAAAAGAGATATTTTTAAAAAGATCATATCAGGAGGAAATGGGAGAAAAGGCTTTATTTAAATGTTTTCTAAGTTATGATTTGTCATGGGAGATATGTATTTAGGAAACTTCTACATCATCCAAAGCATTGTGAAGAATATAAAGAAGTATAAGACAGGATCCTTGTTCTCAAGAGCTTTCATCTCTGGATAAAGAGTCAAAATTAGGAAAAGCAACAATTAAATATAAAACCATGTGATTCTGTCTGTAGACAATTTAGCATCGGTGAGAAGGAAGAGTCAATGTGAGATATCCTAGTCTGAAATACTTCGCTCAGGATGGAGTTCTACTTAGTCAGTGAAGGGTGACTATAGTGGAATTATGGGCAGACGAAAGTGGGGAAACCAACATAATTAAAAAATGGAATTATGCCTATTTTCTTCATAGCACTAATAGAAGCTTTTAGTTATTTTCTTTCCTAATTTTTTAAAATTGTGATAAGAACACTTAACATGAAGTCCCTCCTTCTCACAGATTTTTAAGTTTGCAATACAATATCGTTAACTGTTAGTACAATGTTGTACAGCAGATCTCTAGAATTTATCCCTTTTGTACAACTGAAACTTTATACCCGTTGAGGGCAACTCCCCATTTCCTTCTCTCCCCACCCCCTGACAACACCATTCTGTTCTGTTTGTGAGTTTGACTAGCTTAAATACCTCATATAAGTGGAATCATGAAGTATTTGTCCTTCTATGACTGGCTAATTTTATGTAGCGTGATGTCCTCAAGATTCATCCATGTTGCTTTGTATGGCACAATCTTTTTTTTTCAGACTTAATTTTGTAAAAGCAGTTTTACAGCAAAATTAAGAAAATACTAAGATTTCCTATGTACCACCTATATCCTTACATTGATAACCTCCCCATTATCAATGTTCTCTACCACAATATTCCCTTTGTTATCAAGGCTGAATAATACTCCATTATATGTATATACCATATTTTCTTTAACAATTCATCCTTCAATAGACATTTAGCTCATTTCTGTATCTTTGCTGTAATGTATTATGCAGCAATTAACATTGGGGTGTTAATAGCTCTTCGATATCCTGATGTCAGTTTCTTTGACTATGTACCCAGATGTGTGGGATTGCTAGATCATGTGATAGTTCTATTTTTTTTAAAGATTTTTATTTACTTCTTTATTTGACAGAGAGAGATCACAAGCAGGCAGAGAGGCAGGCAAAGAGAGAGAGGAGGAAGCAGGCTCCCCGCTGAGCAGAGAGCCCCATGTGGGGCTCAATCCCAGGACTGTGAGATCATGACCCGAGCTGAAGGCAGAGACTTTAACCCACTGAGCCACCTGGGTGCCCCGATAGTTCTATTTTTAGTTCTATTTTTAATTTTTTGAGGAACCTCCATGCTATCTTCTGTAGTGGCTCTGCCATTTTATATTCCCAGCAGCAGTGTGTGCAAGGGTTCCAATTTCTCTATAAGGTTGCTAGCATTACGTTTTTTTTTTTAATTATAGCCCTTTCACAAGTGATACTTCATTGCGATTTTGATTTGCATTTCCTTGATGATTGGTTATGTTGAGCATCTTCTCATATATGTGTGGGCCGTTTACATGTCTTCTGTAGAAAAATGTTTATTCAAGTCTTTTGCTCATTTTCAATCAATTTATCTATTCTGTGCTGTTGATTTGTAGGAATTAAAGTTGTTTCTTCCGTTTGTTTATGTATTTCTTTCTCCATCACTAGAACATAGGATCTATAAAGGCAGCCATTATCTTTTGTTTTCCCCATCTACGTAGTACTTTATAAATATAATAGATGCTCAATAATAGTTGAAAAATGAATGAGTGAATGAATATTGTGAGATGATAAGAGTGGATTAAATGCATGTACTAGAGAGAAGTTAGAAAGACATCTTAATAGGTGGAATCAATTCAGATTATGTCATGATTTAAAAACCTTATAAGGAATTTTAAATTTGAGGCAGTATATAATCAGGAAATTTGAAGAATCTTGAGCAAGAATTAGGATTGATTAATGGTGTGATTTTAGAGGAGTGCAATGACCTAGAATAGTTTTTCCAGTTTGTCTATGGTTCTAGTTTCATTCTGATAACTGCTGAGAAGCCTGTTATCTGAATCCTCATAGTCTTTCCTGAGTACAAGTTTCTTTGATCATGGTCCTCAAGAACATGGTTCTTTCTATTCTGCCTCTTCTCCCATTTATTTGACAACTCTGTACTGCCCCATCAGAACCCAGTGGTTTTCCTCAGAGACCTTTTACATAGACAAGGCATGGTTTTGTATTACTCCTAGAAGTTCTTCCTGCCCTGAAACTGTCATCTAGATTAAGTTACATGACTACCTCTATTGACCAGAAGGCTGCAAAAGAATGTGCTTGGCATTTTGAATGTTATCCATGGAAATTATTCTTCTTTAGCAGTGTTGACAGAGAGGACAGTGACTTTTGGGTAAGCAACATGGGGTCTGACATGGATTGACTACCTTCCAGCGATTAAGGATAGTGTTTTCTTTTCTTTTCTTTTCTTTTCTTTTCTTTTCTATTTTCTAGTCTAGTTTTTACAATTATGAAGAAATATGCAAAAATCTGTTTGTGTGTGTGTATGTGTGTGTGTGTGTGTGTGTGCACAGACATAAGCCTTTAACTCCTTAAATACCAAAGAGTAGATTGCTGGATCATAGGATAAGAGTATTTTCAATTTTGTAAGAAACCACCAAACTTTTTTTCCAAAATAGCTGTACCATTTCACATTCTCATCAGCAGTGTATGAGAGTTCTATTTGCTTCACATTCTCACTGGTGTTTGGTGTTGTCTTGTTCTGAATTTTAGTCATTTTAATAGGTGAATATAATAGTATACTAGGTGGTATCTCACTGTTATATTATTTTGCATTTCTCTGATGACATATGATATGGAGCATCTTTTCATATGCATATTTTCCATCTGCATATTTTCTTTGATGAAGTGTCAATGTCTTTGGCCCATTTTTTAAAATTGGATGATTCATTTTATTATTGTTGAATTTTAAGAGTTCTTTGTATATTTTTAAGAATGATCCTTTATCACATGTACCTTTTGCAAGTATTTTCTCCATGTCTGTGGCTTGTCTTCTAAGTATTGATATTTTCTTTTATAGAGAAGAACTTCTAATTTTAGTAAGTCCATTTTATCAATTATTTATTTCATGGGTTTCAAGGTCTTTGACCTTGTAACTAAAAACACATCACTTCACCCAAAGCCATCTAAGTTTCTCCTATTATCTTTTAAGAGTTTCATAGTTTTGCATTTTACATTTAGGTTCTTGTTCCATTTTGAGTTAATTTTTGTGAAGGGTGTAAGGTCTGTATCTAGATTCATTCTTTTGTATGTGGACACTGAGCTGTTCCAGCACCATCTGTTTAAGAGACTGTGTTTGCTCCATTGTATTGCCTTTGCTTCTTTGTCAAAAATCAAATGACTGTATTTATAGGAGTATAGTTCTGGACTCTCTATTCTGTTCCATTGATCTGTTTGTCTATTCTCCTACCAGTGCCACACTGTCTTAATTACTATAACTTTTTAGTAATTCTTGAAGTTGGGTATTGTCAGTTCTCCAACTCTCTTCTCCATTTCATTCATTTTTGAGAAATGTCTGCCAAATACTTATGTATGAATGGGCATAGATTGTCTGTCAGTTGTCAGTCATTCTTTCAAGTAAAGAATGATATTCTATGAAAAATGTAGCTAATTCTCAAAAAAAAAAAAGGAAGGAAGGAAGGAGGAAAGAAAAGAAAAGAAAAGAAAAGGCAAGAAAAGAAAAAGAAAGAGGTAAACCAGGAAACAGACTCTTAACTATAGAGAAAAAACTGAGGTTTACTGGAGGGGAGTTGGGTGGCAGAATGGGTTAATTGGTGATGAGTATTAAGGAAGGCACTTGTAGTGATGAGCACTGGTTATTGTATGTAAGTGATGAATCACTCAATTCTACACCTGAAACTGATACTATACTGTATGTTAACTGACTGGAATATAAATAAAAACTTAAAGAAAAAAAATGGCTAATTTTTCTTGCAGCTTAAGCAATCTTATAAATACATTTCTTCCAGACAATAATACTTTAGCATGCAGGAGAAATGCTTTATGCACCCTTCCCATTTTACCACACAGAATATTAAAAAGACATGTACTGGAGGATCAAGATTTAATAAAATTAATACTTTCTACTGTTCAGTTAAGGACATTCTTATGTAAAACTGGCTGATTTTTTTTCCCTCTAAATGCATAGCAGTAAAGAATCCAATGATTGCTAGTCAGATTGGTGATGCTGGCTATGTGAATTTTTAGACTAATAATCAACTTGTCTTTCCTTTTTTACCATGTTATCTGTTTTCCCTTTTCCTCTGTATTATGGAAGATTTTCTCATCCATGTATCTTTTAATATTCTAAGAGTTTGTCTTTCATTGTTCCTTGTTACAGCATCTTTAATTTTTCTAGAACAAAACATGTACTTGAATATCTTTGATAATGTTTAAAGATATTTTTTGAATTATGTGTATGTGCCTTTATGTCTATCTAAGTGTTCACTTTTTACTCTACTGACTTTTTTTCATTGCACTAGAGATTCTTGGCTTCCTATAATGTATAACAAAGTAGAACTCAGTGTCTATCATGGGTTTCCTCCTCCTTCATGAAAATAAAAATCTTTTTTTCCATATCTTTCTGGGGAGGGGATTTCTCATTGGGAGCTCTGCATAGCATTGGACACTGTGACTTGCAGATTTTACTTTACATGGGAACTAGGAGTCAGATTATGGGTCCCCCAAATGCCAGAATGAAGAGAACATTATTACAGGGCACCAAACTTCATATGCCAAACCTCTTTGCTGAGCATTTTTAAAAAGAGCTATGGTTATATATTTAATTGAGGCTTCTATAAGTTACTAACCCTCTGTAAACTCATGGAAAGGGTTTGGGGACATGGTGGTAGAAGTTATTACATATAAAAATATCTTCACTTAATTATCCTATTTTTAGTCTTTATTATCACTCTCACTATATTATTTACAAGCTGAAATCAAAGTCATACAGAGTTCTATGGAGAAGGATTAAAAAATATTATTTTATCTTATTTTTATATTTAATTGGAGTATAAAATTGAGTGATGAATGAATAAAAATTGATAGTGGAGGAAAATCACAATCTGTTTTGCAACTTAGCCTATTTGTCTATTTTCCCATTTCCATTCATATAGCATCTTTTATGCATTACTCATAGGCCCTAATTCTGTTGTTTATTATTATATGAGTTTATACATGGTTTTTTCTGCTTTGTGTTTCTGTATTTCTATCACAGTGACATATTGTGAGAATTAAAATGGAACATACATGTGTCCAGTCTACCGTACTATGCTGTACCTTTTAATAAAGTCTTTACAGTAAAAGTTTTTTTTTTAATAATTTATTTATTTATTTGACAGAGAGAGACACAGCAAGAGAGGGAACACAAGCAGGGAGAGTGGGAGAGAGAGAAGCAGCTTCCTGCTGAGCAGGGAGTCTGATATGGGGTTTGATCCCAGGACCCTGGGATCATGACCTGAGCGAAAGGCAGATGCTTAACAAATGAGCCACCCAGGCGCCCCTAGTAAAAGTCTTTACTCATTTTCTTCACAGGGAATTTTTCTGGTCTTATGTCAATGCCGGAATATAAATCAAAACCTAAATAAATGGGCTACTCAGTAATCTAAGCTAAATATATATATATAAAACACGAAACTCCACCTATCAATGAAAGAGGACATTAGAGCTTAATTTAAAACCATAGGCTCTAAAATTGGAGTTTGTTCTATAATCTGGGGCTACTATTTATTGTATGACCTGGGGAAAACAACTTAACCTCATTTTGTCTCAGTGTTCTTCTGCAAAATGGTTTAATAATAATAGTACTTATCTAATAAAACTGTTGTGAAGATTAAATGAAGTAATCTATTTGCAGTGTTTAGAATCGTACATCACACAAAATTAAATTCAGTAAGGGATGATTATTGTTGATGTCTGTATTACTCTCTTTCTTGCAATATCTGAAACTAGGCTTTCATTCAGTCAAAATATAGTAGAATTTGAATAAGAATAAATGTACAGGGGCACCTGGGTGGCTCAGTGGCTTAAGCCTCTGCCTTGGGCTCGGGTCATGATCTCAGGGTCCTGGGATCGAGCCCCACATCTGGTTCTCTGCTCAGCGGGGAGCCTGCTTCCCCCTCTCACTCTGCCTGCTTCTCTGCCCTTTTGTGATCTCTTTCTCTTGTCAAATAAATAAATAAAATCCTTAAAAAAATAAATAAATGTACAGTGAAGGTAAAGAATATTTGGTTTATTCATACAATGAACTTTAACTTCAAGGTAGAAATTGAGGTGGTTCCAATTGTCATTAAGTATTTTTTTCTAGAAAAGTCTAAATTGTTCAAAACTTTTATAATTATGAACTTCATTTTGAATTATTGCCTTTCCTTAAAATTTTTATGCACTCAACATGGAGTCTTAGAAAGAACCAAACTTTGGAGATAGGAAGACCAAGTATATAAATTTGTTAAGATAGTTAATCTCTATGAATCTTAGATGCTTCATCTATAAAATGAAAATGGTAATAGATTCCTTCTATTTTTGGTATGATAATTTGAAATAAAATAATAATAAATGTATCAGTTTCACCAGCATGCTAGCTTCCTTAAGGTCAGGACTATTTTATTTTTTTTAATCTGTGGCATATTGTAGGGTCAGATATATTCAATACATGCACCCAACAAAAAATTCAATACATACCCTCAACACATATGCTAAGCAGTTTACATTATTACAACTTTGAAAAAAAGGGCATGAGCTGTGCAAAAGAAAATAAAAAATGTTTCTATGAGGAATTCAGTTGTGGGGAGTACTAATTATTAAAAGCTTCCATATTGCAAACAAAGAGTACAGCCTTATTTTTTTTTTTTACAATTTTTGTTTGTATATTTGGTTGGATTTTGCTGTTCATTTACAGATACAATACAGTACTACTGTGATCATGTTTAAGTATGTAAATAAAATAATCTGAATTCTACATTAGTTTGAATATGCTTTTATTTATATGGTGTGTGGGGTTTGTTGTTTTTTTTTTTAAGAAAAAGAAAAGTCAAGGCAAGAGTCGCTAATTGGGGAGGAGGGAGGAAAATTTAAACAATAAAATATCACTGCGGTTTGTATTTTTAAAAGAGTAAAAGGGATTTCCTTGTTTCCCTTAGAATCCGAGTTTGGGAATGTAACAAAAGAAATCAGAAAGGATTATACTTTAATGGCTGTTTATTATTATTTAATAAGATGAGAAGAAATCTTTTTCATAGAAGAAATCTTTTCACTTTTATAGATAAGAAACTGTGGTGGGCAGACCAAAACTTAGCTCAGCTGGGAACCTGCAGCAAAAGAGATGGGAGAAACCCCACTGTCCTGCGAAATAAGACTTCTGGGGTTGTTCACATGAAAGTGTATGATAAAGAAGCACAGCAAGGCAAGTCACACTGTAATGAATTTGTGCCGCTTTTTGAATATATAATGTTCTCTTTTCTTGTGTATTTATTTTCTCAGTTCAACAATGGAAAGGTTTGTATTTTTGCTTCTAGTTAAAAAAAGAGGTGGGGGGAGGCGAATGCTCCTTATCACCGCAGAAGAAATGCCTTTAACGTAAGGTATATAATGAGCTTCCAAAACATTAGCAAGAGCTTCCAAGGAATCTCAATTTGTCAGGTCTTCAAAGAGGTCTTAGTTAGTCACTTCTTGATTTAAAAATTTAAGAATGAGAAAGAAAATCCCAGCCAAATATAGATAGTGTATAATTAAGCCCAGAAACTGAATGAATGAGGGGACTTCAAATGGACTATGTCAACGTAAGAATTTCACATCCAAAAGCACTGCATTGTTTGGCTCTAAACATTTTGCTTTTTTGTTTTTGCTTGTCCAAATGGTGTGCAGTGAAATGGAGTGAGAGAACTAACAGATGGTTTACATAGGTGCACTTGTCACATTGCCCAAATGGCAATTACTTTAGAGATGCCAGCCACAACAGCCCCACACCTGTGCCCTTTCTTAGATTTTGCTTCATGACCCATGACATTAGCAGAACTCTTTTCCTAGAAAAAAATATTTTTCTGGATTGTACTTCCTTACTATCGTCTCTGCTACAAAAATCCTTAGCTTCACATACTTTGCTTCTTAGGAAAAACATTTCAGAAAAATGTAAAGTGATTTTCATCTGAAGGATTTGGGCGTATAGACCAAAGCAGAGAACAGTAGAGGCAGAAATAGTGAACCACAGGGGGATCACTAACTCTGAAGATAGGTGACAAACATCAATCAGGCAGAATTTATTGACAATACCAATTGGGAGCCATACCTGCATGTCCAGAAACAAAATGAAGACCAGATTCATGGTTGCCCTCCCTGTACAGAGCATGGACCAAATTTTAGTGTGAAATCATTCCTGAAATTTCATGAAAAAAAATTAAAGAAAATAATTGCTTTAAAAAACGATGAAGTGATTACTGTGCTCCTTTCATAGTTGGAAGACATTAATACCCATACTTTTATGCGCAAATCTGTATTTGCTCTCTGATTTTTTAAAAAAATATTTTTAATTTTAAATTCTTATCTATCTATTTATTTATTTGTTTGTTTGTTTGTTTTTTGAGAGGGAGATGGGGGATATAAAGAGGGAGAGGGAGACAGTGAATCTCACTGCAGGCTCAAACCCTAGCAGGGAGCCCAACACGAAACCGGATCTCACAACCCTGAGGTCATGACCTGAGCTGAAATCAAGAATCTGGGGATTAACACAGACTGAGCCAACTAGGCACCCCTCTGACATTTTTTTTTTTTTAAATCACTGTCTAGAATAATGAACAGGAGTGTTTTCACTAGCAATTCCATAATGGAAGATTTCTGTATCAAAATAAATAGTTTTTCTGGCATTCCAACCATGGGGAATAGATTATATAATTGAGAATAAAACACTGGTACGCAATAAATAAAATATCATGACATTTTTATGGATTTAAATACAATATATTTGTGAAGCATAAAATCTTACAGTACTATGATAAACTTTAGTTCGTAGTCTGTACTTAATGTGATTATATCTTAAAACACATTAGAAAATACAACAGAGGGAGAGATATATTGTTTCCAAACAGAACATTGAAAAACATTCTTTTTTTTCCAAAATATAAAAAAGCACATGGTTTGCTTGAAATTGTAAATTAATATAATTTATAGAGTTTTCCTAGATACCATACCAATAGAGTTTATTGGAGGAAAATTTATTATATTATGTTTGGCTCACTTTTTTGCTCATGTTAACAAAATTTCCTCATCCTGTAAGGCCTTAATTCTACAGGTAGATTTGGGCATTTTATACATTGTGAAAGTATTCTCAACTTGACAAGGACCTTTAATGCTTGTGAATTAATGGTATAATATGCCTAAGCTTAAAATTCAGTGAAAATACTATTTTTACTAAAAGAATGTGCTGATAAAAGATCTGTATTAGAGAGAATCACATTAACAGAATCATGGCAGTTACCTTAAAAGCTTCATTAGTATGAAATATGAGCAATTTAGGATTATTTAAGGTGTTAACATTACTACCTCTTTGGATTTCAAAGTACAATTAGCTACTTCATTTATCATTTTTGACATAGATCAGTGGAGAGCTGAGATTTCTCGTTAGTCAAGGGGACTTTTTACCTCCACTGGGGAATTGGGGCATGAAGTTTGAACATCAGTCTCATTGCAAAATATTAAGCCAATATTTCTAACCTGCTAGATTATCACTACCTAAATTACTGTCTTTAAAATCACTCTAATATTTTTTCTACATCAATTTTTGTGTAGCAGGCAAAGATACTTCTGTAAATAATGACTCATTTCATCATTTTTCCTTTTTCTATCCTTCAGTAGTAGATATTAAACAAATGATAATGAGATGTATGCTGTACAACATAATTGTTAACACAGGCTAATTTTATTTTTTATCAGAAAATTAGTATGGTACAATATGCTGCTATTACTGCAATACTATTTAAAAATGCACAGTTCCAGAAGTTCCTTTTTCTTATGTTTTTAACATATATTTAATATCATCAGTTATAGAACCCTATTTTTCTTTTGTAATTTCATTCTCTTCCTGAATCTATTTTTTATTAACTTCAATTTCCTTATTTCTCCTAATTTCCATTTGGTGTTTCTTCATGCTTTCTAGTTAAAGCATTTCTTATCAATTTCTTCTAAGCTTTTCTGTCTTTATAGTAGTTGAAATAAATCAATATCAAAATGCAAATTTCCATAGCTTGGCATTGCATTAGTATATAAACATATTAATATGTGTTTTCTATAAACTATAATATGTAGAAGGTCAGTATAGATTATTATAAATCTGCAAAGATAACTTTTGTTAAAATAATCAGAGATCTGAAATTTTATCTTAGTATATAAGTCAGCTTGAGGAAAGGGGAATAAGTCAACTCATCTTCATTAGTTTATATAGGAGATAAAAGTAATCATTTCAACAGTTCAAGGCAACCCTAATCCTAGCATGTGGCCCTGAATAGGATGGAGTACAGCATTGACTGAACTAGTAACTTTAGGAAATGAGCAGAGAGTATGGTAAATTTCCTGATGAGAAATCTTCCAAATTGAGAGTATATCACACTTCAAAAATGACAGAACTCAGGACAGCTTCAATTGAACAATTAAATCCCATCAGACTATCTTGAATTCAGGGGATGAGAATTAATGAGCTGCATTGGTATTTTGAATTTTCCACAGAGCACTATTGATATATAGCTTTCATCACGCTTTGTAATTCTCACTGGATTTACTGCACTTCATATTAGAGCTTGAACATCCAGTAATGGCACTGCATGTCCTCGAATAATAAAAATGTTGTAAAAATGGGATATTTAATGAACTTGCTAGATAAGATTGTAAATTACTTAACGTCACACTACAAGCTTTAATTAGCACATAGGGCCTAGTAAATTCAATGGAACATCTTTATAGAATGCCTACCTGTGATTACCTGACTAATATTTGTCATTGCTGCTACGCAGGAATAAGGAGAATTAATATGCCAATTAATTAGATGACTCTTACGGGTGTGTTTTAAATATAGTTTGGGAGAATTATGTTCCTAGGAATAGCAAAATTTATTTTCTTGCTTTAAAAATTATTTAAATACACATATATATATGTCTCTTTTCTTTTAATGGTATAATCTTCAAGTTGAGTTAGTAACATAATTTAACAGCTATTTACTTGACACATTTGGATAAAGTATTCTTGAAAAGGAAGTAACTATAGGGTTGAAGTGAAATATTGTAATAAAATATCATAATAGAAATATTTCCTATTTTCTGTGATATTAAAATATTGCAAAAGTCTGACAGTATTCATAATGAACCAATTTCACTTGCTCTTCTGTAGCCATAAATCTTCTCAGGCATTGTCATTTGCTTTTTAAAAAACTGTTTTTTAATTATTTATTTTAAAATGTATTTTTTGAGATCTAATTGGCATATAAAATTGCATACGTTTAAGGTATATAATTGGTTGATTTGATACATTTATATATTATAATAAGATCACCATCTCAGTATTAGCTAACCCCTTTATTACATCACATATTATCATTACTTTTTTGTGGTGGGAACAATTATGATCTAGTCTCTTAGCAACTTTGAATTGTAATCAAAGTTTCATTGATACTGTAAATTAATTATAGTATTGCTGTGTATAAAATCACTATGCCACACATCAGATCTCCATTTGCTTTTTTTGGGAGGGCAGACTTCAACTGCAATATGCCATTTCAAATTATTCAAGATAATAAAACATCATACTAACTTCTATGAAGCAGCTGCATTTATAAATCAACAAAAGTATAAATATTTGCTCAAATTATTGCTATCAAATGATACTCTTTTTATTTATTTTTCTTAAATATGTCTTTTGCTTGTTTTCCTCCTATGCAGGCAGTAATTCTTGCCAACTAAATAATGGTGGATGCTCTCAACTTTGTTTACCAACATCTGAAACCACAAGGACTTGCATGTGTACAGTGGGATATTATCTGCAAAAGAACCGCATGTCATGTCAAGGTATAAGGTCTTGAAAAATTTATTCTGATGCATTTGCTTTATCTATGAAAATTTTAGGCAACAAAAATCAGTTAAAAAATAGAAAAAATAATATAAGCTTCTTATTAGGACAATGGTTCACTGCTTAGTCTCATATATATAAGATTGCTATTATCTAAAAAAATATAAGTATTACTGTCCTGTAGAAATCATAATTAGTTATTTTCTGGAACTACAGTTTATTATTAAACTTTTAACCAAGCCCAATAGAAACTACCTTCAACCTGAATAGGCAAGGGTTGAAGTAAAAAGCAGTGATTAATTGGTTACAGTTACGATTCAATCTAAATTCAGTTATTCTTTTAACTATTTAAAAGAAAATACAGGAGAAGTTGTGAGGTCTCAGATTTGCTTAGCTGAGAGAGAAGATCATTGCCAAAGAACTGAAACCTAAAACATCCATCTTCCTATTTCACGTATCATAGATCCTAGTTCTTTGTCCCAAAGAAATTTTGTTCTAGAATGATCTTTCTATTCAATGATCATAGCTTAATTTTATTTAAAAATTATTTAAAAAATTTAAAAAAAGGTTTCAACCTGGGGCACCTGGGTGGTACAATCAGTTAAGCCTCTGACTCTTGGTTTTGGCTCAGGTCATAATCTCAGGGTTATGGGATCTAGCCGGCATTGCGCTCCATGCCCTCTGCCCACCCCCCCCACACGTGCGTGCCCATTCGATCTCTCTCTCTCTCTCTCAGTCTCAAGTAAATAAATCTTAAAAAAGAAAAAAAGAATAAAGAAAAAGAAAATACCTGTCTAAAAACATGTTCTGGCATATTAGAAAAATTCATAACCATCAGCATGCAGACTTCGAGTGGTCAGATTTTATGTATGTGCATATATTAGGACATAGTTTTGATGCTGGAACAGCAAGGTATTAACGAAAATTAAGTACTTGGTATGTTTTTCGTGTTCAAAATGATTTAAAAAGATTAACTTTATTAGAAAAATAACATTTCTATAGCTATCTAAAATCACATATAAAATCAAAGTTTAGGAGCGCCTGGGTGGCTCAGTCGTTGGGCGTCTGCCTTTGGCTCGGGTAGTGGTCCCGGGGTCCTGGGATGGAGCCTGGCATCGGGCTCCTTGCTCGGTGGGAAGCCTGCTTTCTCCCTCTGCCACTCCTCCTGCTTGTGTTCTCTCTCTTGCTGTGTCTCTCTGTCAAATAAAAAAAAAAAAAAAATCAAAGTTTATTATCATATATAAGCAACAGGATAACTGGGCATTAGAAAAGAGGGTGAATTTTGATTGTGAGGCCAGGTATGTTTCTGGAATTATCTGCCTCTGTGTTTATGAAAGTATGGTTCCCAGACAGTAGTGCCATCACTACCTGGAAACTTTTCAAAATTCAAATTATCAGGCCCCTGGGATGGGGACCCCAGTAATCTGTATTTTAACAAATCCTCTAGGACATTCTAATGCATACCCAAGG
Organism: Nasua narica; assembly: GCA_028533885.1. Taxonomy (NCBI): domain Eukaryota; kingdom Metazoa; phylum Chordata; class Mammalia; order Carnivora; family Procyonidae; genus Nasua; species Nasua narica. The sequence goes on along the minus strand of CM052810.1, from coordinate 94,201,047 downwards.
TTGAGAGCCACTAATCTATCTACCTTTCAACTACCAGAAGTATAGTTTGCAATTAAAATTTTTTAAAAAGGCTAGGAAACGTTTTATGAAAAAATTAAGAATGTTCAAAATAATGCTAGTAGAATGATTTTAATTTTAAATATTCACTTGGGGCTTTTCTTTTCTCTTCTTTTCTCTTTCTTTCTTTCTTTCTTTTTTTTTTTTTTTTTACCAATTAGGTATAGAGTCATTTCTTATGTACTCTGTTCATGAAGGAATCAGGGGAATACCTCTGGAGCCAAGTGACAAAATGGATGCTTTGATGCCTATATCAGGAACTTCATTTGCTGTTGGGATAGATTTCCATGCAGGTAAATAGCTTTTTATTCATAATTTATGTATGATGTTTTCCCTTGATTTATTATACCTGATGGAAATATAACCTTTCCCTCTGAACTCTGATAGTCAAGATGAGGAATAAGAAAGCAAATTAGTAATGAATATTTAAGCCTAATACAAATTGTTCTAAATACGTTTTCCTGGAAAAAAAAAAAAAACAAGTAGAAATTTCCTAAAGTATAGCATTTGAATTGCAAGTACACTAAAATGCCATGATTGGCATTTGGTTGCTTCATTTTTATTTGTAATTTTTTAAAATGACACTTTTACTTTTATTCAATAGATTAAGATATACAAAACATATTGATTGATTATATATGTAAAACATAATCTAATTTATTTCCAGAATGATTATCTATTCTAATATAGATAGTAGCAAATGAAATCCAAATAACAAGACAATTGTAAATGCTGTGCCATTTACATTGCTTTTGAATATTTTGGAATCAGAATTTATCTTATCTTCTTGCTTTAGCAAACAGTGAAAAAAAGCAGATCAGACACTAAAATTTTCCTGTGGCTAATATAAATGTATGATAGGATATTGATGGTAGACACTGTCCAATTTATTGAAGAAAACGTGTTTTTGTGTGTGTGTGCTAATTGCTAAGTTCAGACATAGTATAAGCATTAGATATGCTTCTTGGATTTATACTTAGATCTATAATTCTACACTTGTGGGTCTAAACTTATAAAAGCAAGTTTCTCTACCTCTCCTCGAGCTAAATCATATGCTTCCCATATTAAGGTTTTAGTGCTGAAGATGTACATTTATGTTTACAGCATTTTTTTCAGTACTCGTGAAGACTTAATTTTATCTAATGGTAAAAAGCAAGTAGTTCTTTGATTTATAATCTTAAAAAAATCTTTACACAGCAGCATGTGGAATTCTGGTTGTAAGCTTTTTTTTTTCCCCTCAGCTATAACACATTTTGTTTAATCATGTGTTAATGAAATTCCTGGCAACAATTTAATGAATTACTGGGGATCTTCACAAATATTTCAAAGATGACTTTTCTTAAGTAAATTAGTTTGCACCAAATGTTTGGAATCATATACAGGCCAAACTTCTTACATTTTTATAAAGGACCTTTCTTAAAAGGAAATTCAGAGAAATATAGTATATTTCATTGAGCAATATGTAAATTTTTCCAAAATCACAATGTGATTTTTGATCAAGCAAGGCTGTTTGATCAACCTCATTATACACGGAAGGCTCCTACCCTTCCTCATAATTACATGCATCTTATTCTTTAGAATTTCATCATATAGGATTTAGTAAGTGCAAAACTAAGAAAACTTGAACTTCTTGAAAAAATTTTATGTATATATGCATATATTTTTAGTAAGTACACATAATCCCTTGTTTTAGCTGTTATCACATATTTGATTCTTTTAAAGATTTCATAATGACTTTTGAAAGTATTTGAAAACTTCTGTGAGGTATGATATTAAAACATTTGGTGGTGTAAGTGTCCTGGTTAGATCATTAGTAAATCTCTTTTTTCTTATGGGTAAACCGATTATTTGCATAAATTGAATTCACTCTCTGAGGCTTTATCCTGGCCACAAAATGGTTAAATTTCATAGAATGTACCACGACAGGGAATATTTTTATTTGCAGAGAATAGTGCTCTCCTTATTTCTAGATTTCCAATAATTATTAATATCATAATAAACTTATTTTGCATCAAAGTAGTTTTTCCCCAGAGAAATTACTGGTTGTTAGTCAAAACTGTGTTTTCTTCATATCATATCTACCATATTTTTAAATTCAATTCCTAGGAAGAAATTGTTTTCAGAAAATCTGTTTCTTCTTCTAAATGTAAAAGGAAGTAGGCATATGGAATAGTCATATAAAATTAGAATGTTCAAGCATGTATTTAAATCTCTTTTGTTAATGAGAAAACAGCAATGTAAAACTTACTTTGAATTCAGAGGGATGGAGACCTGGTGCCAGTAAAACATATAGTAGGAAGAGGTGAACTTTTGTAACAACTTGGAATCTGGTGCCAGTTCACCCTCTTACTACCCTGTGATGTAAGTTACCTGATATTCCTGAGGCTCAGCTGCCTCACTTTATGGGATATGGGAATATTATGATATATACAAGTGCTTGACCCAGTGCCTGATATATATGGGAGCTATGAAAATAGTAGTGAAACCTAATAATAGAAAGTAATAAATTGTAAAAATACGCATATGTGATACGTGTGTGTGTGTAATGTATATACTTACAAACATGCCCTGGTTTAGCTTCTAATTAGAGAAGATTTCCTTTTCTGTTCTCTTGACTATACTATACTTTCTGTTCAGTGATCTGCATAGAACAGTTGTTTTTTAACTTCTTTGGGACAGAGAGAGTAGGTTAGTAAAATTCCCTAGTAAAGATGGACTTAATTATGATGATAATGAACAGTAGGGAGAGCAGATATTTAAATATTAAAAAATATCGCCAGCTATTTGAAGTCATTAAATATAAACCTAGGGGGCCAACAGACAGTACATAATAAGGAACCAAGTAAAACACTAATGATGATGATGGCAGTGGTAATAATAAGAGCCTCCAATCACTTCTACCCATACCTTTGTGCTTCAGTCTATTTTACAGTCTGATCCTTTACTAATTGTGTTTTATGAAAACATTTTAGGATCAGAATAAGTGGCAGCCACTTGATTTATGACACCATTAGAGACAGTATAAGCTTTGTGGCTTTGTTGAGTAAAGTCACTTTGGGGAGGAAGAAAGGAAAATGTCTAGATTGCTCCTGAGCAAAGGATAGAAGCCAATTTTTGGTGCATCAACTTTTTTTTTTTTTTCTTTTTCACCATGGCCATTATGTTTTACCTGATCCTAAGTTCTTCCACTATTAGTTCTCTTTCCAGATATTCTATTTCCTCTTCTTTCATTATGGGTATTCACATTTAACATAATCCCTACTTTCAGATCAATCAAAGATAAAGATGACAGAATGGAAGGGCACATTGGATCTTTATTCTAAACAGCAACAACAATAATAAACCAAATAAAACCCTCCCATTACAATAAGGAGATTGTGTGAAGGAGAATCATTTCTTGAGTATAACCATCATAATTTATGTCATGGTATTTTATTACCACAGTTTTACAGGGGTAAATAAATAAATATATTGTTCAAACCTGTGCATTTCATGAGGATTAACAGATCTCAGTTCTGCTGGGTTTGGGTCCTAATGAATTAAAGTCTTCTGCAGTGAAAGGATTTCTTTCACCAGATGAGGCAATTCTGGATAGTATCCACAGGAGAAAGAAGACCCTGTGGCTAGATTTAAAATGTTCAAAGCATTTTTATCACTTCACTGGAGAAGTCCCATTCCACTGGAAAAAAAAAAACAAAAAAACACAAGCTTTGAATATCCTTGCCCAGTGGGTGATATTCCTCCTGATGAATGTTGAATTTCATGCTTTAAAGGATATGTTTTAGTTAGGAGAAATTCCTTCAAAACAAAGCCCATTGCTCCAGTTAGTAATGTGATCTTAAGTAATGCTCTATCCAGTCTGTGCTCTCCTCCCCTGCCCTGAGGGTATTTATATGTTTTTCTAATGATCACTTAATAGGATATTGCTTGAAGAGAGAGGACATTCTGTTCAGAGAATAGTTATTATTATTTTGAAAGTAATCACATTTATTGTAAAGAGACTTTGCAGTATGGAATGGCACACACAGGATCTTTCAGAGAATAATTGTCTGCAAATTTCAAGCTTATATTCTTTTTTTTCATCTTTTATCTCTTTTCTTCAAATTTGAGTCATCCTACTCAATATTAACAAATGTTAATTACTATCTACTAGGTGTAGAATATCATAGCTAAGTTGCTATAGAGAAAAAAGATAAGGAATAGTTTCTGAGGTAATGCATGTACAGGTGATCTGTAGCGTTTTTTGTTTGCTAGTTCTGTTTTTTTGTTTTTTTTTTTAAGAGAGAATCAAAGGATTATTATTTGGTTGTCATTGCTTGGCATTCACTATGGGGAATGTTTTAATGCTTTTTTACACCCTCACATAGTGATCTGGCTATTAAGACAATAAAACACTGAAAGAACTTGTACTTTTAACTTCTGTTAAAACCCATGGAATGTACAAAACCAAGAGTAATTCCTAATCTGAACCATAGGTCCTAATATAAACTATGGATATGCCAATTTAGTTTCATCAGCAGTGACAAATGTACCACTCCAGTATGAGATATTGGCAGTCGGGGAGACTGGATGTGTATGAAAGGAAGAGGCACATGCGAGGTTTCTGCTCAATTTCTGCTCAATAGATCTGTGAATTTAAAACTGTTCTAAAAAATAAAGTCTATTAATAAAAAAGTAAAGAAGAATGTATGACAAAATACCGTTGCCACGTTTACATATTTGACTGTCGCCTATTTACTGAAGTAATCTCTCATAAATAGTTCCACAACATTTACATATATTGTTAAATGTTAGAGCTAGAAGGAACATTTGGTACTCTGTAGTAGCATTCCCTCTTGTTACAGATAAGGAAAACTAGAGCCCAGTGAGATCAAGAGGTTGTGTGGTAATTAAGTACCCTATCTCCAATTCTTTACACTATGCCATCTTATACCTGTAACCACTGAAACAAAATTTTATTTGGAAATTGTTGGCATTACTTGATAAACTACATTGCACTTCTGCAAATTTATGCTTGTAGAAGATCATATTTTATTTTGATTCATATACTGAATCACTGAATCTTGTGATCTTAAACCTATATAAGAATTGAAGCAGGTGACACTCAAATGAGAGTCTCTCCCTTTCCCCAGAGGCTTAGAAGACAGCTATTCACAAAATGTTTTTAATAACCATTTTGTCACCAAACAAGGCCACAAAAGAATTATGGAAGGAATTCTTTTTATGTCAGTAACAGCAGTAGCTTAAGAAATATAATACTGTTGCTTTGGGACATTTTTTCAATTTTATGAAAACCATTTCCTTGGCTACAAAGTGAATTTTTAGGACTGGTTTATTTCTTCTTGTTCTTGTGACAGTGAACCAATACTACTTTGTGTTGTCATTTCAAACTTGCTTCAAGACCCTATTTTCAAATCATGTGAGCAGTTTGTATGCATTTGTAGATGGTCAAGTCTGGTATATCTTTCAAGAGGCAAAGTAGTAACTACCACAAGAAAACAAAAACTTCAACAACCCTGGGAGACAAATGCCATACATAGATAAGGAACTGTAGGTTAACAAGTTATTTTATTTATCTCACAAATCATTTTTGGATAATTTCTAAACTCAAAACATAAACAGGTATCTTTCTCGGGCATCTGAACTCCCCACAGGTTATTAGAAACCAAAAGCCCAGATGATACACAATGATTATCTGTTAAGATTAAGACTTTGGTCGACTTATTTGGGATTTATATTATTCTCTCCTTCATTGAGAGAATCACAGAAGTGAGCCTCGTGGAAGCTTCTCACTTGGGCTGCTAGCACTCCTCATGAAAGTAAAACGTGTCAACACCAACTTTAGATAAATTCACACGAAGCATATCCATTCTGTGTTTGGGCACCTTTCTTTTCCCTCTCCTGAGTCAACATATGCTGCTATATTTATTTTTAGTGGCTCAGGATTCTTTTCAGCAGAGCTACATTCATATTTGATATTCTAATATATTCCTGTACTCTTTTCCTTATCAAAACCGAGTTACCACAAAACCTATTCTCAAAAGACCTAGCTATACTAATTCACAGTAAATTATTAATAGCTGCTAAAGTTGTACAAGTTATCTTACTAAATGTGTTTGAGAAAAGCACAGTATCTTAACCCAATACCATGAATACAACTAAAGCAGCCTAAAGAGATGTGAAGAAAGTATTTTTTAGCTAAGTTAGTCTTCTGGACGCTTTTTAAATTTTTCTATACTCTGACTCTTAGACAATACACTGCTACCTATTTATTCCCAGAAACTCAGTCCTAGATATGCGGACAGGTCAGATGATAATGTCGAGGTCTCCTTTAGCTTAGGTCCATTGATTCCATTAGTACTGTTAATTGTGACCTTTAAAAAGTGCTTTTAACCTTGAAAAAGCATTTTTCCCCTATCTTAAGAAAACTAATAATATGTTAGTCTTTTTGACTAACATTTTGACACCATTTCTTTAAGAAAAAAATAACTATGATTCAGTTTTTGAGATTATCGATCATTAGTTTTTAATCAAGTAGACAATTTTCTAGTTAATAGAGAAAAATGAAAGTTATTTCATTGATTTTGGAGTAGTCATAAACAGTAGATCTTTAATTCCTTTTTATCATTTGACTTTTTTTCTTCACCAGAAGCAATTAGTAAGTGTAGGAAGCAGATTCTTTGAGGTGTAAGTAAGCATATCGTTTGAGAAGAATAAGGAACTAATTATATCCATGAATTCCTTACTACTTTTAGAATAAAGACTTGGCTAAAGTAGAAAGACTAGAAATGGAATTAATCACCCACAGTGGGTTAGGAATAGGAAGTTTGAGGAGAAAGAAAAATTAAAATAACATTAAAAAATTGACATTTATTTAACACTTACTACATTGCCAGAATACAGTTAGGAAAGTTTTTTGTATTTATGCCATTTAATTCCTCAAAATAATTTGTTGAGGCAGGTGGTATTTTCATTTTAACAGTGAAGAAAGTGAGTTTGTGGATAAAATATGGATACAGGGGAGAGTTGGTTACTTCAAGATGCCCAAATGAAATTCTGCATTCAGGATTTGCATTTGAGTTTTTGCCCTTGGGATTGACCTAAACATGAATTGAATAACCAGTAGTGAAGTAACCAAAATCAGAACCCCGATAATTTCCTAATAAGAATTATAATCCTATTGCGGTGATGATTGGGAAAGATATTTGACAGGCAGTTTCAGGACTTGGAGTTTGGGGGAATGATGATACTGTAGTCATCAAGGTTAGGGTTGCCCCTGCTAAACTTAGGGACAGAGGACTACTAGTATAGCCTCATCTGAGAGGTGAGCAAGGGAAATGATGATGATCACTACTAAAAGTAGAAGGGGAAGAAGAAAGAAAAAAATAACTTATCCCATTATATTTGTATTATTTATTGCTATATAACAAATTACCAAAATTTAGCAACTTAAAGCAATAAACATTTATTATCTTATAGCTTCTATGGGTCAGTTTATGAGGCTTCAATCAAAGTGTTGGCTAGACACCTTGTTGTGGTCTCCTCAGGATGCTCAACTAGGGAGAGTTCGCTTCCAAGTTCCTATGGGTGTTGGCAGGATTCAGTTCCTCTTGGGCTATTTGACAGAGGGTCACAGCTCCTCAATGAATACTGATTTCAGTTTCTTATCATGTGGGCCTCTCCACGGTGCAATTCACAACATGATTGCTAGCTTCCCTGAGAGCTAGTGAACAATACAATGAGAAATGGCACACACAAAATGAAAGCCAGACCTTTTGTAACCCAATCTCAGAAAGGATATCTCATCACATTCTATTTATCAGAAGCTAGCAACTAGGCACAGCCCATATTCACAGGGAAAGGATTAAAAAGGGGACTCAATATGCTGTGGTGGGGATCATTGGTGGGTACATTAGTTGCTGTTTGTCACAGTATTATAGATGTTTTATCCATATTATTGTCACATGTTACTGTCTAAGAGATACATTTTGATGGTTGGTTCAGGTTATCAATGATGTTACCATATGGATAACTTCTGTATTATGGCTTAAATCCTTTAAGAAAAGCCAGTAGCTCCCTGAAACCCCCTTTTATAGTTTTTGAACAGTGTCTGGGAAAGTCTTCATGTAATATTAACTTACACTAAATCTTCTATTGACAACTCCCTGGCACAAAAGCTCTTTAAGAAAAGCTCTTTCAAGAAAATTCTTATAGCTGTCTAGGATTGCCTGGGTGATACAAAGGTGTCTAACCCAAACAGAATTATTAGTGTGGTTACTTTCCTTTTTGTCACCAATGCAGGCTAAGTGTTGACTGATGTTAACTATGCTTAGAATGAGTTCTAGCATTGCATCAAGTGTCCCTTTCCAGAGATCTGTAGCCAGAAAGGGGGCTCTGAACTGGTTGGCAACAATTGCCAGTTCTTTATGCCTACCATGGTGCACAAGAGCAATTATGCAAATCTTCTTCCAATCTCCCATCATTCGCTATGAGTAAAACATTCTGTCGGTGAACTCATCTCGGACTTTGTTGAGAAACAAAGTTGAGTGCTTTAGCTTAGAAGTTTATTTGCTTTATTTATTTATTATTTAATTTTACTGAGGACTGAATGAGAGGAGCTAGATATAAATTAAATAGGAAAAAACTCAGGTAGAACCAGAAATGGAACTTGATTGAGAGTGTATCGAATACCAGAATAAATTACTTAAGGGTTATAACTCTGGTTCTAGAGCCTTTTAAAGAGTTAAAACAAACAAACCAACTCGTCTGAATAATGATTTCTCTGGGTTTCTTCCAGCTTTTTGACTGTTCAACTTCTAATATTAACAACTTCAACAGTACAGCCTATCAACTGTTGTTTAAAAACCATCTATATTCTTAGTCAATAGTCATTAAAACCTATGTGAACAAAATCAGAATTAGACTGGCATCATTTGAGCATAGAAAGTAGACTGTGTTATAGAATCTGTTCTTTTCTTCAAGGGAAAAACAAATGTTGACAGGGAGACCCCATTTTGGTTGCTACTTCCTATATAAATTAAATATTAAATACTAAATATAAAGATACTAAAAAGAACTGATGGTTTCACAGTAATTCAGGGTTCTACATAAAAAGTTATTTTCTAAATTCTGAATAAAAGGATTCAAAAATTTTATTTGTTACCTATGATATATTATTCTGGTTAGTAGGAGTAGGAGCTAAGATTTGTTGGTTATTCTTACTGATAACCATATTTAAATTGTGACTTTATTCTACTTTTTTTCCATTTACTATTCTTCCTTAATACTCTTTTAGTGATAAAATAATAGGTATTTTTTATCTCACCTGGCTCAAATTGAATTTGTAGATACAATACAGTGTACCAATGAGTATATTTGCATGCCGTTATTCTCAATGTTCATGTGAAACCCTTTAACTCAAAATAGTGAGAATTGAATGAAAAAGTAGACATCTATCAGCTCAATAGTTAAGCATTATTAAAATGTGTTTGAGTATTAGTCATTAGTTCAGCAAACACTTATTGATGACAGATCTCAATCTATAATCAAATAAATATTTTTATTTATTTAAAAATTATTTATTAAAATTGTATATTATGGGAAATTAGGAAACAAAATTGAAATAAAAACCATCACTATTACTACTACACAGACAGCAACTTATAATATTTTGGCATATGAATCCTTTATATCATTTTTTTAAGATTTTATTTATTTATTTGAGAGAGAGAAAGAGAGCATAAGAGAGAGCAGGAGCAGGGGGAAGAGGGAGAAAGAGGTTCCCCACTGAGCAAGGAGCCTGACACAGGGCTCAATCCCAGGACCTGGGGAACATGACCTGAGCCAAAGGCAGATGCTTAACCACTGAGCCACCCATGTACCCTTTATTTTGTTTTTTCATCATAATAAGTGTACTCTTTAATCCCCATCCCTTATTTCTCCCATCCCCCTCATCCACTTCCCCTCTGATAGCCACCAATTTGTTCTCTATAGTTAAGAGTCTGTTTCTTGGCTTCTTTCTCTCTCTTTTTCCTTTACTCATTTGTTTCCTAAATTCTACATATAAGGGGGATCATATTGTGGTGTATTGATATTTGTGCTATGTTTTTTAAATACAAATAGAACTTATCATTGATAAGATTTTGTCTTGCTCCTTTTACTTACCATTCTAACATGAACACTTTGCTATGTTATGATTAACAAACTGTAAATACTGCTTTTGACAGGAGTACATTATTGTAAAATGTAGATGACATTAGGTTTTGATTTTTTAATATTTTTGGACATTTTGATTATTTTCCAGTTTGGGCTGTAAATCTTTTTCAGCATTTGTGTTAATTCCTCAAACTTAGATTTCTTTCTTTTTTTTTTTTTTAGCCAACAACTTTTTATAGATATAATTTATATACCATAGATTACATGTGTTTAAAAATTAACAAATCAGTGGTTGGGATATAGTCAGAGTTGTATGACCATCACCAATACTAAATTTTAAAAAATTATCATTAACCTAATGGGAAACTTCACACGCATTAGTAATTCTCATATTTCTTCAAACTTGTCTGTCTTAAGGGAAGCACTAATCTACTTTCTGTCTCTACAGATTTGCTTATTCCAAACATTTCATACAGATAGAATCATATGATATGTGGTCCTTCATGATTGAATTATTTCACTTAATATAATGTTCATCCATACTGTAGCATATACCAGTACTTACTTTTTTTTGGTGGGGGGAAATTTTATTTGATGTTATGGATATATCACCTTTTATTATCCATTCATCAGTTGATGGACATTTGAGTTGTTTCTACTTTTTTAGCTGTTGCGAATAAAGCTTCCAGGGACATTCAAGTGCAAGTTTTGGTGTGGAGATTTGTTTTCATTTTTCTTGGGGATATACCTAGCAATGAATTTGATAGTTTGCCAAATGACTCTTCAAATGTCTGCATGCCCTGGAAATGTGAAATAGACATTGTATTTCTTCTACTAGGCTTGTATATAGGCTAGTCTTTCTTACATCTTATAGAATGGTGATGATTGAACATAATGTTAATTGCTAATACATACAGAACTCCTTGATCCTACTTAGAAATATTTTTTTTGTAGTTCAAAGTTATTTTCAGCATCATCCATTCTTATGTGATTTAAAAAAATCTCTGAGATACAAGTGGATACTTATTATAGGCTGAATTATGTGCCCCCCAAATTTATATATTGAAGTCTTAAATCTCAGTATCTCAGAATGTGACTAAATTTGGAGATTATCTCTTAAAGGGATAATTAAGGGAAAATGAGGTTATATGATTAGGTCTTAATCCATTATAACAAATATGTTTATAAAAAGAGGAATTTGGGACACAGAAGGAAGAACATGTGCAGACAAAGGAAGGAGACATCTATAAGCCAAAGGGAGAGGCCCTAAAATGAAATCAACCCCTGTTGATGCCTTGGTCTCAGACTTCCCAGTCTCTGGAAATGTGAGAAAATAAAGTCCTGGCATTTTAGCCTTTCAGTCTGTTGTTTTTGTTATGGCAGCCCTAACAAGTTAATACAATATTTAATTATATTACATAACAAATGACGACTAAGGCCATTTAAAATATGTATTTTATAAAATAGAGAGAATACTTGATAATCATTTTAGGAAATTCAGTATCTGGAATTATTTATTCAAACTGAAAAGTATAAATTTAATACCATATACTTTCTCCTAGGGAGGTAGATAGAAATGGGAGTACCCTTTTCTGTATACAACCTCTGAATTTATCACCCCATACAGAACCTAATCTTTGTCCTTATTTCAGCTTTTAGTGATTTGACTCCATCTGCTTGTTTTACTGTACTTGTTCTGTAATTTTTCTGCTTCTTTTCAGAGCCCATATTCTGCAGTTAGGTATTTCATTAATGAACTATAAATCTTTGCACTCTGTGCTTTTCTGAAATCCTTGCTTTGCAAATCCCCAAGCCCCTGTAATTTCTACAATCTTCTTTCTCCATCCCCGTCTCTACAGTAGCCACACTTTCTATGTCACTTTAAATCTTCAATCCATCCTATAATCTCATTCTCAGAAGATACCTTTGCATGTTAGTTTATTGAGAGTACTAGGCCATTGTCACAAACTCAAATGATGACAGGGGCCAGAGAACTTTCTTGTGTTAGGGGAAGAGGGAAACCTTATAGGGATTGACTGTGACAGACCATATTGCAAATGACCTAGCAGGGACACATGCTACTTAACTACACATCATTTTTGTGATGCAGTATTGGCAGCCCTGAGTTGCCAGTTTTTGTGTTTTTGTCTTATTTTTTCTTGTTGTTTTTTTTTTTTTTTCATTTTCTAAGAGGAGCACATAGAAGTACAGAAGATAATAGTGTAGATCAATACAACATATTTATTTATGCCAGTTTGAACTCTTTGACAAAGGCCAAGGGGCATGAGATTCTATTCCTTCTCTCATCCACATTTAAAAATATTCATATCTTGGCATGTAGGAGGTTGATTGGGAAAAGTGTCTGTGAGTAATAAAGGGGACTGAGACTGATGAGATTGAGTTGGAATGTGTTATAGGGCTGACCCCTGGGGAAGAAAGTTGGATAGGTTAAGTCTTAGGTTGCAGTACAATTCTAAGACATTTTTAGCAAGGCTGAATCTGAGTTATTGAGCCAAAGTTGCCATTTGAAGGAGTTCTGCATTTCACAGGAGTGTGTCTGCCTTACTATTTATGTCATACTCAATCATTGTCTGCGAACCTTGTTGGAAATGGGACATTGTATCAGTGGTGGGTTCAGTCAGTGATGCTCCCCATTGGCAGAGATTTGAGATGTGTGTGTTCAGACTGCCAAAGAGCACCCCTTGTGCCACATGTATCTGTGTCTACACAGGTTTCAGAAACAACTCTGTAGTTCCTTTAGGTCTCTCTTCTTATGAGGAAATTTAGAAGAGGGAAGTTAGTGGACTAATATAAACTTTATAGCTGTAGTTTATCTCAGGCCACAGTTGCTAATCATCTTCCTCCTCTTCCACTATCCATTCTAATTGGTTTTCATTCTCAACTATCATTTTGACAGGTCTAAGTAGCTGATCTGTGACCCAAACCTTAGTTCCTAGGGGCCTGGATCCTTGGTAATCCTTCTCATACTTGGGTTACTGCATCTGTCTTTTCACAGAGGGTGGTAGAAGGGTCCCAAATGGACCACTTAGGTTCCATACATATCCTTCCATGGCTGCATTATGTGAAAGCAGCCCTACCTCCTCATCCTGCTCAGGGTCAGTCATGTATTCCCCTTTGATGACTCCTCTTTTAACCTGTTGATTATTAGACTCAAGAATTACAAAGTCTCTTGGCAGGAGCCATGGGTTATAGTTTAGTGGAACCCTAGCTTGTAGCCCTTTGGCAGAAGTGTGCCCTCTTTGGAAACCAGAAGCTCCAATCCTACGGAGTCCAAAACTTCAGGGAAGAGAAGTACAGAATCCTCCAGTGAGTCATTGAGAGTTAATGAAAGTGAGGACTCTGCTGTTTTCATCATTTAGTCCCTAGAGCCTGAATTGCTCTGTTGGTGATACAGAACCATATAGAGGTCTCTAATTTAATGAGTACACTGTAATCTGAGGATGTCACCTTGAAAATGTTGCTTCTAAGCTGATGTTTCACCTGTGTCTTGAAAAGTTTGTCCAGAGTTCCATGAGACCCCATCTGCTTTTGGAAGTTGTGGTATACGATTTACCCGGTGGATGCTATGGTCATGGGCCCACTCTCATGCCTCCTTCACTGTGAATTGGATACCTTGAGCAGATTTTAGGTTGTGTGGAATTTATGCTGGTATATTAGGGATTCCATAAGCCTTTGTATAGTGGTACTGCCTGAAGGCCTGCAGTAAAAAAGGCAAGGCAATACCTAGAATTGGCCTATGTCTTCGTGAGCATGAACCACTGACACTTCCAGTTTGAAAGATGCCTGACACAGTTGAATTGCCACAAAGAGATCAGTTGATGTCCTTGAGGAATGACATATCATAGGCTCACTGTTTTCCATTACTGATGGATTGGATGTTCAGAGACAAAACTAGCTGTATTGGCCTTGGTAAGTGGAAATCCCTATTGCTGAACCTTTATGTCTGCCACTCTGAACTCTTTTTTCATATACCCAGTCCTGGGGTGGCTGATGATGAAGCCCAGCTAAAGTAAAAAGACTCTAGCATTTTGATTATCAGTGCTTCTTTTGTGGTGGATGCTTTCTTGTAGGAAGTTAAGATGTGATAAAAAATCTTTGCACTTTGTGTTCATTCCCATGTCAGTCCACATGCCCCCACTCCAGATCTACTAATCTTTAATGTTCCAATTATTTTCTTTCCAGTTACATGACCATATGGCTTGGCCACTGGCCACTACTTCAGAATCTATATACATGAGTACCTCAGGGTACTTCTTTCACACAAGGTGAATAATTTGGTGTACTACTCACAATTCTACCCTGAGGGAAGATATTTTCCCTCTCTACTCACTTTAAGGCCTACTCTTGAATGTAGCTTCAATTCATGTTTATCTTGTATCCATATATCAAGCTGAATGATCCATTAAACAGACTTAGGTGTTTTTTTTTTCCTTTTATTTCTTATCTTGATTGGAACCTCTACATAGATGTAGGTATGAGGACAACTCACGATGGTTAGTTCCAGATGCATGGTAACTTGGAGCCTCAGAGTCAAGTATTCTCTTCTGTTCCAGGGTCCAGAAACCTATCAGGAGCATTTTGTCAAAGGGTATGTAATTCTCCGATGCCATGGCTTTGCTGCAGAATCTTAGGGGCCTGTGTTGGGATTCCCCTGCTGAGACTTTCTATGAGCTCCACACTGCCTGTTGTTCTGACCACTGATACCCATCAGGTCCTCTGGGTCATATGACCCAAAGGCCAGGGTTGGGGGAGGAGCAAGATGGCAGAGGAGTAGGAGATCTAAATGTTGTCTGGTCCCAGGAATGCAGCTAGATGGTTACCAAACCATTCTGAACACCTACAAACTAAACAGGAGATTGAAGAAAAGAATAGCAGCAATTCTATGCAGAAAAGCAACCACTTTCTGGAAGGTAGGATGTGTGGAGAAGTGAATCTGAGGCAATATACAGGCAGATAGACTGAACGGGTGGGGTGGGGGGAGTCTCCATTAGCCAGCTCCCAGCAAGTCATAGAGCAGCGGAGCTCAAAATCAGATCTTTTAGAAGTCTGCTTCATGGAAGGGCATCACTCCAGAGGCTAAGCAGTGCTGGAGCCCTCACAGGGTCAGTGTGGTCTCGGGACCCATGGGGTCCCAATAAGACCAGGGGTGTCTGAGGGTGGCTGAGCTCTCAGCTTGGGGATACCTTAAACTGTGGTCCGAGGCTCATTTGGGACACTGCTCTTTGAGCAGAGACCCCACAAGTGGCAGATCCAGGGATACCCTGCCTTCTTCCACTGAGAGGAGCGGTGAGGAAGCATCCTTCATAAGTACACTAGGTTTGGAGACTTCAAACAGGGTTGTGCACCAGAGATAGAAATGCTCGGTCACAGGCTGGGTGAACTTGGAGTGCGGCCAGAGTCCAGAGGGACAAGAGTGATTGACTGCTTTCCTCTGGGGCTAACTGAAGAGGGGGCCCTTGAGCTCTTGACTCCTCCAGGGCCAGAGATTGAGAGGCTGCCATTTTCATTCTCATCCTCCAAAGCTGTACAGAAAGCATTCAGGGAACAAAACCTCCCGAGAGGGAACCTGAGTATATTGCTTGGCTGGGCCCCTGGCAAGGGTGGTGCAATTCCACATCAGACAAAGACATTTGAGGGGTGCCTGGGTGGCTCAGTTGGTTGGGCAACTGCCTTTGGCTCAGGTCATGATCCCGGGGTCCCAGGATTGAGTCCCGCATCGGGCTCCCAGCTCCTGGGGAGTCTGCTTCTCTCTCTGACATTCTCTCCTTTCATGCTCTCTCTCACTTTCTCTGTCTCTCTCAAATAAATAAAAATCTTTAAAAAAAAAAGACATTTGAGAATCACTGCAACAGGCCCTTCCCCCAGAAGATCAGCAAGAACATCCAGCCAAGACCAAGTTTACCAATCAATGAGAATTGCAGAACTCCAGTGTTAGGGGAATATAGCACACAGAATTCATGTCTTTTTCCCCATGATACTTTAGTCTTTCAAAGTTAAATTTTTAAAATTTTCTTTCTTTTTTCTTTTTTTTAAATTTTTCCTCTTTCCTATTTTAAACATCTTATCAATACCCTTTGTAATTTTTTAATTTTCATTTTTATAGTCATATTCTATCCTTTCATTTTATTTAACCTTATTTTTGTATATATATCTGTGTATATAAATTTTTTTTTCTTTCTTTAAAATTTTGAAATACAGTTTCTTCTAACAGACCAAAATATTCCCTAAATCTAGTATATGGCTTTGTTCTAGTCCTGCCTGATCACATTCTCTCTCTTTTTTTTTTTTCTTTCTTTTTCCAACAACTTCTTATCAATTCCTTTTCAATTTTTTTTTCAAATTTTCATCATTACAGTCATATTCCATCTCTTCATTTTATTTACCTTTATTTGTGTGTGTGTGTGTGTGTGTGTATGTGTCTTTCTTTCTTTCTTTCTTTCTTTCTTTCTTTCTTTCTTTCTTTAAAATTTTGGGATGCATTTTCTTCTAACAGACCAAAATACACCCAAAATCAAGTGTGTACCTCTATTCTATTCACCAGCCTGATCATTTTTTCCCCTTTCTTTTCCCCCCTGGTTTTGAGTCTCTTCTGATTTGTTTATCGTCTATTTTTCTGGGGTCGTTGTTACTCTTTTAGCATTTTGTTCTCTCCTTCATCTATTCTTCTCTAGACAGGATGACAAAGCGGAAAAACTCACTTAAAAAAAAAAAAGAACAAGAGGCAGTACTGACTGCTAGGGACCTAATCAATAGGGACATTAGTAAGATGTCAGAACTAGAGTTCAGAACGACAATTATAGAGATACTAGCTGGGATTGAAAAAAGTATAGACGAATACTAGAGAATTCTTTCTGGAGAAATAATAGAACTAAAATCTAACCAAGTCAAAATCTAAGATGCTATTAATGAGGTGCCATCAAAAATGGAGGCTCTTACTGATAGAATAAATGAGGCAGAAGAGAGAATTAATGGTATAGAAGACCAGTGGATAGAGAATAAAGAAGCTGAGAAAAAGAGAAAAACAACTATTGGATCGTGAGGTGAGAATTCCAGAGATAAGTGATACCATAAGAAGAAACAATATTAGAATGATTGGGATCCCAGAAGAAGAAAAAAGAGAGAGGGGGTGGAAGGTATATTGGAGCAAATTATAGTGGAGAACTTCCCTAATTTGGTGAAGGAAACAGGCATCAAAATCCAGGAGGCACAGGGAACCCCCCTCAAAATCATTAAAAATAGGTCCACACCCCATCATCTAATAGTAAAACTTAAAATTCTCAGTGACAAAGATAAAAATCCTGAAAGCAGCTCAGGAGGAGGTTTGTATCATACAATGGTAGAAATATTAGATTGGCAGCAGCCTATCCACAGAGACCTGGCAGGCCAGAAAGGACTGGCATGATATATTCAGAGCACTAATTGGGAAAAATATTCAGCCAAGAATACTGTATCCAGCTAGGTTGTTATTGAAAATAGAAGGAGAAATAAAAAGTTTTCAGGACGAAAATTAAAAGAATTTGCAAACACCAAACCAGCCCTACAGGAAATATTGAAAGGGGTCCTCTAAGCAAAGAGAGAGCCTAAAAGTAACATAGACTAGAAAGGAACAGAGACAATATACAAATTTGTCACCATACAGGTAATACAATGACACTAAATTCATATCTTTCAATAGTTACTTTGAATGTAAATGAGCTAAATGCCCCAATCAAAAGACATAGAGTATCAGAATGAGTAAAAAAAAACAAGACGCATCAATATACTGTCTGCGAGAGACTCATTTTTGACCCAAAGATGCTTCCAGATTTAAATTGAGGAGGTGGAAAACAATTTACCATGCTAATGGACATCAAAAGCAAGCTGAGGGAGGGCAATCCTTTTATCAAGTAAATTAGATTTTAAGCCAAAGAGTATAATAAGAAGTGAGGAAAGACACTGTATTATACTTAAAGGGTCTGTCCAAAAAAAAAGATCTAACAATTTTAAATATCTATGCCAATTACATAAACCAATTAATAACAAAGTCAAAGAAACACATTGACAATAATACAATAAGAGTAGGGCAATTTAAACCCCCCTCACTGAAATGGATAGATCTTCTAAGCAAAAGATCAACAAGGAAATAAAGGCTTTAAGTGACACACTGGACCAGATGGACATCACAGATATATTTAGAACATTCCATCCCAAAGCAATAGAAGACACACTATTCTCTAGTGCACATGGAACATTCTCCAGAATAGATCACATCCTGGGTCACAAATCAAGTCTCAACTGGTTCCAAAGGATTGGGATCATTCCCTGCATATTTTCAGACCACAATGCTTTGAAACTAGAATTCAATCACAAGAGGAAAGTTGGAAAGAACTCAAATACATGGAGGCTAAAGAGCATCCTACTAAAGAATGAATGCATCAACCAGGAAATTAAAGAAGAATTTAAAAAATTCATGGAAACAAATGAAAATGAAAACACAAGTGTCCAAATGCAGGGCTGCTTGCATCATAGCCTAGACCAACTACAGAGTTTCTTACTCTCTACATCACAGTCAATGCTAGGAATTTTCCAAGTCACCAAGGAAATGAGCTAGACCAATCATCTGTGGCATGGAATGAATATGTTATCTCCTGAATTTGAAGAGGCTTACCAAGTACTATTCTTCCTTTGTAGTAGGGATATCAAGATGCAATGATTTGTCCTGAACTTTAACTTTGGCATGCTGTTCACCATTGGATTAAAAAAAAATCATTAAAATGGTGAGACCTTGAATCTTTACAGATTTATCTCCAACCCTCAGGTGCATGTGTATTTTCCCAATGCTTCCAGCATAGCATCCCAGCCACCACTTTTTCATTCTGATTGAGAATTTTGATATATTTGATATAGTGGGTTAATATAATATTCTCTGTAATGTCCAGATTTCACATCTCTTCAGATTATATTTGAATAGGAGTTCTTGACCAGAGGTAAGAAAATTAACATAGCCCTGAGGAAAAACCATAAATAAATATTGTCCTCTATCAAATGTGAATAAAACTTTATTTCATCCTCCTTTTAAATTGAATTGAAAGCAGTGCATTTGCCAGATCAGTAGGTGCATACCATGTGCCTGAGGCCTTATTAATCTGCTCTAGTAATAATACCTCATCTGGCATAGTGGCTGCAACTGGGGTTATCATTTGGCTAAGACTGTGGTAGTCCATAATCATTCTACAAGGACAGGACTGGCAAATTAAGCAGAAGCATAATTGAGACCACTTCCTATCTTTAATGGTGATCATTCAGGTTGAATTGGGAAAGGATGGAGGTTATATATTTTTAGAGAAAATCCACTAGGCCTTTCCCCCTATGATAGCTCTTATTCCAGAGGCAGCAAACCCAATGTTGATGTTCATCAAATTCCCAGGTATACCAATTTCAATTATATACTCTAGAACTAAGAAAATGACTCCTGGGTGGGTCTATGGACTCAGTGGGCTACAATGAATCAGAATTTTGTCAGAACTTAACTTATTGCATGGTCTGTGTAAGCCCCACCTCAAGGGAACAATAATGATGTATCAATATCGACTTAAGCACCATGTCTAATAATCAAGATATCTGAGTATTTCCCTTTCTCCAATATTGAGTCACTTGAGTAAATGTTTATAGGTTCCTTTGAGGAAATATCTGGGAGGATCATCTAGTTGTAAAACTGACACATTATTGCAGGGTTTTGGGGATTTGGCTAGGATTTAGAAAGGATTTTGGCTACTTCTTTGATCAAAGGTTTCTGGATATGAAGATTAGTTCAGGTCAGAGATATGAGCAAAGCATCATGACTTTCAGTGGGACAACCACCATTTGGCTTTCGCTTCCCCATTAATGTACTTTTTGGGGTTGTAAATATTAAGCAACATCCTTTTTGGCTGTCAGTGCCCCTCACCCCCAGTACTGGAATTTCTTGGTGGTGATGGTGCCCCTATCACTACTACACTGCCATCAACTTTGGAGCGTGTCCTCTGAGATCCTTTGGTGGGTTTTATTTCTTAATCTATTTCTCAAAGTCTGTATCTTTTTCTCATCTTCTTTATTTTTTCATCATCTGAAACATCATAAGGTGTTTCTACATAGAGAATGGCATAATTTCTCCATGCCTTAAGAGCTACCTTCACCAAGATTGTGTCCCACATCCTGGCTTCTTGCCAGAGTGTTAAATACTATCAGTATACTGGGAAAGTGCTTCTAAGCAAAGGAATCCTTATTTATCTATCTTCTCTTCTACCCCTCTTGATCAAGCACCATCAAAATCTGATTCCAGGGATACTTCTCTGGCCCCTGGTCATCATGCTAACTATTCCTCACAGTTCCTTTTGTGTATAATCTCTTTCCTCCTTTATGAAGCTCAGCAATACCTCTAGCTAGATTATATTGAGATTTACCTGTAGCTGTCAGCCTAGCAGCCAGAAGAAGTTAGTATAGCTCTCAAGGAGGTACCTTTTGTCTTGCAGGTCAAGTATTTCTGCAACATCTTTTGGCAAGAGGAGGTGCTAGCCTTTACTCGGGGGGAATTGGACAACCTTTGCAAACTCTGAGTCTAAGTGGATAGTTCAGGAATCAGCACCTTTAGGAATATCCACCATCTTCATGCATGAGGTTCCCAGGTCTTAACAACAAGGTCTCTAATTTTAGCATAGCAAATCTGTCTTTGCTGAGCATTTAGACATCTCTGGAGCTCTGTAGATCTAACTATTACAGTTTCTGTTTGCTGCTCAGCTGTGTCTACTCTTCCACTGTCTCTTTGTAATTTCTCCATATTAACCCTCACGTTTAGTTTTAATTGCTTGTGAACAGCTCTCAGCTTTTCATTATCCCTCCTTAGAGTGTAATTACAATGTAACAGTAACTAGCCAACTCTGCTATCTTTGTAGTCATTGTTTCTTCCATATTTTACAAATGCATGCGTCATTGTCCCTGCAAGGATATTTCTCTCTCTTTTTTTTTTAAGATTTTATTTATTATTTATTAGAGAGAGATTGAGACTGAGAATGAGAGGGGAGAAGGTCAGAGGGAGAAGCAGACTTCCCGCAGAGGCGGGAGTCTGATATGGGACTTGATCCCGGGACTCCGGGACCATGACCTGAGCCAAAGGCAGTCGCTTAACCAACTGAGCCACCCAGGCACCCCGGATATTTCTCTTTTAATAAGATATTTCTCAGGTCACTTTTCATGAAAATTTTAGCACTTGAACATCATATGCCAGAAACTGTCCATGCACCGTGTATCCTCAGGGCCATGTCCTCTTTGTCTCTTGTGTAGAGAGTAAGCCAGACCCATAGCCTCATCTTACCATTTATTTTTTTATACTACTCCTACACCACTTGTACTAGTTTGGATCCTCTAAGAAACAGACTCAAGACAGGGTTAGATATGCAAAAGCCTTATTTAAGAATAACCTGAGGGGAAAGAATGAGGAGAGTTGTCAGACTGCAGTGCAGATCTGACTTGTGTGAAAGAGAGAAGGAAGAGAGGCTAGATAGGAAAAGTCCTACACTGGTGTAGTTTCAGTAAAGTTTCAGGAAGGCTGACATAGAGCCAAAGTTGCCCTTCAGAGGAGTTCCACATGTTGCAAGAATGAGACTACTCTAATACCCTTATCTCACACAGTCATTAGCTAAGAGCAACATTGGCCCAGCATGGAGGTAGATCCAGAACACAGCAGCTGGGCCCATCTGTCAGTTATGCAATCTAAAATTAGAGATCTAACAAGCTCATTTTCAGTACTGAGGGGTTTTCTGGAACATTGAACTTTTAGTGCTAAGACCAGGAGAGTGGACAAACTGTAATGGTCATCCTAACTGTGACTGTATCATCATCACCATCATCATCATTATTGTCATCATCAAATAAAATCTTAATACCAAACTCTTAGCACTAAAACCATCTTTTCATAACAACAAAGAAACCAGACTTTTATACAAATCAAAAACATCTTTCACACCTGATTTCTGCCTGTTCTCTGTGATTCTCTCGTGTTCCAGTAAACAGCATGTTCCCTTATGTGACATTCTCAGAGCTTCTTCCAAATACAGTTTGCAAATGGATGTACTCTTTCCCTTTCCTGGAGTCTCATTACAATTACTTTTTCTTTCCTGAGAAAATTATAAAATTTACTTGCAAGTAAACTACACAGGCAAGTTGAGATGCTCCATTAAGTCAAGAATACAGAGTTATCTCTGTATTTACCACAATAAAGCATCTGTGCTATCCCCATTCATGTATCTCTGAGCACATTGCTCCTCTCTTAACAATCTACCTTCTCTTTAAGTTCTCTAAGGAAATCCAGTCTTTTTCCCCCTTTTCTTTCTTTCTTTCTTTCTTTCTTTCTTTCTTTCTTTCTTTCTTTCTTTCTTTCTTTCTTTCTTTTTCTTTTTCTTTCTTTCTTTCTTTCTTTCTTCCACATATAAGAGAAATTATATAGTATTTAGTATTTTTCATATCTGTTATATAGTATTTAGTATTTTTCATATCTGTCTGACTTATTTCATTTAGTATAATGCCCCCAAGGTCCATCTGTGTTGTTGTAAAAAGATATCATTCTTTTTTTATGGCTGAGTAATAGTTCATCATAAATTTAGATATAGATACCATATAGATATCACCACCATATCTATCTGTCACCTATCCATTATCTATCTATTTATGTATCTGTCTATCCTCTCACATATTTTTTCTCCATTAACCCAGTGATGGGCACTTAGGTTGTTTCCCTGGCTATTATAAATAATGCTGTAATGAACATGGGGGTACATATATCCTTTTGTTAGCCTTTTGTTTTCTTGGAATAAATGCCTGGAAGTGGAATTGTTGGCTCATGTGGTAGTTCTATTTTTTCATTTTTGATGATGCCCATTTTTGATGCCCATACTGTTTTCAATAGTGGCTTCCCCATTTTATAGTAACATGGGACCAGTATCACAAGCTTCCCTGGCTACTAGAGACAGGTGATCAAAATGTTTCCACTGGGCAGCAGACACAGAAATCAGGGCACCAACTGTGTGAAAAAAAAAGTGTGCAAAAGCTTCCTTCTAGGGAAGTGGAAAAGGTGGCAGAGAGTACTCCCTCATGCTCTCCCCTAAAATATTCTTAATAAGCACTGGCTATCCTTGGAAACTGTTATTTTTTTTTTTCTTTTTCTTCTGTCAGCTGCGATCAGATTGCTGAAATATCTCCTGAGAGATGCCAAAGGTCCAGCTGGCCATTCAAACACCAGGACTCGGGATATTAATGTCATCAGTGGGTGGTCCATAAAATCCTATACTCTTCCTCTCTCCAACAGTCCTATCTTTGGTAGGCTTATAAAGCAACACACATGGCTGAGGAGACAAATGATAGGCCAGTCTATTTTGCAAATATTTAGTAGCTCTACTGTAGGAGACTGAACTGTGCCCTCCCCCCCCTCCAACCATAGGTCCCAATCCCTGGAAACCATGAATGTTACTTTGTATGATAAACTCTTTGCAGATGGGATTACATTAAAGATCTTGAGGAGGGCCCTAATGTAATCACAGTATCCATATAAGGGAGAGACAGAGGTTTGATAAAGAAGAAAAGGTGATGTGACCATAGAGGCAGATCTTAGGGTGATATAGATGGTGCCTACCTGTCTCTGGCTCTAGAGTCTAGAGACTGGTTCCAGCAAGTTCCTAGAGGTGAGGGTGAAATTAGATGCCTATCACTCAAGTCAACACTTTACTATAAGCAAGTGAGCAGCCTTCACTTTAAATTTGGGCACAACAGCTACCTGTTAATGGAGTCCTGGGGCCCGTGAGTCTCAGCATGTTGCTCGTTTCTCAGATGGCTTTGGTCTTGTGGGTCTCAAGGCACTAGCCCATTTGATTTTCAAAATTAGATATTTTGAGGGCTAATCTTTAGGGTGCAAGTAAAAGTTGGGGTGCCCCATGTAGGCTTTGGTCCTTTCACTCCTCAAGGAGAAGGTCTGTATTTTGATTACTTTCCAATTGTGGGTATGGACCAGACGGTGCGGTTTATGGCTAGTTGTGTCCCACAGTCTCCTGCCTGCTTGAATGTGGCTTTCTTTTCATTTGCCAGATGTGTAGTTGTCACTCAGCCAGGCATTAAGATTTTTTAACAGGAAAATTGTTTCATAGGTAGCTGTAGACACTGATGAGTTCAGGATCTTCCTACATCCTTATTTTGAGTGGTTCTTCAATTTCTACAATTTCTGCATATTTTCTTCAGTGTACTTTCTAATTTATAGTTCTTCGTATACATTTATTTACTACCTTCAGAATTTCATTTTCCTGGAGAGCAGGATTCGAGTTTACCCCTTCATGATGATTGAAACTGTCCCTTCAAGGTAGCATGTACACAAAGCTTGTTTTCAGTTTGTCTGCACCATCAGTTGGCACTGAGCTTTTCTGCCAATGGGTTATTGTCTATTGTCTTATGAGTTTTCTTCTATATTATGATTTCATTAAGGTTAGGCAAATATATTCCTAGAGTCCTGCATACTAAAGGCATATCTGTGTTTTAGGATAAAATTTATTAGATGCAGCCAGACTTATCTACTTAAAAATGATCATAGGGGATTTTTACACAAATGTTTCCATATTTTGATTTTTTTCTGTATTTAAGTATAATTTATCTATAGTAAAATGTTCAGGCACTAAGTGTGCCTTTGATTCAGTTGTGATGAATAAATAACAAGACAAGAAATATTTCTGTTATTTCCGAAAGTTCTCTCTCTCTCCTATCCAGTAAAAGCCTATCCTCAGAAGCAATCACTTATCTGATTTTTATCACTTTAGGTTAGCTTTGCTTATTTTATAATTTATATAAATGAAGTTACACAAAATGTGTGCTTTAGCATCTGCTGTCTTTCTCTTGACATATTTTTGAGATCATCATGTTGTTGCATACGTTAGTGGTGTTCCTTTTTATCACTGAGTAATATCCAATTGTGTGAATATACCATAGCCTGTTTATCCATTCTTTTATTGATGAATGTTTGTGGACATTTCTAGTTTGTGGCATTTATGAATAAAGCTTAGGACTTTCTTGTACACAGCATTTTGTGGAAAGAGTTTTCATTACTTAGCTCTCTTATTTAATCCTCAAATTTCCTACAAGTTAGGGTAAAACAACAACAAAGTAAGACATATATTGTTAAATTTATAGGTTAATGTTTTGCTTCGCATGTTATTGTAAATAATGTCTTACTCATCGCATGCATTCACTCAATCTGAATCCAATGGAAGAAGGCAGGTCCACTCACTAGATTTCCTTTTGTAGAATTTCCTTTTGTAGACTCATATTTGTTTATTTATCTTCTATTCTGTCATGGTTTTTCTTTTAAAATCTAAAAGGCTTGGAGCTCAAGGTAATATAGCAGGAGGAAATAATATATACACATCTACGCACACACACACAAACACACACATATGTAGCATATGTAAGTAGAAAGAATTGTTATATCTCCACTTTGATAATTGAAAATATTTCAAGTTAGCTACTTTAGAATAAATCGTTGTCCTTGATCTAGCCTTCTTAAGATGTTGTATCACAAACTTTCTAAAGCTATTTCATTTGTATTCTCACTGAATGAAAATAACTTGAGGAATCTTGTTTTCCTTTTTTTTTAATATTTTATTTATTTATTTGACAGAGAGAGAGAGATATCATAAGTAGACAGAAAGAAGAGGAAGCAGGCTCCCTGTTGAGCCTGATTCAGGGCTCGATTCTAGGACCCTGAGATCATGACCTGAGCTGAAGGCAGAGGCTTTAACCCACTGAGCCACCCAAGCGCCCTGAAATCTTGTTTTACTTTATCTCTCTGGGATGTATTATATTTTTTAAAATCTGCAAGTCTGCCTAATTGTTATTTTTTATATGAAATTACATCACTCTTAATTTACCTGACAATGCAAGATGATATGAAAATCTTTTAATTTTTTAAAAAAAATTTATCCTAGGGGCGCCTGGGTGGCTCAGTTGGTTAAGCGACTGCCTTCGGCTCAGGTCATGATCCCGGAGTCCCGGGATCGAGTCCCATATTGGACTCCCGGCTCTGCGGGAAGTCTGCTTCTCCCTCTGACCTTCTCCCCTCTCATTCTCAGTCTCTCTCTCTCTAATAAATAAATAAATAAATCTTTAAAAAAAAAATTTTATCCTAGCTACTTTTCTAATAAAACCTTTAACCTTTTATCAGCATTAGCATAGTCTAATTCAGGTGAAAAATCATGCCCTTGCCTGTGCTGCTTCAAGACTCTATTTTCAGTAAACATGTTGCTGATTCTGTTGAGACCAAAATATGACTATTTCTAGTATGTACTCTCCAAAGCCGAGCTCATATAAATACTTTCTTTGCTTCAAGGATTTTTTTTCTTTTTGGTGTGGGGGGCAATTTTGTGGTTAGTATAGTACAGTTCAGGTAAAATTTTGCTGAAATTGTTGGAGTTTCTTAGTTTCCGGCACGGGTAGGATACTGAAAATGCCATTCAAGTTATGTTAAAGATTAGATATTATTTATATATTTTACTACCATAAAAGTTTCTGAATTTGATTTGGAATGACAATTAAAATGAGTTCTTTTCACTCTGTTGGAGCACTTTTTAAACTTTTGCCATGGAAACTTTGGAATGCATATTAAAAGGTAGAGAGTATAGTATGATGAACCCGCCATGTGTCTCATCATCTGTTTCAATTCATGATCTGTTTGTCTCGTCTAATTCAAGCAAATTCAGGACATCATATAATTGCACTATGGGGTGGTGCTAAACAATATGAACAAAATGCTATATCTTTTGTGATAGCTTGTCAAATGCTTTAATTTTAAATATTCAGAATTTCAAAAACTGTTCTGACTCTTGACCTTAAACTTTCTGGAACCATCTTTTGCTCATTTAACTTGTAGTTGATATATAATGAAACTTAATATAAAATGTTATTATACTTATATCCTGCCACCTGATTTTAATATTTTGCCATAGGAAGGAATATATAGCTTCATAAATGGGGACACTCAATGCATCTTCTTTAGCTGGTCTGATAATTGGCTAAAATATTACTACCTTATGAAATTACTTCTTCTCGACAATTATATCTTATTTTACCATTTTTTTGGTGTAGATAATACTCTGCTTTAACTTTTTTTTTTTTTACCATTTGCTTGGTTCTATTTGTTTTATTGTTAATTGGATATCAACATTTATTCAACTATCATGTACAGAAAGCTGTAGAGAGACATTGTGGATTCAAGGTGAATAAGACCAGTTTCAGTCTCCTGGAAAGGATGATGCATAAAAAGTAAGCTGTATTAAGTACAGTTATTAGAGATAAGCACAGGTTATTATGAGAACAGCAAGGAGGACAATGACCTAGATTGGGGTAGTCAAGAAAGCTTCCTGGAGAAGGAATGCATGAGTTTTAACATCTGAATAATGGAATCTTGGAAAGAGGTGATGGAAAAATGACATGAGAAAAGGCATAGAAGTGGCATATATGATGAGTATGTGTACAGTGAGTGAGGGTGATTGCAAACAGAATGGTTCTACTAGTCGAACCTGAGGCAGGAAGGGATATTAGATGAAACCGAAGAAATACTTATGGGCTAAATCTTTTCAAAGAGGGAAGCAAAGTACATACCCTGTAACTAAATAAATTAGTTAGATAGAAGAAAATATTAAAACTGTTTGTATTTACTTTTTCTTTGTTTCTCTAAAAACTTATATTGTTGTGCATATTTCACGTATATATACATGTATGATGAATGAAAAAATACATATATTAAGGGTAGATACTCAAATTGTTTTACTCAACAAAAATGTTTGGAAGCTACTGTTTTTGATCATAGGTGGCCTTGTA
Organism: Nasua narica; assembly: GCA_028533885.1. Classification (NCBI taxonomy): domain Eukaryota; kingdom Metazoa; phylum Chordata; class Mammalia; order Carnivora; family Procyonidae; genus Nasua; species Nasua narica. The sequence continues at coordinate 94,172,949 of CM052810.1, read as the reverse complement.
TGACTTACTAAAGAATCTGATCTTCATCCTTGGGTTATGGGAAACCTAGAAACATGAACAGTGATAAGATCTGGTTTGCATTTTAGCGAAGTTACCCTGGTAGTTGTGAGAATGAGTAGGAGGATAATAAAATTATAGAAGGGAGACCATTTAAGAGGCTGTCGCAATAAATTAGAAGAAAGATGGTGAGGACCTGAATGAAACTGTAGTGCTATATGCAGATTAAAAAAAAAAAAAAAGAAGCAGTTAAAATATGCAGAACTTAGTAACTGATTGGGTGTGGGGGTAAGGCAAATAGATGCAGAAGGAATCAAGGATAACTCTCAAATCTTTAGTTTGGATGATGAATATTGTTTCTTCCATCAAATTGAGAGAGCATGGGTAAAGGAGGAGATTGAGGGCAGCTCTGGTGGGTTTATCTTCTGACATGTTAAATTCGACTTTTGGATAGTAAGAGTGAAGAGTCATACTCAATCATTCATTCAATGAGCTTTTGTATCTATGCAGTCCAAAGTACCAGCTTCTGTGGAGCTAACTAGGAGAAGAATATATAGCCTTCTTTTAATGTACTCCCAATATAGGTCGAGAAACAATTGCTATTCACTAAGGAAGGATAGGTAATGCATATGGCTACCAAGTACTTACAAGAAGGTAATTGATTCTCTGGGAAGACTGAAGGAGGCTTCTTGGTCATCTCCCGTAATGCATATAGCCCTCAACAAAAATTATCAATTTATATGTATTTTCTATTTTTAGCAGGAATTTGTTCATAAAAAGAATCATTGTTTCTGAAAGTCTGAGCGGTACACATTTATAGACTATGTTTCATTATCATATTAGCTACAATTCAATAGTGAAATCAAACTAGAAAATAATCATATAAAAAAGAAAAAAAATAGTCATATCATAAGATTTTTATATCTGTCACCTATGATTTAAATCATATGCATAGGCATTTAAAACACCGATTGAGGACAAATTTTATTCATTTCTTAATGGTATTAATAACAACTTCTTCCTGTCCTGAAAAAATATATATATACAAATATATATATATGCTATACACACACACACACACACACACACACACACACACACATTGGCCTTCTCTTAAGTACAACAAACACTGACAATCTCAAGTAATTCTTAGGGTAAATTTTCTGTGTAACTTTTCATAGTTAAAGTTAACTTTGTCTTTCTGAAAATATGAGATTTTCAAATCAATGTTAATTTTTAATAAAAAAATTCATAGATGGTGAGTGGAAATATATAGCAATGTCTCATTATTTATTATTTTCTACCTCTTATTTCCTTGGATGAGATTAATTAAAATTAGTTTAAATTAATTAATTTAACATGTGAAATTAATTAAAAATAGTTCAATTTAAACTAATTAATTAATTAAAAATAGTTTAAGAGAGATTGATTTAAAAATAATGTTTTTTCTTCTTTTGCAAATAAAATACCAAAATATTTTCTCTATGGTTTTAAATTTATAAAGATAATTGTATGTTAAACTAAGACAACATTAAAACTTCAAAAGTATATAAAATTACTGAATTGATTACTTGTTATACTTTTTATTTTATTATATCATATACTTTGTGTGTTTAAATTTTAATAGTTGATGGTTTATTATATTTTGTACTAGGCATTAAGTGCTTTAAAAAAGATTGATTTATTTAATCCTCTAGGCATGTCTATTATTACCTATGTATATACTTGGAAACTGAACAGAAAGATTAAGTAAATTGCCCATGTCATAGAGTCACTAAGTAGCCCAGCTAAGATTTTCAATTCAGGACATAGTGTCTAAGCTTTTAGTTATTATGTTGCATTCCTGTCTTGAGTAAACTTCTTAAGGTATTTTTTCAGAGGTGATAATGGGAAAAATATATATATATGCACATATATAAAGGAGATTAAGATATCTAAAACCTTATATATATCTAAAACCTTATATATATATACAAATATATATTTGCTGAGAAAGCCTCTATTTTTAAGGTATACACTCCATCTTTGTCTGATTTACTAATATGAGGCAAACATAGAAACCAAACATTTGAGGAACCAGTTTTTTCTTTCCCTATTTAAAAATAAAAGTGAAATCATATGGCATTGTTTTCTGAAATGGGTTGATGGTTTCCTGAAGAAATGTCTGAGTAGGTGTCCCCTGAAGACATATCTATTTAACATGCTGTCTCAATTTTATAGCTTAGCTTTGAAAATCTAAAACAGAATAAATTAAAACAATTTCTCCTTGTAGCTCCAATTGGTCCTCTTCTAATCTGAAGCTGATGAGACTGTGACAGCACATTTTAGTTCTCATATGCTACCTGAAAGTCAAAATTAGGAACACAAAGGCTGTGAGAGTTAACTTAATGCATGTGAAAAACAGCACAGTGCAATAGCTTTGAAGAGGAAAAAAAACAGTGAATGCTTAAGAAAATGTGAAAGATTCTTTTTGTTACCCTGAGAGGAAACAGTTCAAAACCTGAAAATGGAATTGCTTTTATAATAAGTATGTTTAATGCAAATTCCATCCAGGACACAAAAGCTAGACGGGCATGTATTTCTTATTTGATACAGGAGTAATTTAAAAGAGAATGTACATTATCTAAGGTTTCATAACATTGTACCTTAAGGGGATTAAGATACCTAAAACCTTTGAAGTCTGCAGATTTTATTTTATTTACTCACAAGAATGGAGTTCTTTAGTGATTTGTTGCTCTAAGAAAATTGCCCATTAGCGTTTGTATTGATTTGCCTTTCTCAAAATGAAGGAAACAAATGTAATTCATTAGCACTTTATTATTGAATCCTTTTAATATGAAATACTAAGAACTTGGGTCCTTATTAACCTGCAAAATGTTTAAAGAAATGGTTTCAAAGTTGGAAAAGAATAGGAAGTAGAACTTAATTTTTATCTGTACCTAGATATCTGATGGATTCACAATTGGCTGTCATCACAGTTTTTGCTTCCCAGTCTTCCTGAAACGCTCTTGTCATCTTTCCTATTATTGTGAAGATGACTACATTTATTATTTTGATTCTTTATCTCACTAGGTTTCTGTAAACTATATTGTGCATTTCTCCAAATGTGAATCCAAATGCTACCCAGTCTTCGAGGAGCAGTGAAAGCCTCACTTCTCCCCTGAAGTCTTTTCTGATGACCTTGACAGACCTTACTTTCCACTCAATTTCCATAGCACTCAGTAGGCTCCAGTGGTTTCAGCTTGTATGTCATGGCACAGAACATATAAAAAATGGGGCATGATTGGAAAGTAGCAGCCACACTAGTGGTAGCAAGACTTTCTTTTTTATCACATAACTACTGTTTAAACAAGAAGAGATTTCATTTAGATACATGTGTTTTTTTATTTATTACTTTATTAACAAATTATTTACTTGTAAAGAGTATATTATTCCTGCATTAAATATACACTAAAAATAGAAATTCCTAAAAGATGAGAAAAATAAGTAAGAAATCACCACTTTAACATTTTCTTACATTGTCTTATAAGACAATATGTAGCCATTCCCTACAGTGTGTATAGCTGACTGACTCTGATGTTACTTATGTATAAAGTATGATTTGATAAGTTAAAAAAACATATATTTGGGGTGCATGGGTGGCTCAGTCAGTTAAGTGTCTGCCTTTGGCTCAGGTCATGGTCTCAGGGTATTGGGATTGAGCCCCACATTGCACTCTGCACGGCTGGGAGTCATCTTCTCTCTCTCTCACTCTCTCTCAAATAAATGAATAAATCTTTTATATATGTTATATATATATAATATATATATTATCTTATTCTAACCATTATTATATGTACTTTAAAAATGTGGGAATGGCATTAAGATGACAAATTAAGATGTGAGGGTTTGGAATGCTAAGAAAAAAGGGAAAAAGTAACATGAAACTAGAGATAAACTGTATGCTATAAAATTGTGTATTTTTGCTGAAAGTTAGGAGCAAATACAATTTTTGTATTTCTAATAACCAGTACAAAGACAAGAATGCACTCAATTTTAGGGCTCACAAGGCCTATATAATTTAAAAGAAAAAAATAAAGCAAAGAATACATATGTGTGGCAAAGGACATATCATACATAGTTCAATAAAAGCCAGTTTATTGAGAATAGAGAAGGATCCACACAAAGTAATCTCCCTGAGCTGCCTTTTGATTTAGCTTGATTCAGGCATAGACTGAAAAGCAGTGATTTCTGACAGATCTGGGACCAGTGGTGTATCAGTGATTTATGTACACCAGGACCAAGGACCCAGAGGAGTTTCTGCAGGACCATGCAAGATGGAAATCAAATTCGAGCCAGTTGGAGGTGAAAGCCTCCAACTCTGAATAAAATCTCAGAAAGTGGAGATTATTGAAGACACAGAGAGAGCAGATAGACACTGGGTGTCAGGAAGTCTCATGAAGGAAAGGAGAGAGTCTCCTCTTTGATTGGGGTCTGAGATTTTTATTGGTGATTAGACATCCAGGAACTGGTCAGAACAAGGACATGGTCCAGGTGTCCTTCATAAGTCACTTATCTCCTGAAGCCAGGGGTCTTGGTGTCAAGGTGTTTGGAGTCAATGGTCTTAGAGAACATTTATGGTCACTCCTTAGTTGTCATCTGTTGTGCTGGAAGATTCCCAAAGACAGCACTCTCTCTGTCTCTCACCAGGAAGACATATGTTATTTGCATTACAAGGCATGTGTAAAGTGGGGTCCTGGTGCAGGTGCTAGCAAGAATAAAAGCTGGAGCAAAAGGGAAAAAATGCTTTGTTAATGTGGTTTCTTCAGTTTCCCTGTCTCATCAGAATAAACAAATTTAAAAACACATCCATATGTATATAATAAAAATTAATATAAAATAACAAAAATAAAATAAAATATTACACACACATATTTCTATATTTTTTTTCTTTTCTTTCTTTTTTCAATTTAAAGGTCTCCCACCGGTGGGAAAAAAAATCCCAAATGTCACGTTCTGGATATGGTGTTAAGCTTTTCTCTCCTTCTTTTCTCTTTGAAAATCGCTTTAGTAGTGAGCCATTAATAGCAACGGGATTGTAATGAGGTCAGGGTAGCATTTTACAATAGCAATCTCCTTCACAAGACCTTGGCTCCTGTTGACTAACAAATTTTTTTCTTCTTATCTGTATTTTGATGAGTTAACCAATAATTCTCAACCAGCACACTACCCCAGACTACGAAATTTAAAAATCACTGAGGTGAACCGTTATCTTGAGTAATTTTTTTTTTAAACTTCTCTAGAAAATTCTAATGGACAGCCATTTGAGGAATATTGAGTTTGGACTGCGTGAAGGCAAACCTGTTGCTGAGGTTGGGGACAATAGTTATAGAGGGTTTCTTTTTGGAGACTGGGTAATCTGAAAGGGGAGGGAATGATAAATTGAGGTGAGATCAGAGGAGAGCCCTGTGCAATAAGGTGTGAGGCCAGGGCTGCCACTGAAAAATCAGCTCTGGTGGGTACGACCAGAGAACTTTTTAGAATAAGGTATCTAATTTTCAGTTTGAAGTTTTTCTGTTGTTATAACTTATCCCCCAATCCCATGCTTCCATAAATTCTGTTGTATTATTTGTATTTCTTGTGTGGGTGGGATTATAAGTAGATCAGGGAAAAGGGCTAAATCCAGTATCTATGTTGAAATGACTGACACACACCAAGAACAAAAAACAGGTTTTAGATATATGATGACTGAAAAATGTGGAAGTGTTGTGAGAAAGTCCCTTCTTTCCAAAATTACAAGGCGATTTCTGAAAGAACAGAAAATAAGGTTTGGATTGGAGGTAACCGTCATATGTGCTGAAGTTTTAGAATGAAATCAGTTTGGAAATCTTAACTAAGCTAGAGGAGTTAATGAATTGCATGCCTTAAGGCAGCCTTCGTAAATAGAGAAACAGTTAAATTTCTGGGCCTACTTGTTAAGGTCACTGCTGATAAGTGACAATAAAAACCATGGAGAAGCCTTATATTTTTTACCTCAAAGAGGAAAAGTATAGGCAACCAGCTCATCTGAAAGTGATGGTAAATAATTAAAGTCCAAGTAAAAGTTGGTGGTTGGAGGAGAGGCAGGGTGAAGGATATTGTTCTTTCTGATCCCAACAAAGTGCAGGTTATGTACAAACATCGGTGCCGTGAATATAATATTGACCCCTTACAGCCAATCCTTATTTGTATATAACAAAAGCTGAAAGCACAACAACAATGAAATCCTAACAGCTTTCCCTTTAAGGTAATAAAGAATACACTAACTGACAATAGTTGAATAGTCATAGATGAAACATTCTCTAGAACCCAAGCCTGACCTTTATCAAGAAACCAAGGCATACTTTATATAGAATTTCCCATAAGTTAGCATGTGCTTTTAGGAGTGAGCATAAATGTCTTTATTTTTAACATGTGGGATAGAATATAATGGGTCCAACAAGATGGAAACAAAAACAAACAATTGGCAAATAAATTAGGCTAAACAAATTTGCAAATTTTAGTACTCGCAATTTGGAGCTATGCTTAAGTAATTCTTTGTGTTGTGGATCTAATTTGACTTTCTTAACAAGTTCTATGGAAGCTCTAAGAAGGTACTAGCAGAACATATTACTAAATATTCTTGTTTTCTATAAAATTTCTATAATTTTGTTAACTTATAAACCTGGCAAAAGTAAACCTCCTAGAGGTCAACCAGATTCTGAGCTTCCATTGTTGTCATTCACCAAATTATTACCTTAGGAACTAGGTACTAGAATCCGTCCACGTTACCAGATCTAGTGACCAAAATCAGATCCTTTTAGAAAGATTTACTTATGCTAGAGGTTTTGTTTTTGTTTTAATTAGGGCAAAAGGAAATTTATGGTAAGATTTTAAAAAATAAATTGTGGGGTACCTTCTAATTTTTGTAGCTTCACTAACCATGACAATACATTTTTTTGCCATCCAGTCATCTTTCTCACACTAGCTGCTAGATTCAAAATATAGCCACATTGATATATACTGTGATAAAATGGTTTTAATTTATCAGCAATGTACTGATAAAAGATGATAGAAGAAACTTGTCCCTCAAGCACTGATTATAACATTTTTAAAAGTTCATTTTCAGAATGCCTCAGCTTCTCTTACTCTTCTTATATCTCTAATATTCTCTGTTAAATCATGTTAGCGTATGGAGCGGCTATGTCAATGATAAAATAGAAGTGCAATTCCCTTCCTTCCTTTCTTCCTTTACTTCTGACTCTCCCATTTTCTTTATAGTTCCTTTTATTCTGATAGTTAATAGCTCACAAACTCTTTCCATCTTCACATTTTTTATTCCTGATCCTCACAGCACTGGCTCTTATTTGCAAAATAATAGAAACAATTATAATAGGACCCAGGAACATTTATAGTCTTTTGGTGTTCTGGTGTTCTCAGAATTAAGGTTGGATGTCACCATTTTTACCGAAGTTGAGATTGTATTTGTTATATTTACTTTACCATTTAGAATTCTAGACAAAATGAAAGACTGAAGCCTGGTGATGTGTGATCACCACACTTAGTGTGAACACTAAGATATAGATCTTTTACAAAAATATTATAATATTTGTAAAAGACTCATCCAAAGAGCCAGTATTTTTCTTAGCTTCACTGTAATTTTTACCTCTCAGACATATTCAACACTGGTGCAGGAAAAATATAAAAGTCCTAGTAATTGAGGAGGAAGCTAAAACAATATGCTCCCCTTTACTTTTTAGTAATAACACATTCTAAAGCCATTCCTTAGTTGAAACCAGTCATTCGCCCCTTACCTCCCAAGGTAAGTACTCTCAACCAAAGTAGATCAGCACAGACTGATTCCTGGAAAGAGAAGAATCTTGAGAATTTCTTGCCTCTTCATCTGTGGTAGGAGTTCTTCCTGGTTGTATCAGGCAGAATGAAAGGATGGTGGAGTTGCGATAGCAGTAGAAAGTGGTATGCCAAAAGTATATTTTTGATTCTATTCAACATATTTCTTATTGCCTTGAATAAAGATAGAGAAACCCTACTTATCAAATTATGGGTATCACAAAAAGAAGTCATTGGATGACATCATTTAAAAAAAATTGACAAGATCACTAATCAAATGTAACAGGGTAGCATTTAGTAGGATAAATGCAAAGGTCTGTAGTCAAAAAAATAAATGTGGTTTCATAACCATTAGTAGCATGTTCTGGGAAAAAACCATATGCTTTATTTTTTTTAGCTCCACACAACAAAGCTAGTTAAAATGAGAAAAAATTACAGAGAAATAGGAAAATCTATGTAATAGTTCAAATTGGATAGAACTTTGAGATACTGTATTCCTTTAAAGTGCAACCAAAAAATTAAATCTTAACACTAGAATATGAAGAGTTCAAAGAAACCCTAAAGGTTATCTAAATTTTACCTTCTTTTACTTATATCTGTCTATCTCTTTCTATTTGTATATTCATGTTCATATGTGAGGAAACTGAGGCCAAAAGAGACAAAGTAACTTTGTGAAAATCTCATAGGAAATGGTGGGACAATGATAAATGCTAAGATCCCAGCCCTAGACCTCTTACAATCTAGTCTGCTATCTTTCTTTGTTGGTGATTATTTCATTAGGAGAGGGAAGCATGGTAACCTTATACATTATATTTTATCTGTGTGTGGGGGGGTGTGTTGGTGTGTTTTGTATGGTGTTTTCTGAAATAGTATCTCAATTTAGGTGGGGAAACAGGACTGTGAATTTTCTAGAAAGGACCCAACAACCCAACCTAACATGGAGATGAGTGTATTCACAATAGATGATCAATAAGTGTTAATTAATCATAAAAATAGATAATAAAATTATATAATTTATGTAAATATAAAATTTTATTTTATAATAATAAATTATGTTGTAATAATACAATTAAAATGAAAATTGTATATACTAATATGTGTTATTATATATTATTATAAAAATAATAAAATAGGAGTGAAAGGCCTTTAAGAGATTTGTATTTCTTGTTTCCTATTTTCAGACAGAACTGTGCATAATCTAGTTCTGTAGATGGTCAGCTCTTCAGCTTAACTCAAAAAGTTTAATTTTTCTCAGGATCAATAGGTCTCTCCCTTGTTTTACAGACTAATATCATTATAACCATATGTGGTTTTTCTTTTAATTCTGATTTTAGTTACAATGCACAATAGTTGGCCTCCAATCTCTCTATATGTAATCCCTGAAAATAGTTACCAGTATCCTATGTGTCTTATTATATCTTTGGGGAGCTGATTATAATTGTTATTACCTTAAATTACAAATTCTATTTTCCGATCCTGTGATTATTTTATACATTACCAATTAGCATATGTATCTAGACAGTTTATTTTTAATTCAATTCCAGAAGTGAACTCCATGATTATAAGGACTGTCTATCATGTTCACCACCAAACTTCTAAGCCTATAATAATGTTTAACACACACTAAATATTCTACGAGTATGTGCTGAATAAAGATAATTAAAGTTAAAAAATGTATTTTGGAATAAGTATCAGGACACAGTTATGATAGTCTTTTCTTCCATTTCTATATTTATATGTATTTCAATTTTGAATCTTGATCGTTTGTTGTAAAATTTTATCATCTTTCAGCCTGATTTTATTGTGAATTAAGACATTCTTGGGTGCCTGGGTAGCTCAAATGATTAAGCATCTGCCTTTGGCTCAGGTCATGATCCCAGAGTCCTGGGATTGAGTCCCATATTGTACTCCCTGAGAGCTTCTGCCTCTTCCTCCCTCTCTCTCCATCTCTCCATCTTTCATGAATAAATAAATAAAATCTTAAAAAAAGACATTCTTGACATAATTTGTTTATTTTGCAGATATTTCCAGATATTAGAAAATACATTCTTTTTTTAAGAAAACATATTCTTATGTATTAATGAACTTATTCAATTTAAAGTGTGTAGGTCTGCAATATGTATATGAAAGAATTGATAAGAGAGGGATTTGGATATGAATGACTGATTTAATTCTCTGTTGTTTTAGTCCTCCTTACTGTATCACCACAACATTGATTTGTTCACTAATCTCCCAAAATATCTATTAGAAAAAATACAAGGTCAGCAAGCTTTGACCTAGTGGACTTGGCCATTTAGAGTTTAACTTCGGTGTCACAAATTAATATATTATCCACAAAATGAATATTTATGGAATATCTACTGCACATGTGACTACATTGGTAAAAAATGGATCAGTTGCAATCCCTACCTATGAATTATCTCAGAGTCTGTTTCTTTCTTTTTTTTACTTTTAAGATTTTGTTTACTTATTTATTTAGAGAGAATTAGCAAGAGTGGGCGGGGGGGGGGAGGGGAAGGACAAGGGAGAAAGAATTCCAAGCAGCCTCCAAGCTGAGTACAGAGCCCTAAGTGGCACTCTATCCCAGGACCCTGAGATCAGACCTGAGTCGAAAGCAGGAGTCGGACACTAACCAACTGAGCCACCCAGGCCCCCTTCTCACAGTCTGTTTCCAAGAAATGTAAAGCCCTGATTTCAGCTCAATATAATAATAAAAATATATGCGAAATGTAGTGGTGTTTGTGAGGAAGAATGTTTCCTGATTATATGAAATAGGAGTTTGCAACCCGGCAGAGCTAATAGAGGGTAATTCAAAAGTAAGATTCCCATACAAAATAGGGTATTTCTTCCTATTACTTGTGAAGATTGTTGTGAATGTTTTCTTTGAACTCTTGCAAAATTACTTGCCTGTACTACGTATATACTGCTCATGCTACACTTTGTGAATTGTTAGTCATTTTTTTTCCACGCGCATATCTTCTCCTCATTGAGCTTATAAAGTTTCTCATGGTAAAAGCTGTGTTTTCCCCATATCCCCTTCCAGCCAGGCTTTGTATCGCACATCACATTCCTTCATTATTTGCCAAATGTTTACTTTGAGCTTACCGTGTGTCAGGTATTATTATTCTAGGTTCCAGCGATAAAGTAGTGAACAAGATAAAGCTTCAACCCTCACAGGGTATGACAGTAATAAATGATATGGACAAAAATAGGTTTGGTAAGAGGGGTAGAATATGTCAAGGAAGTAATTTTTTACAGAGTAGTCAGGGAAAGTTTCAGTAAGAAAGTGGGGATATTTGAGCTAAGACAGAGGTATGCAGATATCTGAGGAAAGAGCTCCCAAACAGAAGAGTAATGTAAAGAACTTAGACTGATAGTATTTGGTTTGTGTTAGGAAGAGAAAGATTTATTACCAGAGATGATGAGTGAGGGCGAGAGTGGAAGGATGTCAGGTGAAAGAGGGTTGAAGGGTATGGGTAGATCATGAAAGTTATGGGAAGAAACTTTAATTTTACCTTGGATGAGATGACAAATGACTAGAGAGTTTGAATGGAGAGGAGAGAAATGATCTTCTTTACTTTTTAAAAGGATAAAAATGGCCCCTAAATAGAGAAAGGACTGGGGAGGAAAGGGAAGCACTAAGGCAGAACTGAGCTGGGCATTAAGTTAGAAAGCTGTTTGCAATGTAGTTGACTTTGAACAACGTGGGGGTTAGAGGCACTGACCCCTATGCAGTCGAAAATCTGCATATAACTTTTGACTCCCCCAAAACTTAACTACTAATAACCTACTGTTGACTAGAAGCCTTACCAAAAATATAAACAGTTTCTTAACACGTATTTTGTATGTATGTTCTATTTATTATATACTGTATTCTTAGATTAAAGCAAGCTAGATAAAGAAAATGTTACTAAGAAAATCATAAGAGAAATACATTTATAGTACTTTACTGAGTTTATCAATACTGTAAATTTACATCATCTGCCTACAGGATAAATTGTCTGTCCATGACTATATCAATATTAAGTATATTTATTTAAAAAAATCCATGTATGATGGGCCCACGCAGTTCAAATTTGGGTTGTTCAAGAGTCAGCTGTGCTTCAGACAAGAGTTAGTAGTAGTTTGGATTATACTGTAAGTAGTAGAGTGTGAGAGGTAGTTGGATGATGGATATGATTTGAAAGAATAAAAAGAACCAAAAATACTTGGTAATAGATTGAACACTAGAGTATATGGGTGATGGATTAGATGTGAAGTTTAAGAAAAAGTAATCAAAGGTAATATGAGGTTTTTTGCCAAAGAAACAAAGGATGAAGATACCATCCATCATACCATCATGGTATATGGAGTTGCTATGTGGAAGACTATGAGAGAAGAGTGTTTCATGTAGAAATCCAGAATTTGTCCTTTGTATACCAAGACTGCCTTCTCTACATACAAGTGGAGATATAAAGTAGGCTGTTAGATAAATGGGTCTAATGTTTGCAGAAAAGAATTTGGATTTGACATAATGCTTAGTATTGATGCAAAAATAATTTACTGTTCACTGTCCACTCTTTCAAATATTAACTAATACTTTAACAAAATTGGAAAAATCAAATAAGCTCTTGCTTTCCAAATAAATATTTGAAAATGGTATCTGCTCTGCTTCAAACAATTATGTATTTGACTTAACATTCTTGAGAACAAGGGGATTTGGAATCTTTTTCCAATTAGGCAAAAGAATTTAGACTATATTTTACTTGAAATGGAATCTCAAAGCTTACTGATAAATGGCTTTATTATACTAATTGCTTTTTCTTTATTTCCATAGTCTGTCACTGAGCCAGAGGGAAATTATATTGGTCTTAAAGGATTTGTTCTTCAAATGGCCACGTAGGTCACAACACAAAAACTTACTTAGTTAGTGGCAAATTTATTATTTAATGATTTGTCCCCAGTGTCTTTCTGGTGGCTATATTTAAAATCATTGGTCTATAATTGCTACCCTTTATGCATATGCATGTACATATAATATATTTCATTTATAATCTTTAGACACATTTTTCATTCAAATATTCAAAAAGCACTGTTATTTAAAGACTCTGCGATAGCATAGAGCCATTTTTCAAATATTCTTAAGCCCATTTGTACAATCAGAGTTTGAAAAATAATGTAAGAGGTTTATAGTTGACATTTGGGAAACTAGTACCTCAGAAGGAATAATTGGATGCTAGGGCATTTTTAAGACTTTATAGATTTTGAATGACCTTATGCTTAAAACGCTCTTGATATAGTTGAAATGCCCTTATGTTTCTTTCCATTCTCTCTCTACTTTGAGACTTTGTTGATTACCTCCAGTAGTATTCTTTTTATATTTAGAGAACTCAGACACAGGTATAGGTGTGAAGAGAAAAATTGTGGTACAAAATAGCATGGTTTGACATCAGGATTGCAAAATAATGTAAGATAAGTATTGAGTTAAACGAGTAGAAAAATGAAGAAAAATAATCAAGGATGTGATAGGTCATTTCCACATATATTTCAATAGTACTTTTAAAAAAACCATTTGATTAGGTTCTTTCATGTTGTTTTAATATCTTTCTTGTCATTTGTGTTAGTAAATTGTCCTGAAGAATATTTATACCCTAGTATACCCAGGATGATAACCCACAAAATACTAATGCAATGTGATCCTAATACATATATCAATATCTTTATAGTATATGTATATGTTTTTTTTTTCTTTCTGTCTTATCCATAGAAAATGATACCATCTACTGGACAGACATGGGCTTCAATAAAATTAGCCGAGCTAAAAGAGATCAGACTTGGAAAGAAGATATCATTACCAATGGCTTGGGAAGAGTGGAGGGGATAGCTATTGACTGGATTGCTGGTATAATCTATGGCTTTTTCTATTCTTGTTTCCAACCTATTTTGTTAGGATCTCAATCTCCTTCATAAAAATTGTTTCCAACTCATAAATTTTTTTTTGGTACTTCTAGCCACAGGGATAAATAGTCTCTTTTGCTCTTGGCTTCATTCTTTCTAATGCTTTTGAGTCTTTAGACAAGTGTTTTTATGCAGAAGTGGATTATGTGGTGTTAACTTTGCCCAAATCTCCTAGGAATTGTGAGGCAGGTAAACAAATGTGTTAGAAGTTCTCTTTTGCCTGGAGTCAGTAGAAAGTTAAAATAGATCCCTTCTTTAGGTGAGAGAAGTTTCAACTTATTTTTAGCATATAAATGTATCATTATATGGTTTAAACCACAGATGCATGAGATTGGAAAGTATTTGCATATTAGTTTATTTACAGCTTTCTGCTTAGGGAATGTACACACTAAAAAAATAGGAAGTATATGATTTCTTGATAGCTATGTGAATGCTTAGAAAGTTAATTTTAGCCATAACTAATAAATAATTTTCTTTCTCACAATCATATCATAAACACATCTGTATTTCTCCTAGGTAACATATATTGGACAGATCATGGTTTCAACTTAATTGAAGTTGCAAGACTCAATGGCTCTTTTCGTTACGTAATTATTTCCCAAGGCCTGGATCAACCAAGAGCTATAGCTGTGCACCCAGAGAAAGGGTAATTTTAAGCTTTACATATATCTTGAGTTTTAAGTGAGTTTTTTTAAGTTTCATTTAAAAAATCCGAATGTCCATATTAATATTTATTTTTAGTTATAATGTTTGAAATAAAACTCAATATTTTACCTAAGCAAAAACAAAAAGTTTATTTTCCCTCCGTGATGTATATTTCAGAATATATTTGATGGGGTCATATTTATTATGCAATTCTTTAGTGTATATGTAAATCCAAGTAAGTATACGAACATGTTTCTGGATTCTCAATTTAAAGTTCTACCCCACAAATGTTTACAAAATGGGTAGTCACTTACTTGATGAGTGACTGACATCCAACCTCATTCTTCAATATTTCTAAAGCTTCAATTTCCATTTATAAGTCTATGATTGCCAAGACATCTTCATCCCAAGCTTTGTATTTTTTTCCCTTGAGTTCCAGATAAATATGTCTACCTGCCTTTTTGACATCTCCATTTTTCCATTTAGATGTTTCATAGACACTCAAACTGTGCACATCAAAAATTAAAATGAATTCAATCTGCTATCAATTTCTTTTAATATTTATTTTCTAATATTATCAATCTATTACTCTCCATCTTTGCAGCTCCCACTCTAATTAAATCTGTTATCTTACACATACAACACTGCAATAATTTCCCAGTTCATCTCCTAACATCATTAAAGGTTGGAGTGAAATATTTTTCTTTGAATATAAATCTTGCTTAAATCCTTTTGAGGAATTTCCATTGACTGTTGTGTAAAGCCTAAATTTCGGTTGTGATCTTTCTTTTTTTTTTTTTAATATCTTACCTATCATCTATCTATCTATCTATCTATCTATCTATCTATTTATTTATTTATTTTAGAGAGAGACTGAGCAGGTAGGGGAGGAGCAGAGGAAGAGGGACAAGCAGATTCTGTGCTGAGTGAGGAGCCCCATGCCAGGCTCTGATGCACACAGGTCAGGCCTCGATGTAGGGCACAATCTCATGGCTTTGAGATCAGGACCCTGAGATCAAGAACTGAGCGGAAATCAAGAGTCAGATGCTCAACCAACTGAGCCACCAGACATCTCTGTTGTGATCTTTCTTAATCAGGCCTTATGTAAAGATTCAGCCTCAAACTCTTGCTACTGCCTCTTTGTGATATCTCAGTCAATCTCTGTTGGACTATGTAGTTTTAAAAATATTTTCAGATATTTCCTATTCTATTCCTACCCTTTGGACAACCTTTTTCATTTATCAGCGGTGTTTTCCTTCCTATTTTTACTTTGCCAAATTTTATTTATCCTTCCCTGCCTTTGTAAACAGATTAGATCATTCTATTCTATGACACCAAAGTACCTAGTACTTTCATTACTTTCATTTTTTTCTAAGTTCCGTGCACTAATATTTGCTTATTTACTTATATTTATTTGCTTAGTAGCTCTGTTTTTTCACAGGACTGACTGGATGATGTCTCCATTCTTCACTGTGCTATGAGGAGAATAGTCATGTGCATTTGGTTTATTTCTCTATCCCCAGGGCTTAGTACAGTGGCTCGTAAAGAATTAGATGCTGACTAATAACTGCTTTTCTCTTAAGCAATAATACAGAAGTAGTCCTATTATAAAACTTTATATAACTTGCCACCAGTGCATTTCTTTCATTGCTAGTATGATTTGACTTCAGAGTTTTTTGTTTGTTTTTAAAGAGTGAATGTTTTTACATTAATAGAATGCCTCTTCCTTTTTTGGAGGGGTGAAAAAGCAAACCATGGTGTATTAGATACATGGTGCTGATTTAGAATGAAGCCAATCTATGTAAAACATCAAATTGGTTCTCATGAAAGTCTACAAACTTTCTTATTTGTTACAGGGTATATGTAGTTTTTCCAATATCATCATTTGCTTGATTTTCTTGACAAATCTTATAAAATTAAGTCGTTGTATTAATACAGTGGAAAAGGAAATAAAAGATTAATTTAGGAGAGAGAAATAACACCTGCAATTTGTCACACTTCAAGCTAAGATTACAATGTAAAAATTAAAAAACCTGCATTGGTTAAGCATGCTCTCGGATGCAAAAATTTAGAGAGTAAATTTATAGGAGTTTTTCTTTCTTTTTTTTTTTTCAACTGTTATCTTTACTAAGTTATATTCTGTCTTAGACTTGCTGTCTTGGTCCCACTGTTGCAACATGCTTGATATATCATCAGGGAGTTTGTTTACACTTAAGAAGAAGAGGGAGAGGATAAAAACAGCTTTTCCTTGCTAGATCATTTTTGGAAAGAAAAACATCTTTATGCCAATTCCTTTGTTATCCCTTAACCAGAAATGGGTTACATGCCCATCCTTAGATCAGTTAATAGCCAAAGGGAAGAAAGAGATTTTTACATACTTAGATAAGTTATGTTTCATCCCATGAGCTTGCATAAGGTCCCAGACCCAAGTTTATACAACAAACTCAGTTTCTCAACAAACTCTGTTTCTATTATTAGGGCAAGATCTTGAGGAAGTGAATTTCAAAGAATTTCAAAGAAACATTATGAGGAAGAAGGAAATCAATTCTCTTGATTATTTCATTTCAGTAGTCATTCCAACACACTCTCCTTTCTTGTTTGTTTTCTCTTCGACCCCTTAATGTTGGAGTTCCCCAGGGCTCAGTCCTTGGTGTTATTTGCTTATTTGGTAGTCTCATCCCACCTAAATGTTAAAGAGTGTAAAATATTGATAGCCAGACCACACCTCACTCTAAAGTCTAGATTTTTATGTTATGTACTACTTCTTCAAACAGATCTGTGGCAGATTTTATTTTCCAAGATGATTACAATAATATCTGCCATTCCACATGCTCTCCTTAAAATGTGACATTGACTCTTCCAAACAGAGAAGTGGAGCATCTTTTCCATATTCTTGAATCTCGATAGGCCTCTAACTACTATGGAAGTGATACTATGTAAAGTCTGAGGCTATATCATAAGAGAAAATAAAACTTCTACATGGTTTTCTTGGGACATTCTTAGAAACCACCCCCTCTGCTGTGAGGAAGGCAAGGAACACCACAAAGGGGCCAGTGTAGGTGTTCCAACTAACAACCTTAGCTAAGGTCCAAGCTGAAACCCAGTACCAATTGCTAGATATATTGAGTGAGTGAATCTAAATGATTCCAGTCCCTAGCTGTTATGTCACCTCCACCCTGGTGGCACCATAGTGGATGTGAAGAAGGGATGAATGGTTCCTGCTGAGCTCTTATCAAATTGCAAATGCAGAAGTAATTGAGTTATTGTTATTTTAAGCCTTTAAATTTGGAGGAGTTTGCTAGCAGCAATAGATAACCAAAAGAAGATCCACCAGAAATCTTAACCTTAACAGGTTCAAAAGGAAACTGAATTTTTCTCTACAATTATGAGTCCTCCATTAGTTGATGCCAGTCCTATTACTTCAGTTGGTTAGGTCAAAACACTTGGTATGATCTTTGGTGTCTCTCTCATACCCTATATCTAATATACCAGGAATTCTGTTACCCTTTCACTATATTTAAAAGTGCAAAACAAACCTAGAGTGGTGTTATTTCCTCTATTTAACAGATAAGGAAACTGAGTCAGCTATTTTAAAACTTACTCTGCTTTCAAATTGGTATGTGGGAGAGTTAGGTTTTTCTGAACTCAAAAATCATGCTACAATGTATGCATAGGCATGCGTGTGTAATATACTACACACAAACACATATATTGGTAAACATTACAAAAATTATTAGCCACATATATCAAACATATAAGAAAACGGTTTTAACAGTTTCAGGATAAAACTGTACTGGACATTTAAAGATTAGAAGTATAAGTAAAAGAGAAGATAAGCTGTAATGAGAAAATGCTTTCAAACAAATTAGGAGAAGAGGTTTATAAAATAATTTTGACTTGGGGGGTCTGATTTCCCTTCCCCCTGTAGAGCCCCTTGCCTACAACCATGTGTATACCATTACATCTGAGGACTGTGAAGGGAGCGTGTGCTTCTGTTTAATTCCAAGACTATAACACACGACTCAATTGAATATGTCCACATCACATTCATAAACTTAAAAATAAAAATGTACTCTTGGCAATGTGATGGTATTTTAAAAATCTCTTTTTAAATTATAATTTGTAATCAAGCAATAAATCATTATAGCCTCAATAGAGAAAACTTGATCAATTGCTCTATTGTGGATAATTATTCTAATGGTAGGAACAAACATAATTTGAATGTTATGAAATCCCAGAGGTACATAGGAAATGAGTTTTTTCTAATAAGGATTTTCTTCCCCTTGTATTTGTAATAAGCCCAACACTTCATCTGTATGATCGAGAGTGTCTTGTGCCTGGCCTCTTATAGATTCTTGCAGTTCAATTTAGCAGGCCCCTTGCTGCTGCTACTTGCCAATCTGTAGTTTACTTTTTTATTTTTATATTTTTTGGTTGAAACGTAGGGTAGGACCTCAAGTTGTTGTTCTAGGCCTTCTTCTCTGTAAGTATATTTTTGTATCTCCACAGTCGTCTTAGCAAAAACATACCTACTTCTCTCTAGGATGATTGAGAACATCAGGCAAAGGGACTCGCATATATTCTGCTTTCTGTCCGTTTATTAAAAAAACATTTATTGAGCACAGCACGCTGTGTGCGAGGCCATGTCAGGGCATCGGCATCTCTTCTTCAGCCTTCAATTCAGTACATCTTGACAAAATAGGACTGCTCACTGTGTGAAAGGCACTGGTCGGCACTGTGAAGTATGATAGGATAAACATAAGATGCTGCTTCTGTTCACAATGAGTTTTCTGTTTAAACAATTTCAGTTAAACTAATAGTCTCATATTGTAACGTGAGATTCATTTTCAGGTTTAAAAAGCCCAGATCAGTATGACTCAAGCTGAAATCTCATCCCAAATCTCATGTTAACATAATTGTCTGCAAGACCTTTATAAAGTTACATTGAGTTTTAAGAAAAAAGAGAGTGCATATAATCAGAGTAGGTGAGGGATTGTAGCAGCAATGGTGATACTTAGTCGAGGTTTTATGGAGAAGACTTGAAGGAGAGAGGTCTCTGAAATGGGGTGGGAATATATCATATGAAGATGAAATAGAATAATCAAAGCATTGGTAGTGGCCAAGCAAAGGCCATTGGCAAGAGTATAGCTACATAGGAAAGAGCCTAGAGGTAGTTGGGATAACTTGCAGCCATAAAATAGGCAATAACATTCTCCACATATTAAAGAAATTAACACAAACACCTTCTCTACTAAGTGCATACTAAAATGGTCCTAGACTTTCTCCTAATAAGCCTTATCTCTGGCCCCAAAGATTCCACATAAGCAATGGTTGGAAGTGCAATGAGAGTTTATTGAAATTGAAGCATTCTTTAAATTAGGGAATTCTTAGAAATAGTTATCATTCTAGACAGAGTCTTATGGAGGAAGGGTTCTTTTTTACCCTCAAGCCAAGTAATGGAGAGAGCTACAGGCAAATATGTAAAAGGGAGACTAAAATAAATAGAAAAGATCAGTAAGTTAAAAAAAAAAAAAAAAAAAAGGAAAGGAAAGAAGAGAGAAAAGAAAAGTCACTTTCTCATTGCAAGTCCTCAGGCCAGCAGGAGTCTGATCAAAGATGGAGAGAGGGAAAAATATTATTTACTTATTTTTATTTTTTTATTTTTTAAAAATATTTTATTTATTTTTTTGACAGAGAGAGAGAGAGATCACAAGTAGGCAGAGAGGCAGTTGGAGAGAGAGGGGAAGCAGGCTCCCCACTGAGCAAAGACCCCAATGTGGGGCTAGATCCCAGGACCCTGAGATCATGACCTGAGCTGAAGGCAGAGGGTTTAACCCACTGAGCCACTCAAGTGCCCCAAGAGGGAAAAATTTTAAAATGCATATGAAATAATCAGTTTGGATTTAGAAAGCTCCAGTCTTTTATGCCTGAAAAATTAATCTTAACATAATTTTTTTTCTTTTAACTAAAATTGTCTTGGAAATCCTGGGTTCTTGACTGTCTTAAAATGCTGAGCTAAAGCATGTTCTGGAGAAAAGATATTCAGTAGAGTATATGGAATCAGGAGTTGGATAAATATAAAGTCACTTTGTTTATGCCAACGGTTCAGACACTGCAATAAACTATGGTAGTGAACGAGATTACCAAGAGAGTACAGAAAAAAAAAAAAACAAGTCTAAGGACAAAAATAAAGAATGTTTATAGTTAGGGGATGAAATTATTGAGGGGGAGAAAGAAAATCAACAATAAGGCAAAAGAGAAAGAAAAGCGGCCATTTCAAGTCCTCAGAAAATTACTCTAATAGAAGTCAAGGCAAGACAGTTCCAGGGAGGAGAGGGTGCCAGCAGTAAAGAGTTTAGGAGAGATTAAAGCAAAGAACAGAATATGCAGTTGATGATCAGTATGATATTGTTAATTGTTACCAATTTCAGGAAATTGGGAAAGGCAGAAGCCATAAAGAATGAATAAATGAAAGATAATTAGAACATAGAACTAGCATATTTCATCTACAATGACAGAAACTTGGGCAAGGAAGGGAAAGAGAAAAAATAGAACTGTTGAGAAGATAGTAGGGTTTGGAGGAAATTTTCCTTTGTGTAGGAGTCAGGGAGTACTCCACATATTCATAGAGGGGAAGAAAGTGGCGGAAAGGCAAATTTCAGGGAGTATAGGAGGAACATGAACAAGGAAGAAACAATAGGGTGGAGCAGGAAAAATAGTGGACCAGAAAGCAGATGGACAAAATTTGCATCTTTCATCAGGTTTCCTAGAAACAGATCCTGGAATGAGAAATTCAATTCAGGAAATGGGAGAGAATCAGGATAGGAAAGGGGAAGAGACCAAACGGAAGTTCTCCTGTGAGCAAAGTCCAGGTCTCCACTGATTACTTGGGGAGCTCTGGAGTATAAACCTAACTTGAGAGCGAAGGAGTTCGGCTTTCACACTCCCACCCAACTATTCATTGGATGAAGGCAACCACTGGGAGACCTATACTCCCAAGATTTCTAGCTCTCAGATTTGCTTGTGAAAGAAGAGTTGCCAGTTTCCTGTTCTCTCAAGAAAAGTGCCTGTGGGAACTGTTAGAGACAAAGGACACAGAAGCGGAGGCTGGTGAAAATAGAAACAGGAGAAAAAAGATCTGAGGGTGTCTAGGTGGAGCGCCAGCAGTGCCCGCTATAGTATGGAACCCCAGCTTGGATGTTTCCTACCTCTGAGATCTTTTGAAATATCTTGATCTCAAATGCCTATGTCCATTTTGGTTATCGAAAGGATTAAATGAGGTAAATTAAGTAGAAGGGTTGAATTAGGGGAATTTCTCTTTCCCCCTCTAGTTTTGGAGATGGAGTGAAGAAACAGGATGCAACATAAAATATACTTTAGCAATTAAAATTAGTGAAATCGAAGAAACTCATAGGCTGAAAGGTGATAGTCATAGGAGTAAGGGTAGCAGCTTTAAATGAGTACGTCAGTTTTGCCAAAACTATTGTGGTGACTAGGATATGAACAAAAGGGCTTAAAGTAACATGAATCTAGGTGGGATGGATTTCTAGAATCTAATTAATATGTTTCTATGACCTTGAGTAGTAATATTCAGCACCTTAGCAGTAGCAAAAAAATAAATAAAAAAATAAAGGAGCAGGTGGTGACAGATTCAAAGCTGGATTTTAATGGAATAACCATGAGTTGTCGGTCAGGAGCTGAGGTCTAGAAGTTAGTGATGGATTTATGGAAACCTAGAACAGCAGATTAAGGTCAGAGTAAGGAGTAAGGACACGAATGACCAAGACAACTCTATAAATTAAGCAATGATTTCAGAATTGGTAAAATTGGAAATAGAGCTTTCCATAGACAGAGGGGTACCGTCGTGGTAATTAAGATGAGTGTGTGGCCTTGCTTATATAAGGTAGAGGTAAAGGAGGATTATACAGGTCCCTGGAACAGATGAGGTGAATGTGAGCTGAGATGTTCACAAGGTCATCAACAGGAGTCATGAAATCCCTAAGAATGTCAGCAGTAGAGGGAGAAGATGGCAAAGTTTTCAGTGAGTAGTAAAGCAATTAAATAAATTCAATGGTCAATTGTGATAGTGATGATGTGGTATGAGAAAGTGGGCTGTGTGAATGTATGCTGTGATGTTTTGAAATAAGTGAGTATAACCTCAGAGAAAGTTTTCTTTCTTATTTAAATCTTCCTACTTTAATTTTCTCAGATATCTCATGCAATAGCTCTTCTGTCATCCTTAACCTGTTCCTTTCAATGAAGTCTCTCCCTTTGTTTTTCAAATAGGATCAGATCTCTTTCATTTGAAAAAAACAAACAAAAACAACAACAACAACAAAAAACCTCCCCCCCCCCCAAAAAATATCTTATTTCTCTCTGCATGTTTACTTCTCAACTTCTTAGAATAGATAAGTTCTGTTCCTTCCAGGATTGTTAAAATTTATCCATAGCCAAATTCATTTTTTTCTAGATTTCACACCATATGCCTTCTCTTTGACATATTTCTCCAGTGTTATCCTTTCAAGAATTTATTTTCTCTATTACCTTTTCTAATTCTCAGTTCTCTTCCTCTCTCTCACCCCCTCCATTTACATCCTCTACACATGTCTCTCTGCGTGTATGTCTTTATATGCCATTCCCTTTCTTGTTATATTTATCCTTCAAAACATATGTTCATGTTTTTTTACATTAATCAAGGCATTGCATCCAAAATCTTATCTTCATTCCTTCACTTATATTTCCATTTTTCTTTAGAAAATCTTTGAATGTCCACTGTGACAGAAATTTAATATATCCTCCTACATGTAGTCTACTGACTTCTTTTCCTAACTATGGTATATCTTTTTGTCCTGACAAGATTGAAACTTACTTTAGATGTTCTGTAGCTTTTCACTAACTCCTGTCATCTCTTGTCTCCAGATGTCTCATAGATTTCCCATTTCTTTCCATTGCAACTGTGAGCTCAGCACAGACTCAGCTAGAGTATCTCATTAAATATTTTTGATTTCCTAATTTTGAGTCTCTAAAACAAAATTTACATTTTAATCCACAAAACAAGAAATCTTCAAAATATGTAGCAATAATTCAAATATTACTTACCTCCATACCCTCACTTCTTCTTAAGAATATTTTTTAAATATTAATTAAGTCACACAGATAGATATTTTTCAGAATTTATAGTTAAGAATTGATACACCTTTTTAAATGCTATGCTGATTTTCAGGAAATGTTCATTGAAACATTGGTCCAGGTAATATTATATAGACTAGGTGTCAAAATTCATATCATATGAATAAGGTACACCATTTTCATATTCTCAATATTCTCAAAAAAATACCAGGTGATGTTGCCAAAGAAATAGGTGAACAATGATGGAGTAAATTAGCTGAATCCAAGATATAAATGTGTCTTGAAAAGTGAGCATGAAGCCTGTTCTGAACAATGGAGACTTGAAATCTTTTAAAATATAGCCAAACGCAAACTAGAAAGCATGTATGAATTTACTTCAGCTTGAAAAATTAGTTTCTTCCTTCTATTGACGTTTTTGTAAGACATCACTTCCTTTTAGAAAAATTGAAATGTAATTTTTTTTTTTATGCTAAAAACTCACTTTCTACAGTAGGAGTCACAGTATGTCACTTCATGTAATACCAAAAAAGTTGGTTAATTTCTCATAGTGTATGATCTCTAAGTGAAGCACAAATAATATATTTTTTTAGACACCAGGATGTACATTGTTTTGTTAATCTAGCTTTATATTTTTGTGATCAAAAATAGCTTGTTGAGAAGTGTTTCTTTCCATAGGATTCAGCTTAATATGGGATCTTGGCGTTCAACAACTACATATTGTCAAGTGGCCTTTGATTGATTTTATATACACACTTTTAGAATATGCTTAACAATATACAGAAGATCTTGAATGGTAATTTAGCATATTTTGAGATAGCAAGGGTATAGCCTAGCTTAACACCATATCCTAAAGTATGTTTTTATCTCAAGTCAAGATGACACATACAAAAAACAAGTAGATTTAAATTTGGTTTGCAGTTGAAATAATGGTGAAATCAGGCTATTAGTATATAATATTAAGAAACCATGATGGTCGAATAACTCAGAACATGCCCCAAGTTATAGGCCACTACCTCTATAGGTCTCTAAGGAAAGCATATAAGCAAATTATAGTAACAAATGAAAGAAAAGCTTCACACTATTTTTCACTAGGAATTTCCTCAAAAATTCTGCAAACACCCTTGTTTTAAAGCTAGTTAGATTTTGCTCACCTCATCTTTTACCATATGCTTCGCCTTCATTCCTTAACCTCTAAACATGAATCTTGGATCTTATCCTCCCTGCTAAAAGCAGGGAAGGAGGACTGGAAGTAATAAAGATGCTTTGGGCTATCGTTGTAGTTCAATGGCTGATGGAGAAAGAGCAGCCAGTAAGGTCATGCCAACTCCCACTACAGGAGGGAGCTTCTGGTTCAGACCATCAAAGCCATGTTGAATGGAAACCAGAAATAGCCACACATAAATGTATGAACTAACCCTGATTTTTTTTTAATTTTTTTAAGATTTTATTTATTTATTTGGCAGAGGGGAAAGAGATCAATAGTAGTCAGAGAGGCAGGCAGAGAGAGAGGGGGAAGCAGGCTCTCTGCTGAGCAGAGAGCCTGATGCAGGGCTCGATCCCACGACCCTGAGATCCTGACCTGAGCCAAAGGCAGAGGATTTAAACCACTGACCCACCCAGGCGCCCCTTACCCTGATCTTTTAAGGGATCTGACCAATGAAACTGTGGTTAAAGGGTAAAAGAGAAGTTTGAAAGATTTGTTTCTCTATGTACCTATGGAAATTGTCTCAGTATCTTTCAATGTGGAATATCCAGGGTAGGTTGGATAGACTCATGTATTTGAGACAGGTAGAAGTCATGAAACAAATCAGACATTTCTGTGTAGTATTTTAAGAATTCTGAATGAGCTTATGAGTACTAGGAGTCTAGGCTCTAAGAATCTAGGTATAAAATATTTCATAGGAAAAATATATTTTAGGGACACATCAAATATTATATATTTGGGATACCAAAAATGAATAAAATATGACCCTTTACTGAGGAAAAACTTGTGAAACATATAAATAGCAAAGTAATATCATATATGTATATGTACATATTTGTTAAAATGAGAGGATGTGCAATGAGGTGTAAATTAATTAAATAAGGAACTAAATATAATACAAGCTATAAACATATGCTGCCGCATTACAGACGCCAAATATATTTTTCTTTGTGAAATATTTTTATTGATACTTCTCCAGTATTGGCTGGGCATACACATAATAATTGTTTCATTCATTATTGCAAAGTAGGGTACTCGCTTCGGCAGCACATATACTAAAATTGGAATGATACAGAGAAGATTAGCATGGCCCCTGTGCAAGGATGACATGCAAATTCATGAAGTGTTCCATATTTAAAGAAAAAAATATTGCAAAGTAGGGAATCAAGAAGGAATCTGATGTAAAACCTAAGAATAACAGAAACCAGAGCAAGACCTGTAGAATAAATGATAAATATTCTTTTAAGCTTAAACAGAAAAAGAGAACAACCCAGATGGCCCATATCTTTATTTTGGCTCAAAAGAAAAGTTCATTTCTGAATTGTTTATGGAAATGACAACTTCTCTCACCACCGCACATTTTCAATGTTGAAGCCTACACTTTCATGACTTAGAGACTTAAAGCTAGCAAGTTTTAAGTATTTCTACTGGCATTTTTTTTAGGCAATTCTTTTTTTACCCATTTGCCTCTACCATTAATCAGTGGGTTTCTTGAGGGTTGTTAAGGCCACTTCTTTTGGTATCATCAGTGGCTAGCACAGAATAGGTACCTACTTGATATTTCTTAAGTGAGTACATGACTACACTAAAAGAATACATTTGAGAATCATTCACCAAACCATAGACAAAAAAAAAAAAAATGAAGAGTAGTGTTCAAGGTTATACTGTCTCTAGACTCTTCCTTTTAGCGAATGTTCTGCTATCTGTGCCTGAGTTCTTTTTTTATTACAGGAACCTCTAAGCAGTAGTAACACATTCAGGACTTGAAAAGTGATTTGGGATTGGCATGGAATGCTTTCTCAAAACAAAACTGCACATTAATGAAGAGCAAGGAAGTGAAGGAGCGTTCACAGGAATAGAGAAGGTTCTACTTTACACCTCGTTTCCTCATAGGGGATGAAGGATGTCAATTCATGTATTCATGAAATATATTCAGAGTTTTTTATTATTTGCACATACCCTAAAGATATTGAAATGTCGGCCTACAAAGTTTTTAAGTAATTCTAACGAAACTTCTAAGACGTTGAAAATTACAAGCAGTTTTTTGTCAGATAAAAGCTCATGCTCACATAAAGGCTAGCTGCTATTGTTAATTTGTAGGGTTTTTGTTTTGTTTCTTTTTCTTTTTTCGTACTTTTTGCTAATAAAGTAACACACTGTTGACCCCCCCCCCCAGTGTGGTGGAGGGAACAATAACATTCTTGATTGTCTTTTCCAATGAAGGCATCTACCTATAAGAGAATAACATGATCTTCATTTTTGTGCCAGCATGGAAATTTTTGGTTATCTCATCTTTCTTTAGCATATCTGCTAAAGTATATAATTATGCTCTCTTATAAGGGCATAGGAACAGTGGGATGCCTGGGTGGCGCAGTTGGTTGAGTGACTGCCTTCGGCTCAGGTCATGATCCCGGAGTCCCGAGATCAGGCTCCCAGCTCCATGGGGAGTCCGCTTCTCACTCAGACCTTCTCCCTTCTCCTCTCTCTCTCTCTCTCACTCTTTCCTAATAAATAAATAAATAAAATCTTTAAAAAAAAATTTTAAGGGCATAGGAATAGAAAGAAATGGTGAGTTTATTGTAAAAATTGAAACCCAGATCTGTGTTCAAAGGAAATAGTCTAGCAGTCAAAAAGAGAATCTTAAATTCAAAGAGAATGATTGATTCAAATTAGTTGCTTTTCATTATTGTTCTTATGTCTAAAAGAATCACATTTTGCCAAAAAAAATGACATTTAATCCTGCTCCTTTTATAATAATTTGGACTTATTCATCCTTTTCTTTCTACCTCACACTCTTTACCCTTCCCTACCAAAGTCAAAGGTTTATATTAGCTTTATTTCTCAAAAAAAATATTTATTTGTGATTATACAAGGGCATTTGTAGTATTTTCTATATTTTTGAGCTTTAATCTAACTAATTGTGAGAGAAACAAGATTTGTTTTCCTTTCTAAGTGTACCTGTACGTAAAGTCATTCTCATTATCAGTGCAATGGTTATATGATAAATTCGATAAACTTTTGGGGACTTTGGGATTTCCAAAGCTAGGAATATTTTACCTATTATTCAAATGTCCATAATTAATTGGACATTAATATTGGAACATAACATGTATTCATTGCACATTTTCCTGCCAAGAACTTCTGTGTCTTATTAAGACAATATGGATATTTGTGTTATGATGATTTCCGACATTATTCTTATAATCCTTCAAACCACTTTTGAATGTACCATTTTTGATTTTGTGATTTTAAATTATGTAACTGCAAGCCTCTGTAAATATGGGAATTTACAGTTTAGGATGAATTATTTTCCAGAGAAACTTCCAGTTATACAACACAACATTTGATTTTGACAATTCTGAAAATTTCTAGGTCTGGAATAACTTTGAGAAGTATTTTCACTGTTAGATTAATCAAGCTAATTCTCTAAAGACAATTTCCTTCACTGTATCATACAACTCAACAAACATTTCACTATGGCAAATTTTGAACTCGGATGGGAACAATATCAATCTGTAATGCTATCACTGAATCTTAATTTCCATGGGGTCTCAAAAAACACTGACAAAGGCTTTCATTTCTTCTCTTCATGAAAAATCACATTTAGATACCAAGAATCTATGTTCATTAAAGTTATCTCAAGTACATCTATGTAAATTACTATCTTAAATTATTCATAAGTTTCTCCCTGCAGTTTTATAAGCTTAGTGATCTTTTTCTACATTTAGTTATAATCCCTGAAGGTTCTCAAGGTGCTAATTCTATTCAATTCTTTCTTTTTAATTTCAGTTTAAGGAGCAAATAAATTACTCCTTTCCTGACATTCCTAAAATGTTGCTTAATTTTAGTGGGTATAGAATCTTTTAGTTTTATTAAGTTGATAAATTATTTAGCCATAAAAGTGATTCCCACGGTCAGATTTGGCTTTGTATATAATGATAATTTATCAAATAGCTATGGAAAATTTGGGTGAAATCTCTACTCAAGACAATTTTATTTTGGGTAATTTTAATTCTTAAATTTATTATCATGCATCCAAGACTCCTGCATGGAAGTATTGCAGATTTAAAATAAATAGGGACTACTTGAGAAAGAAAGATCAAGAGAGACTTGTTTCTCAATACTGACCATTTTTTGTGGCTTGTTTTGTGTTTTTAAGTATGAAGATATTTGTTCTATTCTTTATATCTATGAAAAATAGCATTTGATATAAGATTATTATATCATTGTATTATATTTATACTTGGTGAGACAACATGGAGAAAACATTACAGGCCTGGGTTCATAAAGCCTGAGTGAAGTTCTTGACTTGAACCCTTTCTTATCATGTGTGCAATTGTGGATCATTAACTTACTGAGCCACAGTTTCCATACCTGTGAGTATTAGAGCTTCAATATATTAAATGGCTGATTTGCTTTGCTCACTCAAAATAATATTTTTATTATTCACTTAGTACATTTGAAAGTAGATTATTATTAAACAAAAAATATATTGTACATACCTCCTTTCATATTTGAACTCTGGAATATGTTAAAGTAGATGACAAGAATCAGACTGAATAAATAAGCACCTGTCTGTCCTGGTTCCCACAATGCCTTCTTCTCAGTGCCATATCCCCTGCCATTTTAACACAGTGACTGACTAGTCATTTTAGGAGCATTATTAATGCTGAAATTTTTCTTTAAAGTTAAATGAGGCAACAAATTTGGCCTCTCACTTATCTAATGTATTTTTTTAATGTAATGAGAATCCCCATTAAAGTTTTAAAAATTCTTAACTTTAATGCAAGCATAGATTTTTTTATGCCTGTTTCAGCTTAGATATAACCAATAAAATATTAGTTGGATTTCTTGCTACAAAGATTTCCCTTTCTGATTACCGAGCTTGTGAATATGAACAAAAGCTTCTCCAGGATTGATATACTTGGAATTCTAGCCACACCTCCTTTTCATCTGGTTGTAAAAGTCCAGCACACTTATTTTATATAGCATTTTCAGGAAAAAAAAAATCAACTTTTAAAATAAATCAAAATAATATGCATAAAGGGAATACATGTATTTTTATATAGTTAAAGTATATGGATAAATAGTAAGTTCATTAAGTGGATACTAAATATGAATGTACATCTTTGATTTTTCTATATACAATCTCATTTTTTCATGTATGATCACTCATATATATGTATTCTAATATTCACAGAATACTACCTATTTTTGCCTGAATGAATCAATGATTGCCATATTTTTCTAAACTCTAATCATTGCTATTTTCTGACGGTAGAATAAAAACTTCAACGGACATAACTTCAAAAGTGTGCATCCTATTTATCTGAAAGCATGCATTTTGCAATATAATATAAGCTTGTAATATAAATATTATATATGCTGAATGAATGAGTGAAAAAAGCACAGATAATATGCCTTCTGTTTTTCTACATTTAGGTTTTTTTGACATGTTTTATTTCAGCATGCTCTGGATTTTTTTTTCTGTATTTCATTTTCTTCCATATTCCATTTTGTATTATGAGATTACTAAAATAGGAATGTCTTCTTTTGTATGAATCCATGCTTTATGGTCGCTTCACAGGATAACTTACAAAATTCAAATTAGAATAGTTACATTTAGCAGGTTAATTGGACAGACTTGAAATTATTAGTGCATTCATGTATGCATTAATAAATTAAATATTTATCTATCACTAATTTTTTTAAAGATTTATTTATTTGGCACAGAGAGATCACAAGTAGGCAGAGAGGCAGGCAGAGAAAGGAGGAAGCAGGCTCCCTGCTGAGCAGAGAGCCCGATGCAGGGCTCGATTTCAGGACCCTGAGATCATGACCTGAGCCAAAGGCAGAGGCTTTAACCCACTGAGTCACCCAGGCGCCCCTATCTATCACGAATTTTTAATTTAAAAGTTTTCTAGTTTCCTAGTGCTGTAGGTGTCCTAGCAGATGAAAAGGAGGAAAGATCATCATCCTCCTTGAGCTTATTGTCCAGTGGAGGCAAAAGACATTAGTAAAAAATAACATTGTAAGGAAATCTAAGAAATGTAACACTGTAACATTTGCCACTCTAATCCATGCAGAGTATATGATACAGTAATCAGAACACAGAAGAATTTTTGAGGGAAATGATGTTTGAAATAAGAACAAGAGCAAATTAGTCAAACAGGTTGGAGGAGAGCATTTCAGACAAGGAGTTGTATGAGCAAAGTATTTTGGAGGGGTTTTGAATCCATCCTTGTGAATTCTATGAATAGTGAAATATTTTTTACAATAAAAAATTATTTTTTGTAAACAGAAACACATAAATGTATTTATTTCTAAAATGTATTATTTTTGTTCTACTGATATGGATGTTACTGTTTTATTAATAATTGTGCCTTTGTGTTTATTTGCATATTACCATAAATCAACAATTTCATTTCAGCTACTTGTTCTGGACTGAATGGGGACAGATGCCCTGCATTGGAAAGGCTCGCTTAGATGGTTCAGAGAAGGTTATCCTTGTAAGCATGGGAATAGCATGGCCGAATGGTATCTCCATTGACTATGAGGTGTGTTGGATTTCTTAAGTATTTAAAGTGCATTAACTGCCAACTTGCATTAATCTGCTCTTACCATTCCCTTATTTTTTTAATAAGTCATTTAATCCAAAACAGCTTGTAATATTACTTTTCAATCGATCTTTAGGAAAACAAATTGTACTGGTGTGATGCTCGTACAGACAAAATAGAAAGAATCGACCTTGAGACTGGAGGGAATCGTGAAATGGTGCTGTCAGGGAGCAATGTGGATATGTTTTCAGTTGCGGTCTTTGGGGCTTACATCTACTGGTCTGACAGGTAATTTATTTTTTCATAAGTATTTGAGTCTCAAAATGTTATTTCAGTGCCAGTTGCTTTACCCTTGTAGGATTAGCCATTCCTTAGCAAGGTCACAAAGAGGATCTCACAAAGCCATGTAATTTCCACAGAAAGTCAGGCACTCTTGCTATTCCAGGCTCAAGCATTTCAATGTCACAGACTAAAGTTGGTTTCTTTCCCCTTCTGCTTGGCCATCTGTTATCTTCAGAATAAATAACTGACTTGATGTGAATTACTTAAAGATTGTTGATCATGTATGTTCAACTTCTTATCAGAGCACATGCCAACGGGTCCATCAGAAGAGGCCACAAGAATGATGCCACAGAAACCATAACCATGAGAACAGGTCTTGGAGTCAACCTGAAGGAGGTTAAAATCTTTAACCGAGTAAGAGAGAAAGGTCAGCACTCTTATATAATGAATACATCTTACGTCATTCCTCTCCTATTTTTTAAACATTAATCAAACTCAAGTTAGGGATTCTTCTACGAATCAAAACCCTCAAAATTCTATTTTTTACATCTCATTTCCTACAAAAACCATATGGTAGCCTAATGAAATTAATATATAATAGTTCATACATAGATTTTTTTTGCCTAGGACAGTATATTTATATGGGCATGTTCTTTTTTTTTGTTTTGTTTTTTTGTGTTTTTTTTTAAAGATTTTTATTTATTAGAGAGCGAGAGACTGAGAATGAGAGGGGAGAAGGTCAGAGGGAGAAGCAGACTTCCCGCAGAGCCGGGAGTCCGATATGGGACTCGATCCCGGGTCTCCGGGATCATGACCTGAGCCGAAGGCAGTTGCTCAACCAACTGAGCCACCCAGGCGCCCTATATGGGCATGTTCTATACATGGCATGTCTTCAGTATAGGTTTGGTCTAAGTAATATAGAATGTCTTTATATATATACATACTCAACAAAAAATCCAAAGCACAGTTAGGATATTAGAGAATAAAAAGCAGCCAAAAATATGTGCTTGGAAAAAAAAATGTGTGCTTGGGACTATATTTTGATATATAAAGTGACTATGGCTTCAGAAGTTGGGTGTTGGTGTGAAATATTTCTGAAGTCATCACTTCTTTAAAATGTGTATTTTGAAACTGACGTGATGATGGTTTGGATATTTTTTTAAATTTACCTCAGTTAAATTAAATGCCTTTTATGTCATTAAATATCAATTTTAACGTTCATTAAAATAAATTATAATTAATTTTCTTGACATCAAAGATAGGTATAATAATTTTGGAGCTGATGATGAATTCATGGAAGAAAATTAGCCTGATGGAGGAATCTTAATAGTATGTTACATCTTCACCCAAAACTGAACCAAAAACTTATGCTTACTATACATAGGAATTTAGGTGCATTAGAGCTGTAAATTTCTTTGATGGCTTTCATATTTCATAGACAAGATTTTAAAGCAGTGCACGGTTTGTTGGTGAATTCAGTTCATGTTTTGAGAGAATTGTTACTTGTGCCAAAGATTATAATACATAAAACCTATTGCAATTTCAGCATCAAGTTTCAACAAAGAATTATACACTTAACGGGCTGATTGAGGGGAAAACTTAATGCTTTTACTTGTACGGTGTTTGGAGCAGAAGAATGCGGTTTTTGAAATAAGAAATCCGAGATTTTAAACTGTTATGAAAAAAAAATCAGTACTTTATAGTATTAGATTTTTTTCACTGACCATTATTAAGAATAAAAAGACTATTCAACCTTATTTTTAAATATTTCTGTAAGAAAAAATCATTTGAAAAACAAAAGAAAAACACAAATATATATGTTTGTGTGTGTATATATCTTTTTTCTTCTTTAGGGACCAATATTTGTGCCAAAGACAATGGTGGATGTCAGCAACTCTGTCTTTATCGAGGAAATTCTCAGAGAACTTGCACTTGCGCCCATGGATATTTGGCAGAGGATGGAGTTACTTGCCTAAGGCATGAAGGCTATTTGCTGTATTCAGGGAGAACAATATTAAAAAGTATACATCTTTCTGATGAAACCAATTTAAATTCCCCAATAAGGCCATACGAGAATCCACATTATTTCAAGAATGTCATAGCCTTGGCTTTTGACTACAATCAAAGAAGAAAAGGTACCAACCGAATCTTTTACAGTGATGCACACTTTGGAAATATACAGCTTATTAAAGATAACTGGGAAGACAGACAAGTAATCGTTGAAAGTAAGTACAATCATTTTTAAAAAATAACTTGGCGAAATGACCATCATTTGCATTAGAAGAGAAATTAGAGTGGTAATTGCGTGTAGGAATTCCTTGTTTTTTGAGTTTATGTTCAAGAATAATGCACCTATATTATCTGATCTGCCAAAAGTCGAAGAAGCTATTACCTCTTAGCATGTACAGTATGTATATTTTGATTATTAGTTTCTAATCATTGAACTTTCAATATATTCCTCATACAACCTGTCTCTTTTCTATGTGATTTCCATAAATCCCCCACTTTTCCAATTTCACTGTACTTAAGGTCAGACCTTTTCATTACTTTTTAAATTGCAAATTTTTTTAAATTAAATATAAAGTATTCAAGTAATATGGATTTAAAAAAGAAATTTCTGCCTCATCATTACAACATCAATTCCATATACTTATCGATAGCTGACTGCTGTCATGCCTTCAGAATTTTTTCATGTATGCGTGTATGTCATTAGTAATTGCAAAATTGAATGATCCTCTATGCATTATTCATCTGCTTTTTTTAAACTATCAAATATCTTGAAGAGCATTTATTTCAATATATAAGGGTCTCTCTCATTCTTTAGAAAGCCTATGCCTATTCTGTACTAAAGATAAAGTAATTTATTTGACTATTTTCTTCTGATAAACACTTGTATCTAGTATTTTATCATTACCTACAATGTCACAATGAATATTTGGGCATATAAATAAGTTTATTCATACATCTGAGTATTTCTTCAGCATAGAATCCTAGAAATAGAATTGCAAAGTCAATTGGTATTTATTTTATTTTTTATAACTGGACAAATTTCTGTCCAAAAAGACCATATCAGTTTATATTTTCATTAGCTGTATATGAAAAGTTTTATTGTCCATACTTTTTCCAATAATAATTTCATAATTTATTGACTATGACTAATTTGTAGAAAATGTCAACTTATATTAATATACTTGATAACTAGTAAGATCCAGCATCCAGTGTATGTTTACTCATATAAATGTACATATAAATATGGTCTAACTTTTTATTGCATATTGGCACCCCATGCTATACCTGCCATTCTGCTAAGCCAATATTTGCCTATTCAAATCTTACTCAGATTTTCCAAATTAGTTCAAACATATACTTGTATAAATATACATTCTCATTTCTTTGTTCTCTAAGTAAGGTTACCATACTTATTGATAATTACATAACAATTTGTAAATTCCAAAACATGCCAACATGCCATTTTGGCTTGTGTGTGTGTCTCTGTGTGTGTGTGTGTGTGAGAGAGAGAGAGAGAGATGAACAATGCAACTGTAACTGTACTGATCATAGAGTTCAGACCAATTTGACTTTTATTGACTCAATTTAAATCTGTGAAGTTTAGATTATAATACTGTGGTCCTCCAGTTTTTCTAGAGTGACACAATTTAGAGTTGGAAGTGCTTACATTGTACCCACAATGTATTAATTTATTAATCCATTTTTTGTGCTCCAGATTTTTGATATAAAGTTGAATATGAGTCCATAGCCCTTTAGAAGCTACAGTTTCAGAAGAAACTACAAGTAAGCAAACTTTGAAAATCAGTAGAATCTATAAGATACTAGAGGACTAGAGAATAAAAATAATGTTTGGGGCAGGATGCAAGATGCCACGGACTGGAGTTGAAGAAAAGTAAAGGATCAGTAGGAATCTGTTATTCGATTGGGCCAGATAGGGAAGGAGGAGAGGAGGAAGGATAATTCTAGACCTCTGTTCTTCAAGTTTGGTTTCCTGGGGTCCACTGTTATGTGTTCATGGAGTCTAAGAGTTATTTTTATGATAATACTAGATAATTACCTTTTCTGTGGTATTGGCATTTTCATTAATGGTGTAAAAGCAATAGTGACTAAACTGCTGGCAACTGAGTGCTAATCAAGGCAATGGCACCAAACTGTCCTAGTAGTCATTATATTTTTCACTGCCTCTTAAAGGAAAGAAAGAGCCAGTTTCACTTAAAGAATGTCCTTGAAGAGAGTAAGACATTTTTATTTTATTAAATCTTGATCCTTCAGTACACATCTCTTTAATATTCTGTGTGATGAAATACACATAAGGCACTTTTGCTGCATTCTGAAGTGCAATGGTTGCCTGAAGGAAATCCAGTATTTGTGCTATTATTTGGGTTCATGCTTCTTTTATGGAACACCATGTTTTACTTGAAAGGATGAAGAACCGACAATGGTTATTCAGACCTAGGTATGTGGCAGACATTTTCTAAAGAATGAATACAAGGAGTCTGTCACTACAAGGAAAATGACTTACAATATCTGCTGAAAATAATAGAAATCAAGCTTTCAAGTCAAAATTAGAATTCTGGAAGACTTATCAAGCACAGTAAGCTTGATGACTTCCCAATGCTTAAAGGCTTTTCTGATGAAATGGGTGGTGATATTACTGAAGTGATTTGGGGGGGGGGTATTGCATAATGAAATGTGTCAACAGATATGCCTAACATAGGGAACCAGTACTTTGCAAATGGCATGATAAAATTATGCATGGGTAAATGATTCATTCAAAGTGTAGGGTAGACTAATGAATTTTAATGTAATAGGGTATGAAAAGTTCACCATTGTGGTTTCTGATTACACTGAAGCTAACCTTTAAGTAACTGCTGCTTGTTATCTGTTGGTATAGTATGAAAGAATATCCAGAATTATCTGAAAAGTCTACTAAACCACTCCTTTCTCTTCCAACTTCATAGCTGTGTGAGGCTGGATTTTCTTCACACACTACAATTAAAACAATATTACAGATACGATGAAGAAGTAGATGTGTGAATCCTGCCATCTCCTATTAATCCAGGCACTAAACAGATTTATAAAATCATAAAACAACATTGTCTTTTCACTTAAAACAACACAGATAATTTCTTAGAAAATGCTAGTTATATTAATATGCAATCAATTCACTTTTATTTTAAGAGATTAATATATATTTAAAACAATATTTTTAGTTTACATTTCTAATATAATAAATAGCTATAGACACAATTCACACAAAATTTCTCTCAAGTCCTCAATAATCTTTAAGAAAGTAAAAGTTCTCAAATCAAAAATTTCCAAACTACTTTTCTAGGCTAAGGGCTCAGAAAAATTTTGGTACAAAGACATGAAAAAGCATAGGATAGACAAAGAGTCATATATCATTTGATACGATTAGAATGTGAGTTATGTGGTCTGAATCAGTGTGAGATAAAGCTGGAGTTTTAGCGAGGACTCCAATAATAAAGAATTTGAGATGCCAAGATAAGAAGTGTTTTAAAAAAAGGGTTTTATTGAGATATAGTTTATATGCCGTACAATTCACCCATTAAAAGAGTACAACTTGATAGTTTTTGGTATATTACATTATTAATTTTTAAAATTAGGTAATATATACAATGTATAAAATATAATACACATACAATAAGTACAATTAGTCATTTTAATTATTTTAATTGTAGAAGGCAGTGACATTAATTACATTCATAATATTGTGCAACCATCACAACTATTTCCAAAATATTTTTATCGCTTCAAATAAAATTCTGTTTAAGCAATTATTTTCCATCCTCCTTCCCCACAGCCCCTGATAACCTTTGATGTGCTTTCTTTTTTTATGAATTTGCCTATTTTAGATACTGCATGTAAGTAGAATCATACAATATTTGACCTTTTGTGTGTGGCTTATTTCACTTAGCATAATGTTTCCAAGGTTCATTCATGTTGTAGCACATATCAAAAGTTAATTCCCTCCTTCCCCCCCCAAAAAAGGTCATTCCCTCTTTTGTGGCTGAATAAGATTCTATTGTATACATATTCCATGTTTTGTTTATCCATTCATCTGCTTATGGACACTTGGTTTCTTTCTACTTTTTGACTATTGTAAAAGTGCTGCAGTGAACATTGGTGTACTAATATCCAAGATAAGCAGATTTGGTTGTATTTAGTAGATAAAGGGAAAACATCACTGTTATAAGATACACATATACCAGGATTTTTGTTTTATAATGATCACTCTGGTTGTGTTGTGTTCAGTGAAGTTTAAAGGTCATGTCTGAAGGCAGAGGTGACTTACGGGGTTGTTGCTTTATTACAAATCCTGTTTCCACAGTGGTAAATTAAACTGAAAGCATATTGATTGGGGCACCTAAGTGGCTCAGTGGGTTAAAGCCTCTGCCTTCAGCTCAGGTCATGATCTCAGGGTCCTGGGATTGAGCCCCGCATCAGGCTCTCTGCTCAGCGGGGAGCCTGCTTCCACCTCTCTCTCTGCCTGTCTCTGCCTACTTGTGATCTCTTTCTCTCTGTCAAATAAATAAATAAAATCTTTAAAAAAGATGTTTAAACTGAAAGCATGTTAAAGTATATATACAACTGAGCCATTCTAATCCTCCCCACTAAAATCAAAGCAATTAAAATGGGTAACACTTCAGTGAATGTATGTGTTAACTCACATGGAAGAAGTGAAATATGATAGCCAAGAGGTGGGAATCAGTCAAGTTCAGACTCAAATCCCACTTTGCTGTTTATCTCCTGTGTGATACTGTCAATTTCCTTACCTACAAAATGGGAAACAAACTCAATTTTTGGGTCAAGATTTTATGAGAAAGAGTGCGAAGAACATCAAAGCAAGCATAATTTTATTTAATTTAAAACCTTACATTACTGTATTGGTGACACATTTGTGGAAAATTTAGGATAATTATCCCCTAAG
The DNA here is from genome assembly GCA_028533885.1 of Nasua narica. Taxonomy (NCBI): domain Eukaryota; kingdom Metazoa; phylum Chordata; class Mammalia; order Carnivora; family Procyonidae; genus Nasua; species Nasua narica. The sequence continues at coordinate 94,134,389 of CM052810.1, read as the reverse complement.
TTATTTTTAGAATATGTGTTAGAGTTGTTAAACAATCAGATATAATTATAATAATTATAGATGTGGTAGTGTATTAAGGTCAGACTAGAATTTAAAAATTAATTAAGATTAGTTTACATTGATAATTTACATAAACTTTTCTAAATATTCTCCTTATGCCACCCTATCCCTCCAAGAAGTTGCTTATTCACTAACCATTGTAATCCTCTCTTGAAGTTTTGTAGGAGAATTTACAGTTTGGTTTGCCAGATCAAAAAAATGAAAACAACAAAGTAAAACAACCCCCTGCCCCAAAAGGAGTTACTGGTAGACAAATAAATGCAAATAAGACATAAAATTCGTTTATGTCTTGGCATTCCATTTTAATAAATCTAATATAATGCATTTCATCTTGTTACATATTTTAGCACTTACCGGCAAAGGTAACCCATGGGAACGTGTTTACGTCTTTAGAGATACCGAGGAGATACCATAGAGCTACAGCTGTGGTGCAGGAGGGGCCAGGCTGAGGGTGCTTACCCTTCTCGGTTGCTGCTCTGTCTCTCTGTGGGCGGAGCAGGGCTCAGAGCTCTGGCCCAACCCTCTTGTGGGTAGGTTACTGCAAGGAGGGCAGGACCTGCAGCACCCGCTGGCCTGGTTATTGCTCAGTCTGTCTGCTGGGTGGGCCGGGCTCAGGACACCTACACAGGTCCATTACAGCTTTGACTGCCGGGCAGAAAGGGCATGGCTGGGGCACTTGTCTGGTCCCGTTGTAGCTTAGCTGCTCTGCAGGGAGGGCAGGGCTCAGAGTTGTCACCCTGTCCTTGCATCTTGTCTCTTGAGCTGAGGAAAGAAGGCAGGATTCAAGAATCTCATCCCTTCCAGTGTGGCTTGGTGTCTGCGTGGGGTTAATTGGCATGGGAGCCTGCCCAGGTCGGTTATACCACGGGGTGGGCAGAGCAGGCCCGACTGTACAAGCGGGCTAGAGGGAGAGCACCAGAAATGGTGCCTATCAGTTCTGTCACCAGCAAATTAGGAGGAAATTTAAAAGTGGCATCTGTCAGGGCTTCTGTCCCTGGATAAAGCTTACAGGTTCCTGTCCTTCCAGTTGCCGCTTTCAAATTGGTGAGTCTCTCTCACTTATGGTCTAGGAAATTTTCAGTCCATTGCTTTTGCCCAGGATCTCAGGGTGAGTGGGTTTTCTTGCAACCCCTTTAAGAATCGAATCTCCATTCCCTGTAATTCTGTGATTCTCCTGATCTTAATCCCTATTGATTTTTAAAACCAGACATTTTGGGGGCCCATCTTTCTGGTGGCAGCCCCAGGGTTAGAGTTCCCGATGATGGACATAATTTCTTCACTCTTTGGGGGAGTGTTCTGTATTTTGGGAATCACCATTGTGATTGTGAGGTCATCACTGCTGGGTTAGGGTCCCAGAGGAGGTGGTGTCTCTGCCTCTCTTACTCTTCTCAATGCATCTTTTTCTTTTTTTTTTGTGGAGGTGCTGTTCATCTCGGGTCCTATTCAGAGAAAAATGGTTTCATATATACTTGTACTTTTGTTGTGTCCTGGAAGGAGGTAATTACACTCAGGGTTTTCCTACACTACCATCTTGAACCCTCTTCCTTCATAATGCTTTTACAGATTTTTTTTTCAAGACTACTGATGGCAGTATGCCTTTCCTTTAAATTATATTGTACTGGAAGTACCTTTTACTTTTCCTTTAAATGAGCTAGTTCCATATCCTTTTATGAGTGTCCCAAAATTAATTTGATTATGTTAATTTTTTCTGTGTGCAATTTCAAAGGTAAAAATGTCACCTTTAAGGTGTATTTATTTTTAATTTGCCTGGTGTATGTCATAAAGATTCTCAAAATGTGAGAATCTTAGCTACCTATTTTTTTTCAGATTTTATAAAATAAATACTTTCAGACATATTTATTAGCTAACACAATTTTCAGATTACCTCTTTAGATAATTGCAAATATTGGAAAGACAAAAGGGAATATGTTTTATTATACATTGAAATTACTAAGATTAAAAAAAAGGTAAGAATAAAGGATGAGCATTGTGCATAGGGAGTCAGCAAGTAGTGAGTCAGGGGATAATGTTTATGCTCCAATGGAAGACACAGGATAATATCATCATCAAATTATGGAAAGCAGAATCTGGAGTGAGTCATGATTAGTACAGAGGGAAAGAGAACATGGGATTTCCTCCTCATTAAGTTGTAGATTGTGTGCTCAGTATGATTCCTATGAATTCACAGTTTCTTAAAATATTGGAGCCCTTCCCAGAAGATGGCCTGTGTCAAGTTGGGGAGAAAATAATTTTTCCTGTACCCTTTTGGGTTTTGGACAATGAAATATGAATTAAACTGATAGAAAATAGCTAATCAGAAAAAGCACACAAAAAGTTCAATGTTAATTTTTTTCTGTACATGGAGACCTTTATAGGAAAGAAGTGATAGACTTCTTTATAGGAAAGAAGTGATAGACTTCTTTATAGGAAAGAAGTGATAGATATTTTAACAGAGGATGATCAACTGCAGAGATGTAGCTAAACAAAAAAAAAAAAAGAAAAACAAACAAACAAAAAAAAGTTTGGGTTTCTAGAGGAAGTAAATTGTGTGGAGAGAGGCGCATGGGGAAACTAATGGAAGATATTGGCTGTTGAGTAAGATGTTGTTTATGTAGACTCATTTCAGTACTATCTCCAACTCCAGTGATAATGATTGCTTTTCTCTCTCTATCAGAGAGGAGACACCTTCACAAAGGAAAATTTATGTCCTGTTGTTAAGTAGATAAGGGCCAAGTAGAGAGGATTTTCTGCATCTGTTGTTTCTCAGTTGCCTTCAGCTTATAGTAATCCTTATGTCATAGTAGTTTATTTTGGGGTGGCATGTTCTGATCCCCTTCATAGGCATGATTGTCCTAAAGTCTCTTACCCTATAACATCAATCAAGACCAGATCCCTCCAGGGCACTGACATACCTGAACAAGAGATACTGAAACCACAGGTAGAAGTTACTTAATATGAGGAGCAGAAAAATTCATGAAGAACGGTATGTTAGAGAAAGGAAAAAAAAAAAAAAAATGCTGAATCATATATAGAACATTCTGCTAGGGTCAGTATGGGGTGTGGTTCAGGTCTTGGAGTCAGAGAATTGACAAGGAGAACTTAGGAGTGTTCAATGATCAGTATTAGGATTGTTCATAGATTCAGAGCTTCCTGATTCTTCATGACTGTGTCAGAATAGCTGACAGCGATAGACAGTAGAAGGCAACATGGTCAAAAACTAACTCTTTTATGTTGAGAATCAGTCTTAAGGCAGGAGATTGAAAAGTTTTCTGCGAAGGTACTCAGGCTCAGGGGATTGCCCTACTAGATCACGTTAGATGGTCTGACAAGAATTCTGTTTCAGAATCAGAAACTGCTGGATCATGTCAATGTGGCAGAGAGTTAGGGCCTTTGCTTATTATAAAACTTGAACTTCGAAACCTATGGTGGCCTCTCAAGTTGTTATCGTTGAAGAGTCTGATTAGGAACGGAGGAAAGGAATGAGAAGAAACTGGCAAGCTAATGCATCTGCCATAGGATGGAACACTTACAAAGATACTAAGTGGACTTCAGAAACGGATAGTGATTCACATATGAATTAATATCCCGGTATTGGATCACTACCAAGTTAAGTCTCAGTAAGTGTGTGAGGGTGGGAGTAGTGAGATTAATAATCCCTAATCAGAGTCATTTCTGTATGAAATGCCAGTTTAAGCTTAATCACACATATTTATTTTTTAATCCCTAGTCTAGGAGTTGAGAGATTGGTGTTTATCAACTAGTTTTGATTGCATAACAAACCATCCCAGAATTCAGTGTGTTAAAACAATAACCGCTTATTTATCCTACTATTCTATGGGTTGGCTGGTGGTTCTTCTGGTCTGTGTCAGTTTTTCAGATCTCTGGCCAGCTTTGGATGGCCATCCAGATGGCAGCTGGATGATCTAGGATGGCCTCCATCGTATGTCTGGCAGTTGGCGTGCTGTATTCTGGGTTACTGGGCCATGAGTCTTTCATCCAGCAGGCTAGCTTGGGATGGTCACATGGTTTTCAGAAATGAGAATAAGCAAGCAATTCACAAGCCATATGTACTAATGTCTTACTGGTCAAGGAAAATCACATGGCCAAGTCCAGATTCAGGGAATGGAGAAATAGACTCCCCCTGATGGGTGGAACTACAAAGGGGCTGCACTCGTAAATGAAGGGGGGGGGGGTTCAAACTTCTATAATCAACACAGTTGTGTAAGTAATCATTAGCCTATCTCTGAAAGCTCCTAATTAATACAATGAAATTTGGCTTGGCTTAAAAACTCTTTTCTGTTTTATTTGTTATATAATGTTTCTGACAACCAATAGTGAGCTATGGCAACTGGCTTTATCCATAAACTAGAAATCAATCTGTCTTTGGTGGTAAAGAAATAAAATGAAACAGAAAAGGATTTTCTAGAAGGGAAAAGATATAACAAAACTGTGGGTTAGTGGATTTAATATTGAATTGATTCTGTCAACTTCAAGAGTATAAACTCTTTTAAATTTGGCTCAAATAATGCTGAATTTTTCTTACAAGTCCCTCGTGACTAGTTGCTATTAAGCCACTTTAATTGCCCTGCATCTCTGTGTAAGCAATGTGACTGAAAAACTTTTTTTTTTTTTTGTACTTTTGACTTGAATGAGAAAGTTGTAAATGGTAACTAAGGGGGAAAAAAATCTGTGATGTAGTGTTAGAGGAGGCATTTTTCATAGGAAGCAATAAAAGAAAGTATACATATTAAAACTTTTTTTCCCTTTTGAGAGATTTATAGCATGAATTCAGCAGATGAAATCAATGTACTGTGAATTTATGAATAAGATTTTGAGGGGCTGTTGATGAATTCAAAATTCCTAGGAAAGCAGTAGAGTACCTGTGGAAATAGGCAAGGGGACAAGAGAATCCAGGGTTCCTCTTCAAAAATGGTTATAATTTGTAGGAGTGAAGTTGCCTATAATTGTTTGAAAGGGAAGACATCTCTATTTCATGTACCCATTAAAATATGCTCAGTTTTGTGGTTTTTTTTGACTTATAATACAAAAATAAGCAAAGTTTACCAGAAATCAGCTATTATTTGCATATTCAACTTGCTATTCTGAGCTTTTTAGTATAGCATATCTGGTTAAAAATGTCGTGAGGAAGAATGTTATAAGAACTTATGCTAAAACAAACCATTACATGAATCTGTTTCTTAGGGAAGAAATTCATGAACAGATTTTTTTCTTAATTGAATTTTAATTATATAGCTTTAAAAATGACATAAGTAAAAATACATAAATTGCAAAATTTTTTGTACTTAGCCTTATTTGGAACACCTACTATAACATAGTGTATGGGTTAGATTATCACTCTTGTAGAATTGCAGACTCCATAATACTTCATGCTGTATTCAAATGAATGTGGCCGTGCAAACCTCATTAACTTTTTAAGATTTCTGCAGAGTAGAATTTGCAATGTGTAGTTCTATGTTTTAGTGACATGTTGATAAAGCTAAGTGTTAGTGAATACTTTCCTCCAACCAGGTACCATGGTTCCTTTCCATTTCCTTAAGCACTTTACACCCAATAGTCTTTCTTCTTTTGCTTTCCTCTTAGACAATCTTTCTTAACAACCACAACATTTTTATTGATGCCTTAGCACACTTAACAATCTCCCCATTATTTTTGATAACACTTTTTGACTCTTGTTCTCTGTGTTCCCTTTCTGTTATAGCTTGATGATAGCCTGGGTCCGATGGCTTCTGGGACGTAGTGTTTCTTCTCTCTAAACACAATCTGATTACACTGCATCCAGCCTATTCTAACATATCCGTGAGCCTGCTTTTCTGTCTTTACCTGCATTGTAATTATTGTACACTTCCCATTTCACTCTTCCATTAGTTCTCTGCTAACCACCCCCATTTTTTTTCCCAAACCAGAACCAAGAGATAAGCCTTGTAGTGGTGTCCCTATCACTTTCTTTAACTATCAAATGCTGTTCCCTGTGTTGTCTGTATCTGACTGTAGAAGCGCGGCTCCTGAAAAAACTTTCTCCCCACTGATGGGTGTATTTTCCCTTTTAGGGAGTTCAATGGTTGTGATAGTTCATATTGATACATTCATTATTTAATATTACCCAAGTCCAAATTTGCTGATTTATCTCCTCACTAAGAACAGTGTGAAATCTCTAGACATTTACTGAAAATTCCCTTTCATATTCTTGATGTCAACTAATAATTTAACATACCAAAGTCATTTTCCCACATAAAAATCAGAATCTCTCCTATTTGTCTTGTTAGTAAAATTATTACTTTTTTAAATAACCAATTAGAATCAAACCTCACAATTATTAACTTCCTCTGTTTCTGTACCCCTGAGCCATTTATTCACCAAATATTTTTTCTTATCCACAATCACCATTATGGACCATCTTTCCATTCTTTCGTTACTGAATATTGATGATCTTCTACTTGCTTTCTCTTTTTCTGCCTTGATTTTCTAGAAGTTTCTACATATCATACACAACAATGCTTTCATTGTGGTCCTCTTTAAAATATTAACTCCCTATTTTCTACATCTCAAAATATAATCCATTATCTCCTCTCCAGGTATCATCTTAACCTACACAATCCAACTCACCAGAAATTTCTCTTCTATGTCAAATCTGTCCTTTGCTCCTGTTTTGCTTACACCATTTTTGTCTCAGGAACATATCATATTTTTTTATTTTTTTGTAATGTACTGGTTTTTACTGTGGCAAAATTCACATAATATACAATTTACCACTTCAACTATTTTTTATTAACATATAATGTGTCATTGGTTTCAGAGGTAGAGGTCAGTGATTTGTCAGTGTTATGTAATACCCAGTGCTCATTACATCACATGCCTTAATGTCCATCACCCAGTTACCCCCTCTCCTCCAGCAACCCTCAGTTTATTTCCTGTGATTAAGAATCTCCTACAGTTTATCTCCCTCTCTGGTTTCATCTTGTTTTATTCTTTCCTTATTCTTTCTTCAAACTCCACATCTTTACTCATGTTGTTAAACTAGAATGGGACTTTATATGGGATTTTATAGACTTTCAGATGGTCTGTATTTTGGGGGATCTTTATAACTCAACTCAAATCCTTCCATACAATTAAAGAATTCGGATTTTTTCCCCCTAGAACTGCAACCCATAGTGGTTTCATTCCTTTGAAAAACATGTAAGACTTGTCATGTGTGCTTCATGTCCTTATCACCTACTTAGTTTTTACCCTATGCCTTTCCTTTGTTTCATTTTTGTCTATAGGATCCACCCCCTCCCAAAATGTCAAGTTTCACTGGGAAGGGTCTGTTGCATATATTTTTTCTATACTCATTATAATCTATAATCACTTGGTAGATAATAAAAATAACTAGCTTTATTATGAATTGGTTATGTTAGCCATATAATTAGGTTGTGGGGACTTGTCTTAAAGCTTCGTTTGCAGAGTAAAAGGGATTATTTGGGTTCAATTGCTTGCTTGGTTGAATTTGTGATTAGCAAGGGGAGGGAGATTGGAGACTTAAGTTTTGATGAGAAAGTAGGAGAAGCAATATTAGAATATTGGTTAAAAGCAGAGATTCTAGAGTCAGAACATCTAGCTGGATCCAGCCTACCCCCTTCCTTGCTTTTCAACACTTACAAGCTGTGCCTTTAGATAATTATTTACCTCTTCATACCTCAGTTTTCTCTTTTAGAAGTAAGAATAATGCTAGTATCAATCTCAGAGGGTTGATGAGAGTCAATGAGTCAATATTTGTTGGTTAGAACAGCGCCTAGTGTTTAGTCAGCACTCAACTAGCGTAAACCATTGTGTTTGCCTTCATTCTCCTTAACTGATTCATTTTTTTTAAAACTTAATTATAATAAATTAGTAGAATCTAACCAGCATGCAAAATGGCCATGGTAGTATACAAAGATTTCAAAGAACAGAGATGATTTCTCCCTTCAGAGTCTCAAATACAAAGAATGATGAAAGTAGAAGGTGCCTAAGGAGAGGGACCTCTGTGGGTGAAAAGGATGCCGGGCTCCATAGTTCTTCCAACACCTCACGACGTTACTGGGCTTATACACTTGACTGTTGCATGTTCTCAACCTTGTCAGAGTTTTTCTTAGAATTATATGACAGAAGCCACTTGTGCTATAGAGTATACTTATATGAGTAGCAAAAGTACTACTTTTGGGAGTAGAGATAAAAAAAAAAACAATAGGAACTGATATATTCAAGAGGATAGAATGAATTTCTATTGTTAGAAGCATTTGATTTTCTAAAGATTCTAATACTTTTCTGTCTCCCACCCTTTGTGATTTGAGGACTGCTGGTAACTTACATTTGGTTGAATGCCGAGACTAATCAAACCTGAAAAAAAATAAAGAGGAATGTTGGTAAATATAAATGCTATATGGTATAATAAAGCATATTTTCATAAGTTCCTTTTGTCTTCTCCATTTTGAACCTGCAGGATAATGTTGCTTAGAAACCTGTATGTGTAAAGTGACTACTGAGAATAGAATTCATAATTAATCCATGAAAGTCTGAAATGGCAAAACCTTTATAGAGTGTAAAGTTCTATGTTTTTGTTATATTCACAAAACCCTGGGGTTTGAATGGGCTTGACATGGGATCAGAATTGACAAGGCAGGCCATCTGATAGTAACCTGCATACTTGGGAGGACAGGGGTACTTAAGTCTGGAACAGCTGGTATCTGTAAAAGTGCCCGTTAGTTGTACCTATTAGTTTTGTGAATAATAAGGGAAAATGAGATTAATTTAATCCACATTCAAAAGACATCTACAATAACCTTCCTACTCTGCTAGTGTTAAGTAGAGAACAGAGTTCAGTGAGAAAATGAACATTGGTTTCGGAATTAATAAAAAAAAAGAAGCATAATTTCCTAAGTAATTTTTCACCAGCATGGCATGAACTGTGTATTTTTACAAAGAAGTCAAATTTGAAAATTGAATAAATACCTCTTATATAACATTAGACATTTATTTATAACTTATTTTGAAAACTCTATGACATTTTCCTCATCCTATGATTTACCTGCATTGCCATTATTAAATATAGTCACACTGCAAGGGAGAAAATTGGAAAGTAACAAAATTTCAGATTGATATGTATATTAGCACATTACATAACACAGTCTATCATAACACAGTCTATCTGAAGAGGTATTAATGCCAAATGGGTTATTTAAGCTACGGGAAGTATAAAGCAATGCATAAGTTTTCTACATACTATTACACGGGGTTTTCTTTCCAGATAATTTCATATTTGAACTACACAGACTCAGAGATAAGGGAGGATAAGTCTTTATTTTCTGAAATGCATGTCCAAATTAAACCCTTCTATTTGATTTATTAATGGTCAATACTGCTAGATACATTTGGGTGTTCTGTTTCCTTACCTATATTTCACTTGGTTAACTTGTGTTCACATTTAGGTTTCCGTTTAACTTTTCCTCAATACCCACATCTCACACACACACACACACACACACACACACACACACAGTCATCTCTATCTAGATATAAACATGCCTTTCACAGTTTCCACAATATGCAACCGGCCTCATTATAATACGGTTATTTTCTTTTTATTGAAATAGCTTCTTTGTTGTATTAGAGAAAACACTGTACCTTGCATATGGGTATATCTCTTCTCCAGTTACTATTGTAGGCCCTCAGGACACTGTGTTGACTGCTATTGCAAATGCCTTTTGGGGCATTCTGACGCTGGCTATAGAGTGCTGGGACTTAGTAAGCAATCAGTGAATATTCACCAAAGAAAGGAGTCATGCTCTCTGAAAATCAAGATTCTTACCCTCGTAGAATTAAGGAGGTAGGGTAAATTTTATCAGTAAAAATAGTAAGTTAGTATGACACAAGGGTAGTATGAGTCTAAACAGAATTTTTATAGGCACTCAGAGTAAAATCAAATCTCTGCCAGTTAGAAAGATAGAAGGGACTTTGTGGAGTAGATGGTCTACACTGACAGTTTTGTTGCATTATAACTCTGACCAGTAACCATAAGGGAAAGTCCATGACTTTTGCTTATGTATCAGGTTATTAATATTTTTTGAGAATAATATTAAGACAACAAACATTTATCTTACTTTAAAATAATCTGGTGACAGATGGTTTCTTAAAATAGAAGTAATTTAATATGGCTTACAGTTATGTTCACCTATTCCTGTTTTCCTTGTGTAAAACATTTCTCAGACATAGCCTATGAATTGAATCTAAACAACTGTTTACCTTGCTTGGTGAGTACACAGTAAGTTCTCCTTTTTTCTTTATTATTGAGGTCCTTGCAAAAGTGACTGGTTTGGTAATAAAGCTGGAAATGAATTTAGTGTCTGGATTTGAACCATCCTAACAAAAGATGAGCTTTGCCTAAACTTAATATTTTCTTATCTTCAACTGAGACTGAATCACAGTTAGTTGTCAGGTAGTATAATACTTTTGCACAAGATAATATTGCAATCTGAAATTATCACCTCCCTATAGACTATAATGTTAAATTATCATTTTTATTCTTGCCTTATTTAATTCAATTTGTCAAATATTCTTTTAGTACCTACCAAGAACAGAGTCTGCTTAGTCTCATTTGAAATGAAATATTAAAGGTTATATCATTTCATAAGTAATGGAATTTTTTTTTCCTTGCACTGTACTCTTTAGCACGAGGGCTTTACATCAGTTTTAGAAATCCATGGAAATCATATTTATTTCTTCACAGAAAATACTAGAGTGCTTTATTTCACTGATATGAAGTACCCTTTATTAACATGAGCTGTTACTCTTTTTTTAAGATTTTATTTATTTTTTGACAGAGAGAGAAAGAGATATCACAAGTAGGCAGAGAGGCAGGCAGAGACAGAGGGGGAAGCAGGCTCCCTGCTGAGCAGAGAGCCTCATGTGGGGCTTGATCCCAGGACCCTGAGATCATGACCTGAGAGGAAGGCAGAGGCTTTAACCCACTGAGCCACCCAGGCACCCCAGAGCTGTTATTCTTTTGAATTTAGGTGTGAGTAACTTAATCGACGATGCTTAATTATTGATTTTAGCTTTTGCTTTAATTTTATTTCATTTGTTCCTAAGACATTTATTGTGCGTTTAATATATGCTGAGTATTTTATGGGAACATGTAATTTTGCGTTTCTTCAGCACTCTTCATTTGGAAAATCAGAAATAATACAATTTATATATAATAATCCTTGTAAAAATTGTTGGCATTGAAACATAAGCCATAAACAAAATGTATCTTCTCTTTGGTAACCATCATGAACGAGGTAACATTTTGATGAAGAATGCTAGAATGCTGATTGAGCGATTTTATGGAGTCATATTTTCTCATGACTTATGCCCCATGTAGCTTAGCTTTACACATATATTTAATGCAACAAACCATTTCATGCAGGGCTGCCATTTAGGTTCCAGAAAAGCAATAGTGACATTTGTATGATTGTGGGAGTTTTAACATTTTCTGTTAAAAAGTGCAAATAATATTTAAAGGTTCAAGTATCATATTCAAATATTTCCTTACTCACTGCCATCACAAAATCAGGTTTTTAGAGATTTGTCTTATTCATTTTGGTGATCAAGACATGGGGTCACATTATTCAGTCCTCATAATCATTTTGTTCACTGACATCTAAGGATATTTGGTAAGGTATTATTAAGATTAAAAGCATGGGCTTTAGGGGCACCTGGGTGGCTCAGTTAGGTGTCTGACTTCAGCTCAGATCATGATTTTAGGGTTCTGGGATCAGCCCCGAGTCTGGTTCTACACTCAGGGAGGAGCCTGCTTGTCCCTCACCCTCTACCTCTGCCCCTTCCCCTACATCGTGCACAAGCTCTCTTTCTCTCTCTCTCTCTCTCAAATAAATAAATATCTTTAAAAATAAAAAAAAATCATGGGCTTTCAAATAAGTGAGACTTGGATTCAAGTCCAGGTTCTGTTCACCATTATAATAGTCAGTGTAAGCCTTAACTGAAAATTAGGGAAAATGTTAGTATCACCTAGCAGTTTGTATAAGGATTAATGAAAACAATGACAACAGAGTACTTACCACAGTGCCTGGTTCAAAACTGTTCCTCTCAAAAACTAGCAGTTTTTTTTTGTTTGTTTGTTTGTTGTTGTTGTTGTTTTATTGTAAGGGTGAATCTTTGATTGTAAAGTGAATCTTAACTCTTAACTCAGTCTTAAGCAACGTCTGGAGAAAGTTTAGTTGCGCTTTGACAAAGTCACAATGCAGAAGGGTTGCTGACTTATTTTTTTTCTTAATTCCTCAAACACTAAATGTGCTAATTACTTTCAACATCATTCTCTTATTAGTAAGGAAAAATGAATATCAATGCATCAAATCTCATCCTTATTAGTTCATTTTTATTCCAAAATGCTGAAGATGCTGAGGAAAATGATAGCCCCCAAAGTGCTCTTAAAGTAACTCTACTCTGGTTCTGACCAGACAGGTGACCAAAAATTTAAGATTATTTTAATGATGTTTGTTTATGAACCAAACTGTGACCCCACCACCCCTCAATTCATATTTTGAAATCTTAACCTCCAGAACCTCAAAATGTAACCAAATTTTGGGCTATATGTAAAGAGGTAACTGAAGTAAAATGAGTGGCCCCTAATCCTGTGTGACTCATTCTTATAAGGGGGATTGGGACATAGACACCTAGGATCTGAGGGATGACCATGTGAGCACGCAGTGAGAATGCAGCCATTTTCAAACCAAGGAGAGAGGCCTTAGGAAAAAATCAAACCTGCTGACAACATGCTCTTGGACTTCTAACCTCTAGAACTATGAGAAAATAAATTTCTGTTGTGTAAGCCACCAGTCTATGGTGTTTTTTTATGGTAGCTCTAACAAATTAAAACAATATTCAAAGGTGGGAACCAGTGGCTTATTTTCACAGGGAAATATGTATATAAAGTTAGAGGTAGTAGAATAGAATGTAGAGTCGAATGTAGAATAGAGTAGAATAGAGTAGAATGTAGAATAATTCCTTTTGCTTCCTTAAGGGAAGATAAAAATTGAATGTATTGTCCAATCTTAAATGTTAATATATTCTGAGGTTTTAAAAAGCATTAAGACCTATGATTATTTTGAAAGCCACATTGGCAAGAATTGAACACTACAGTCTAAATAAGGAATTTAGTAACACTAATCTTTCTGATAAATACATACTAAAATTCCACAAATTTTTTTTAGTTTCCTATTCCAAAGGACTGATGTTTTATGAGTGCACAGAAACACACATACCTCCACATGTGATACCATAGTTTTCTTCACGATCATCTTAAAACTCTTTCCATACCTGTTCCCACCATTCTCTGTAAATGTCTTTTCTCCTTATCTTATAGGCAATCATAGAGGGGTAAATTTCCCTCATTTCCACTTAATGAATTAGGTTCATCCAAGTGTGGCAGATAATCTGGACTCTTAAGATTCCCTGGATTCAGATCATGGCTCTGCTTCTTAATCATTATGTACCTTCTGCAAGTTCTTAACGCCACAAGGTCTGTTTCTTCACTGCAAAATAAGGATAATAGTATCTGCAACAACGTAGCAAGTACTTTGAACTGTTTGTGTGTACATGAGTGTATATAAATATATACATTTTTCAAATAATGGTGACTATTACCTATATTATTATTTACCTAGTATTATTATTCACTTTACTATTTGCCCATTTTCAGCTTCCACTTTTTAATTGTAGAAGGTGGCCTTTCAAGTGTAAACCTTATACCTCTACTGCTGAACCCATTGCCTCCTTGTCCCCACGATTTCCCACTCTTGTACATGTTTCATTTCTCTCTGCCCAGTAGCTCTCCTCTCAAACCAAAATCATGCTCAGTTGTCCTTCACACTAAAAATAAAACCATAGACAAACCTGTCTCCTTCCCTTTTTCCACTACCCCTCTCTACATTTCCTTTCACCACATTTTTTTAAATGAGTAATCTACACCGACTGACTCATTCTCTTCACTAGTTTAACCATTGCTGGCTGCCATGCGCTCCCTCGTAACTCTGCTAACAGACCCCACCAATGACCTGCTGCTTGACAAAGCCAGTGACCTCATTATACTGGAAATTGTTGACCACTCTCTACTTCTGACAACTCATTTCTCCCTTGAGTCCCATGGCACCCTGTCATCTGTTTCACCTGGTTTGTTTAGTTCTCAGACTACTCTTTTTTAAACATCTTTGCTAGAACTCTACAAGGCTGTGTTTCTTCCGTAAGTAGTGGCAGTGTTGCACCTATGACTGGTATTCACACAAATGAATTGCAATGATGGTCCATTTGTTTTTGGTGCATTGATATTTTTAGTTGAAAAACATGTTTTGGAAAAAAATAGTTAAAATATTGTTTGTTGTATCCCTACTGTTTAGGATAGTGTTTGGTGCATAGTAGGTACACAAAAATATTTAGTATATGAAAAGCAGTCTATGTGAGCAAAGAGGAATATCCTATAAGGTAATAAATGATTAATAATGGCTCTTTGCGACCATAAGTTAGATAAATAAAAATTACCTGCTTTTTAAAAACAGTATTAACTAGGGGCACCTGGGTGGCTCAGTCCATTAAAAGTCTGACTTCAGCTCAGTTTGTGATTGATCTCAGGGTCCTGGGATTGAACCCCCATGTCTGGCTCTCTGCTCAGTGGGGAGCCTGTTTATCCCTCTCCCTCTGCCCCTCCCCCTGCTAATGCTATCTCTCTCTCTCTCCTTCAAAAAATAAATAAAATCTTAAAAAAAAACAATTTTAATTAAAACTATTTTTTTAAATTCAAATCTCGTATACATCAGACTAAATTTCTTCACTTTCCTCAATCTGAAATGATACCTGTTTAATTTCAAAAAGCCAAAATTGTAGTGAAAACAGCAAATTTACGTTTGGAGGAGTAAAGGTCAAAATGTCTGCTTTTGTGTCAGTGCATGCCTTGCACTCTTGTGGAAGAGTCTGTTGGAAAACAATACAGTTGATGCTTGAACAACATGAGTTTGAACTGCACAGATTCACTTATCATAGAATTTTTAAAATAAATACAGTATTTTAAATGTACTTTCTCTTCCTTGTGATCTCCTTAATAATATTTTACTCCAGTGTCTTTATTGCAAGAATGCCAGTATATATTACATATAACATACAAAACATGTTAATCAACTATTTATGCTTTTGGTAAGGCTTTTGTCAACAGTAGGCTATTAGTATTTAAGTTTTTGGGGAGTCAAAAGTTATATGCAGATTTTTGACTCTGTAGGGTGTTAGCATCCCTAATTCGCCCCTTTTTCAATGGTCCACTGTAAGTGATAATTAAGGGAGTGATTTTTTAGTCTCCTAAATCATGGAGTTTAAAAATAACCTTTTAAAAACTTTTAAAAGTAAACCTTTTAAAATCAATGGTCAGATTTTCACAATAGGACTATCCAAGAAATGTTTTACATTTTTAAAACACTTGTTTTTGAGACCAATAGATTGGAGGTATTTTTCTTACTAGTAGCAAGAGAAATGCACATTGTATTCTTATGTATTTTACCTAGGGCTTAATTATGATATGATTACCCACTATGAGAGGTAAATTATACACCTACTCATTTACCTAAAATAAATTGGCTATACTAGATTAAGAAATATGTTTAAATTTGTGAACCTTGGAATAACTCTCACCTAGAAATGTTCCAACAGAGCACCTGCTGGGGTTCATGTGAAAACATGGCCTTACTCTTAAGCTTCATGAACTTTTCTTATCAAAGTCTATTTAGGTTTATTGTACTCATTCTACATTTCCTATTGTCATTTCTCACAATTTGACTTAAAAAGGAAAACAGCTTTTCTGTATTTTTATTTGTTTTAAGTCAAAAAGGCCAATTTATTTTAGAGATAGAGAGATTGAGGGGACAATCTATAATCAGAGCTGACTACTGACCTCACATTTACCTAATTTTTAAATGCCTTTTCAGGCAACAAAATTATATTTCATTAAAACTTCTCATAATTGAAAATTATTTGATAAATTTAAGCATATTATGAATGATATGACATAAACCCGATTAAATTTCTAATCCTATATCTTGATCAAATGTACTTTAGAGAGGCAATGTTTATTGTCACATCTTTTTTTCATGCTGAATTATTTATTCTTTTTAGCATATATTATCTCATCAGCAATGTATGATATGTTAAGCAAATCAGTGTAATTTAATTAACTACCACTTTACTATTACAATTAACCCTATTCTTTTAAAATTTATTTTATAAAAGTTTATAAAAATTCTACTGGCGATAGTCAATTTAATGTATCAACTTGAATAGACAATATTTCCTAGTTATTCACTCAAAAAGAAATGTAGCTGGGGTGCCTGGGTGGCTCAGTCAGTTAAGCAACTGCCTTCAGCTCAGGTC
The DNA here is from genome assembly GCA_028533885.1 of Nasua narica. Classification (NCBI taxonomy): domain Eukaryota; kingdom Metazoa; phylum Chordata; class Mammalia; order Carnivora; family Procyonidae; genus Nasua; species Nasua narica. The sequence continues at coordinate 94,117,889 of CM052810.1, read as the reverse complement.
ATGATCTTGGGATCCTGGGATGGAGCCCTGAGTCAGTGGGCAGTGGGCTCCCTGCTCAGCGGGGAGTCAGCTTCTCCCTGGCTCCCTTCGCCCCTTCCCCTGCTCATACTCACTCTCTCTCTCCCTTTCTCTCTCTCTCTCTCTCTCGTTAACAAGTAAAATCTTTTAAAAAATAATCTAGCTGCCCCTATGGAGGTATTTTGTAGAAAGATGACTAAATAAGGGAAATTGTGCTAGATCATCTAGATTGGCCCAATGACATCACAAGAATCCTTATTTAAAAAAAAAAAAAGACACGAAAGTCAGAAAGCAGAGAGAGAAGGTAATATCGTAATAGAAGCAGAGATTCAAGCAATGTGGCCCCAAGCCACGGAGCGCCATCAGTTTTGAGAAGCAAGAAGATAAGAACAGATTATCCTCTAGAGCTTCTAGAAGTTACCAGCTCTACCCACACCTTGACCTTAAGACAGATTTTGGACTTCTAACCTACAGAACTGTGAAATGATAAATTTGTATTGTTTAAAACCACTATATCTGTGGTGATTTTGTTATAGCAGCAAGGAAACAAATATGAAAAACATTTTTTTTTTGACTGAAAGTGTGATCTTGCTATAAAAAATACCAACAAATGTGGAATTGGCTTTGTAATTGAGTAGTGGGTAGAAGCTGGAAGAATTTTGAGGACACTAATAGAAAAAGCCTGCGTTGTCTTGAATAGACTGCTACTAGATATATGGATGTTAAGGACTCTGCTAATGAATAAGTATGTAGAGAAAGTAAGGAGTATGGTCAAAACAAAACTATGTTGCCTTAGAGAATACTTAAATCATCCTATCCAAACTGCTAGAAATATGGACATTAAGAATGCTGTTAGTGAGGGCTCAGAAGGAGATGAAGAACATATTAGAAAAAGTTATATAGAAAACATTGTAAGCAATGAACTTGGCAATTTTCTGAAAATTTTTTCTTAGCAAAATGTTGAAGGTGTGCCTGGTTTCTTCTTTCTGCTTATATAGTAAAATCAAAAAGAGAGAGAGATATTAAGGGAACAGTTATAAAGCAAAATAGAAATAGGACTTGATGATTTGGGAAATCCTTAGTCTATCCACATTATAAGTGACATGAAAATTGACAGTCAGGGAAGTGTATTCTGGAGCCAAGCGGTATAGCTGGACAGTTCTTTGCTGGTGCCTCAGAAAGAACAAAAGGTAATGATATTCTGTCACATGGAGGGCTTCCTAAAGAGACTGGTCATGTGCCTCATGGATCCCTTTTGCCATCTCAGTAGAAACCAAAAATGTGATAGAATTATTTTAGAACTAACTGTTGAGCATCTTATCTAATGGGGCAAATTTCCTAACATACGTAGAACTACAAGGATTTTGAGAGTATTAGCAGAAACATTACAAGCTTATACAAAAAGGGACATAGGTAGGAGAAAATAAAAGAAAGCTTTCAGACTCACAAAATTCTATAGACAAGAAACAGATTGATAATTCTATTTATTTACAAATACACGAGAATGGAGGGAGACTCAGAGGAGGCATGGAGTGCAGCACCTTACGCTGCAGAGGATTTTTCCCAAGTCTTAAAAATGAATGAAGCTTACTCTGTTGGATTTCAGAATTGCTTGGGACTGGTGACTCATTTTATCCTTCCATTTTCTTCCTTTTTGAGTGAGAGTATCTAGAACTAGAATCCAATGCTTGTTCTATCATTGTATTTTGGGAACAGGTAACTTATTTTCTAGGTTCACAGGTCTACAGATGGAAAGGAATTTTGTACCAAGATGGATCATACCCAAAATTTCAAACATACCTGATGTAGATGATTAAATTTCAGATTTTTGAATGGATGAGACGTCAATAAGATTTTAGACTTGAATTGGTTCTGTCAACTTATTGAGACTTTTCATGACCTTGGGGTGGGATGAATTCATTTTGCATATGGTGTGGATGTGAATCTTTGAGAGCCAGGGACAACTGTGTTAAGATGAATAATGGCCTCCAAAGATGTCCATGTTTTAAACCCTGAAACCTATGTATTTGTTATTTCACATTGTGTATTTCACACGGTAAAAGGGACTTTGAAGGTGTGATTAGGTTAAAGGTTTTGAGATAGATAATCCAGTGGGTGTAATGTAATCAGGATTGTCCTTATAAGACAGAAACAGAAGGATTGGAATTAGAGGGGATACGGAGATAGAAGTGGAGATTGTAGTGATGCACTTGGAAGACAGAAGAGACAGTGGAATGTAGGTGGTCCCTAGAAGCTGGAAAAGACAAGGAAACAGAGTCTTCTTAGAGAAATTTTTCTCCCAAAGAAATTCAGGAACATGGGGTACCTGGGTGGGTCAGTGGGTTAAAGCCTCTGCCTTCAGCTCAGGTCGTGATCTCAGGGTCCTGGGATCAAGCCCCGCATCGGGCTCTCTGCTCAGCAGGGAGCCTGCTTCCCCCTCCCTCTCTCTGCCTGCCTCTCTGCCTGCTTGTGATCTCTCTCTCTGTCAAATAAATAAATATAATCTTAAAAAAATATTCAGGAAAATTTATTCTTTAATTTTTGTCCAGTAATAACGATTTTGGACTGCTGACCTCTAAAAATGTAAGATGAAAATTTTGTATTGTTTTAAGCCACCAAATGTGTGATAATTTGCTACCACCTCAATAGGAAACTAATTACCAATTTATGCAATTTTTAAAGAGTTGTATAATTCTAAAAGCCTCGATATAAAAAACAGCAGACCTGATCTATACCCCTTTACCATATGCAGCTACTTTAAACTACTTTTTTGAATTCTTTATTTGTTTTCTTATCTAAATAATATAATAACACAACTAAATTTTTAGTTCCTAAATCTTTAGCTTTAAGCATTATGTATTGGCTTGAGGCAGTATCTCTTGGCTTCCTATTCCCATTTCCAATACCCTTATCATCCTAATGTATTATGTCCTAACTTTGGCTAGTCACATTCTATGTAAAGGTAATTTAGGGATAATCTTTGTCATTATTCTAGGGATTCTCTTTGTGTTGCTTTTTATTGTAACTCTCTTAAAATTCTTATATCTCACATTTTGTTTTCTTGAGGAGGATTACTCCATAGTTTTATCAAAGCATCCTAAAAGAGGATGCATGGTAGATAAAATTTTTGAAATCTTACAAACAAATGTACCTTGGAAATGTTGTGGCTTCAGTTCCAGACTACTGCAATAAAGAAAATTTTGCAATAAAGTGAGTTAAATGAATTTTTTGGTTTCCCAGTGTGTATAAAAGTCATGTCTGCAATATACTATTAATACTATTAAGTGTGCAATAGCATTGTGCCCAAGAAAACAATGCACATACCTTAATATAAAAATAATTCATTGCCAAAAAAATGGCTAACCATCATCTGAACTTTAAGAGAGTTGTACTCTTTCTGCTGGTAGAAGTTCTTGCCTCAATGTTTATGGCTGCTTATTTACTATTTATTTATTTTAATTGTGTTAGGTTAGTCACCACACTGTACATCATTAGTTTTTGATGTAGTGTTCCATGATTCATTGTTTGCATATAACACCCAGTGCTATATGTAATCTGCGCCCTCCCTTAATACACATCACCGGGTTCACCTATCCCCCAACCTCCCTCCCTTCTAAAACCTTCTGTTTGTTTCCAGGAGTCCATAGACTCTAATGGTTCATCTCCCACTCCTATTTCCCCCCTTCATTTTTCCCTTCCTTCTCCTACTGTCCTCCATGGTATTCCTTATGTTCCACAAATAAGTGAAACCATACAATAATTGACTCTCTCTGTTTGACTTATTTCAGTTAGCATAATCTCCACCAATCCCATTCATATTGATGCAAAAGTTGGGTATTCATCCTTTCTGATGGCTGAGTAATATTCCGGTTTATATATGGACCACATCTTCTTTATCCATTCATCTGCGTTTTGCTGTTTAGAAGATTCTAGAAAATTTTATGAAACATCCTCCCCTCATCCCACCAGAATTTTTTTATTTATATTTATTTATTTATTAACATATAATATATTATTTGTCCCAGGGTATATGTCTGTGAATCATCAGGCTTACATATTTCATAGCATTTGACATAGCACATACCCTCTCCAATGTCCATAACCCTACCCCCCCTACCTCCTAGCCACCCTTAGTTTGTTTCATGAGTTTAGGAGTCTCTTACGATTTGTCTCCTTCCCCATCCAATCTTGTTTCATTTCTCTTCCCCAACCCCTCATGCCCCCTGCCCTGCCTCTCAAATTCTTCATATCAGAGAGATCATGTGATAATTGTCTTTCTCTGACTGACTTACTTCGCTTACCTTAATACTCTCTAGTTCCATCCATGTCATTGTAAATGGCAAGATTTTATTTCTCTTGATGGCTGCATAGTATTCCATTGTGTATATATACCACTTCTTCTTTATCCATTCATCTGATGATGGCCATCGAGGTTCTTTCCATAGTTTGGCACTTGTGGACATTGCTGCTATAAACATTCAGGTGCATGTGACCCTTTGGATCACTACATTTGTATCCTTAGGGTAAATACACAGTAGTGCGATTGCTGGGTCGTAGGGTAGCTCTATTTTCAACATTTTGAGGAAGCTCCATACTGTTTTCCAGAGTGGTTGTACCAGCTTGCATTCCCACCAACAGTGTAGGAGGGGTCCCCTTTCTCCACATCCTCGGCAATATCTGTCATTCCCTGACTTGCTAATTTTAGCCATTCCGACTGATGTGAGGTGGTATCTCACTATGGTTTTGATTTGTATTTCTCTGATGCCAAATGATGTTGAGCAGTTTTTCATGTGTCTGTTGGCCATTTGGATGTCCTCTTTACTAAACTGTCTATTCATATCTTCTGCCCATTTCTTGATTGGATTATTTGTTCTTTGGGTGTTGAGTTTTAGAAGTTCTTTATAGATTTTGGATACTAACCCTTTATCTGATATGTCACTTGCAAATATCTTCTCCCATTCTGTCAGTTGTCTTGTGGCTTTGTTGACAGTTTCCTTTGCTGTGCAAAAGCTTTTGATCTTGATGAGGTCCCAATGGTTCATCTTTGACCCTGCTTCCCTTGCCTTTGGTGATGTTTCTAGGAAGAAGATGCTGTGGCTGAGATCAAAAAGGTTGCAGCCTGTGTTCTCCTCTAGGATTTTGATGGAGTCTTGTCTCACATTGAGATCGTTGATCCATTTTGAATCTATTTTTGTCTGTGGTGCAAGGAAATGGTCCAGTTTCATTCTTTTGCATGTGGCTGTCTGGTTTTCCCAACACCATTTGTTGAAGAGACTGTCTTTTTTCCACGGGATATTCTTTACTGCCTTGTTGAAGATTAGTTGACCATAGAGTTAGGGGTCCATTTCTGGGCTCTCTATTCTGTTCCATTGACCTATGTGTCTGTTTTTGTGCCAGTACCACATTGTCTTGATGATTACTGCTTTGTGATAGAGCTTGAAGTCTGGAATTGTGATGCCACCAACTTTCATTTTCTTTTTCAACATTCCTCTGGCTATTCGTGGTCTTTTCTGGTTCCGTATAAATTTTAGGATTATTTGTTCTGTTTCCTTGAAATAAATGGATGGTATTTTGATAGAGATTGCATTACATGTGTAGATTGCATTAGGTAGCAAAGACATTTTCACAGTATTTGGTCTTCTAATCCATGAGCATGGAACGTTTTTCCATTTCTTTGTGTCTTCCTCATTTTCTTTCATAAGCACTTTGTAGTTTTCTGAGTACAGATTCTTTGCCTCTTTGGTTAGGTTTATTCCTAGATATCTTATGGTTTTTGGGTGCAATTGTAAATGGAATCCACTCCTTAATTTCTCTTTCTTCTGTTTTGCTGTTGGTGTATAGAAATGCAACAGATTTCTGTGCATTAATTTTATATTCTGACACTTTACTGAATTCCTGTATGAGTTCT
>CM052810.1:94088557-94111463 GCA_028533885.1 Nasua narica | reverse complement strand
CTGATTTGTGTCCCAGGATGTGATCTATTCTGGAGAATGTTCCATGTGCACTCAAAAAGCATGTGTACTCTGTTGCTTTGGGATGGAATGTTCTGAATATGTCTGTGATGTCCATCTGGTCCAATGTGTCATTTAGAGCCTTTATTTTCTTGTTGATCTTTTGCTTAGATGATCTGTCCATTTCGGTGAGGGGGGTATTAAAGTCCCCTAGTATTACTGTATTATTGTTGATGTGTTTCTTTGACTTTGTTATTAATTGGTTTACATAATTGGCTGCTCCCACGTTGGGGGCATTGGTATTTATAGTTGTTAGATCTTCCTGTTGGACAGTCCCTTTAAGTATGATATAGTGTCCTTCCTCATCTCTTATTATAGTCTTTGGCTTAAAATCTAATTTATCTGATATCAGAATTGCCACCCCAGCTTTCTTTTGATGTCCATCAGCATGGTAAATTGTTTTCCACCCCCTCAGTTTAATGCTGGAGGTGTCTTTGAGTCAAAGATGAGTTTCTTGTAGAGAGCATATCAATGGGTCTTGTTTTGTTTTATCCATTCTGATACTCTATGTGTTTTGATTGGGGGATTTAGCCCATTTACATTCAGGGTAACTATTGACAGATATGAATTTAGTGCCATTGTATTGCCTGTAAGGTATCTGTTAATTGTATATTGTTTCTGTTCCTTTATGGTCTATGTCCCTTTTATGCTCCCTCTTTGCTTAGAGAACCCCTTTCAAGATTTTCTGTAGGGCTGGTTTGGTGTTTGCAAATTCCTTTAGTTTTTGTTTGTCCTGGAAGCTTTTTGTCTATCTATTTTCAGTGACAGCCTAGCTGGATATAGTATTCTTGGCTGCATATTTTTCTCATTTAGTGCTCTGAATATTTCATGGCAGTCCTTTCAGGCTTGCCAGGTCTCTGTGGATAGGTCTGCTGCCAATCTAACATTTCTGCCTCTGTACATTACAGATTTCTTGTCCTGAGCTGCTTCCAGGATTTTCTCTTTGTCACTAATACTTGTAAGTTTTACTATTAGATGACGGAGTATAGACCTATTTTTATTGATTTTGAGGGGGGTTCTCTGTGGCCTCCTCTATTTTGATGCTTGTTCCCTTCAGCAGATTAGGGAAATTCTCTACAATAATTTGTTCCGATATACTTTCCACCCTTTCTCTCTTTCTTATTCTTCTGGGATCCCAATTATTCTAATATTGTTATATCTTATGATATCACTTATCTCTCGAATTCCCCCCTCTTGGTCCAGGGGTTGTTTGTCTCTCTTTTTCTCAGCTACTTTATTCTCTGCCATTTGGTCTTCTATATCACTAATTCTTTCTTCTGCCTCATTTATTCTATCAGTAAGAGCCTCCTTTTTTTATTGTACCTCATTAATAGCTTTTTTTAGTTCTACTTGATTAGATTTTAGTTCTTTTATTTCTCCAGAAAGGGATTTTATTTCTCCAGAAAGGGATTCTTTAATGTCTTCTATGCTTTTTTGAGCCCAGCTAGCACCTTGATAACTATCATTTTTAATTCTATTTCTGACATATTACTAATGTCTGTATGAACTAGGTCTCTAGCCATCACTACTGTCTCTTGTGCTCTTTTTTTTTTTGCGGTGAGTTTTTTTACCTTGTCATTTTATCGAGCTAAGAATAGATGAGTGAGCGAGAAAAATACTCAGGAGTTCTGCAGTTTTCACTGATTGATGAACTTAGTCTTGGCTGGATATTCTCACTGATCTTCTGGGGTAGGGGCCTTTTACCTTGATTCTCAAATGTCTTTGCCCGAGACAGAATTGCCCCCCCCTTTCCCAGATTGGGCCAAGGAATTCGCTCAGATTCGCTCTCGGGAGTCTTTGTTCCCTTATTGCGGTCCGTGCTGCCCTGGAAGCCGGGAATGCAAATGGCGGCCTCCCAGTCTCCAGCCGGAGGAGCTGAGCACTCAGGGCCCCCCTTCAGAACCCAGCAGATTACTGCTGTGCGCTCCCGTGCTGCTCCTCCTAGAGAAGGAAGGAGGGGATCTCTCTGGAGCTGCCCCCCTGCAGCATCCCCGCTCATAGAACTGCGACCGGATTGTGTCCTAGATCACGGTAAGTCCAAACTGAAAGCGCACTGCGCAACTCCTTCTCTGCTGCCGGCTTCTCCGCCCCAATACCTGGGAGCTCTCCTGCACTCAGACACCCCCGGTCCCTTTGTGACCTCACGGGTCCTAAATCACACTGTTCCCTCGAGGGCTAAACCCCCACTTAGCCTCTGGAGCGATGTCCCTCAGAAGAGCATACTCTAAAAGTTCCAATTTCGTGCTTCAGGGCTCTGCAGCTGCTGTGAGCCGGCCCCTTCTCTCTTCCTGTTGCTTTAGATTTGCTTTTCCAAACGTCCTACCTTTTGGAAAGTGGTCGATTTTCTGCTCCTAGAATTGCAGTTCTTCCTCTCTTTTCTCTCCTGTTGTGTATGCTGGCTTTTAGAATGGTTTGAGAACTATCTAGATGAACTTCTGTTATCCGACTCTATCTCAACTTCCTACTTCTCCGCCATCTTGCTCTGCCCCCCTCCCACTAAAATTTTAATAAATCTTTGTGAACAATGTTCTAGAAGTTCCATAAGCCCTGGTGTAAGTTTATTGATAGCTGTTATTTGAGACACTTAATTGCTTTTTCATTTCTTTAGCATTGTATATATTTTTAATTTAATTTAATTTAATTAATTTTATTTTTTTTTTCAGTGTTCCAAAATTCATTGTTCATGTACCACACCCAGTGCTCCATGCACTATGTGCCTTCCTCAATACCCACCCCCAGGCTCAGCCAACCCCCCAACCCCCACCCCTCAAAACCCTCAGTTTGTTGCTCAGAGTCCACAGTCTCTCTTGGTTCATCTCCCCTTCAGATTTCCCCCAATGCACCCTTCCTTTCCTTCTCCCAATGTCCTCTGTTTTTCTTTATACTCCTTTCCTTATAATTCACACATAAGTGAAACCATATGATAATTGACTCTCTCTGCTTGACTTACTTCACTCAGCATAATTTCTTCCAGTCCTGTCCATGTTGATACAAAAGTTGGGTATCCATCTTTTCTTATGGAGGCATAATATTCCATTGTATATATGGACCATATCTTCTTTATCCATTCTTCTGTTGAAGAGCATCTTGGCTCTTTCCACAGTTTGGTGATTGTGGCCATTGCAGCTATGAACATTGGGGTACATGTGGCCCTTCTTTATACTGCATCTGCATCTTTGGGGTAAATATCCAGTAGTGCAATTGCAGGGTCACAGCATAGCTCTATTTTTAATTTCTTGAGGAATCTCCACATTGTTTTCCAAAGTGCCTGCACTAACTTTCATTCCCACCAACAGTGTAAGAGGGTCCCCCTTTTTCACATCCTCTACAACATTTGTTGTTTACTGTCTTGTTGATTTTGGCCATTCTAACTGGTGTAAGGTGGTATATCTATGTGGTTTTGATTTGAGTGTACCTGATGGCTAATGCTGATGAACATTTTTTTTTTATGGGTCTGTTAGCCTTTTGTATGTCTTCTTTGGAGAAGTGTCTGTTCATGTCTTCTGCCCATGTTTTGAAGTGATTATCTGTTTTGTATATTATTTTTTGAGCTTGATTTTCCAGCTCTTCCCTTGAGTTATTTTTTAATTTCTGATGTTATTTTGTTCTATTATTACAAGTTCATTTTCATTTTCTGAGTGTTCTTTTTTTATATCACTTTATTCTTATTTCATGGATGCAATAGCTCTCTCATCTCTCTGGGAATACAAAAAATAATTCCTTTGAAAGTATTGTCTTTATGTATAGGTTTTGTTTATCCCAAATTTTAAAAAATAATTCCTATTTGAATTAGTCTCTTTATTTTCTGTTAAAGGTTTTCTTCACATACCTCAGGGCTTCACTCCTGCTTAAGGATGAAATAGTTGGGGTGTCTAAGTGGCTCTGCCTTCTGGTTAAAGTGGGTTAAAGCCTCTGCCTTCAGCTCAGGTCATGATCTCAGAGAGTCCTGGAATCTAGCCCCACATTGGGCTCTCTGCTTGGCAGGGAGCTTGCTTCCCCCTCTCTCTCTCTGTCTACTTGTGATCTCTCTCTCTCTCTCTGTGAAGTAAATAAATAATTTTTTTTTAAATAATGAAATAGTCAACAGCCGGTTAGAAATTCTGTAGGTGTAGCAGGCAGGCAGGCAGGCAGGATGCTTCTCAAATATGAGTCATCTGGTTGGAACTTTTTGTTTTCAGGGAACTGCCCATGTCAGGTCTCTAGATCTTTTCTCTTATAATAGTAAGAGGGTCCTGGTTAAACTCTTCTAGTCACTGCCTGGTAGATATAATTCTAGCTATCATTATTTTCAGAGGCAATTAGAGAAGAGTGCCTCAATATGCAAAGTCATCTCTTTATTTTAAGCACACTACTGCTGCCCTTAACTGTCGTTTTGATTACTCAATTCAGAGATGCTTTGTGTGATATCTGAAAAGAAAAAATCAAAAATTCTCTATCAGGAGATTCTGCAGAGTCTATTTATATGAAGTATGGAGATAATCTGGGGATCTTACTGCCTCCTAAATAGACCTTCCACTGATCCTATTTGTACCATTAAGTTTCTCTTCATTTTTACAAATATCCACTGCTGTTAATTCATCAGGTTGGACAGTGGTTTCCTCTATATTACCATTTAGAGTTATGGGGTCTACTACTTGACCACTTCTCTGCTTTCTACCATTCATATCTTCTCCATTTTTTCTTTCTTGTATTTATTACTTTCAAAAATTCCTTTTATGTCATTTTACTCTTATTTTAGTGAAGCTTCAGGAGAAAATGTATATAAATGCACATAATCGGTTTGCTATGTTTAATTTGAAGTCCTTTCAGGTATGTTCAGTATAAACTTGATCCTTATTATTTTCCTGATTCTGTTTTGCTTTACTCTATTTTATTTTATCCCATCCTCTAAACATATACCATTTAGAGATGGTATTATTAATTCCCATGGAAACAGACAGGTTAACCAAAATTTGTACATGTCAGTTTTGAGCCTAGGATCAAATCCAAAACCAATGTTTTAACATTAAAGGAACTTTATTTTTAATCTGTAAGATAAATTTATGATGATTCACAGTCCTCACAAAGAGTCAATATAGAAAAAGTATTTCAATTTTATGGTGGTTAAATATTGTCCAATGTACAAAAACTGTAGCAATGACACAAAATAAGTGACTGTTACTGTGTCTATGAGTGATATATTTTATTTTATTTTATAACAATAAAGTGATATATTTTATTTTATTTTATAACAATTTGCAAGCATCTGAATATTATTGAGGACAAAACAATCCTTAATCTTTAGACCAGTTTTCCAAAACTTATTCAACAGTATTACAACTAATGATAATTAAAAGGGATTCATGCTACATTGATCAAACACCAACGCAAACCAAAACAGAAATGGTTTATCATTTATGAATAAATGTGTCAGTAAAATAAACAATTGTGTATTCCTTTATTTTTAGCACTTAGTAGGTCTTGATGATTAGTTGTTGAATGTTAGTTGAAAATGAAAGTGAAATCCTGCCACATAATTAGTTTCTTTGCAACCTCTAATTAATTTTATATTCTATTGCTATCTCTTTTTCCTACCTTTTTGTAAACTCTTCTAGTTTCTCATTTCTTATTTCCACAACTATTAAAAATCTCCCTAAGTGCTCTTCCTTTCACTTGCCATCAGTCCACCCTGACATAGTTGCATGATTTATAGAGCTATGAACCTAATAAAACTGTTTGATTATTAACCTGATACTACCTTGTATAAAAATAACATTTTGTGGTTTATAAAATTTATTGACTTTATTTTATCATTTAAAATTTCTTAGCTCTTTGTAGGAAACAGAGTATGTATCAATATTTCCTAATGAAAAAAACAAAATCTGGGACATTAACTCCCCACAGTCATATCCCTGGCTGTTAATAACAAGAAAACACTTGAATGCAGATATTTGGTACCCAATTCTGTTCTACATGTGAAACTGTAATAACATTCTATTCAAGATTCTTAAAAACCCTGTGACCAAAACTCTTAAGCAAAGAAACCTCCTCAACTGGCATTCAGATCTCTTAATAGCAATCTACCATTCTATTCCCATTTCTCATTTCTTCCATCATTCCGTGGTTTTACAGCAATATGTTTAAGGTTTTAAGTTCTGGATTTTTACTTTTCTCTCATGAGGGAACATATCTGGAAAATTCATCTTTATTATCTTTCATTGTGTAAGTGTTAATTAGTTCACAGTCTCCTTGTGGCATTCTCTGTCTCCCCTTGTCCTTAGAAACCACGTTAGCTTTGTTTCTAAAACATGTGGTGGTCAGATAAATATTTCATAGCAAATATAGGGATATATTAAACTTTCCAAGATAGATTTTCAGGCACTTTGGATAAATATATGGTTATGTTTAGTTTAATTTGTAGAATATCCTTTGAACCACACTGTTTATGTGAACAATAGTCGTTTGAGAATATCAAATGCCTCACAGTTATAAAATTTTTAGAATTTTGAAATGGATTGTAACTTTCTAAGGATCATAATATCATTTAACTGTAGTTAGTGTGAATCATATTACCCAAAATAGCCTGCAATTAGTCTCCTTTACTAAATTTATTCTGATTTTGTTACCTTAAAATTCAGGTACAATTCAAAAATACGACTCCAAGTAAGAAAAATAATGTGTATTTTATACGCACACACACACACACATACACGTATATACCCATATGTGTATATATATATATATATATATATATATATATATATATATATATATATGTATGTATTTGAGCTCACATATTCTAATCTTCTAAGTAATAAAAAGTTTGGTTTAGTCTTCAGTTTTCATGTGTATTGTTTAAGTCATTAAAATCTTGTGAGTTCCTACTGTTTGTGAAGCACTGTGCTTCCTAATAAAGGAGATAGGGAAATGAACACAATAGTTTCTACCTTCAAGACCTTTTGTTTTATATGGTAGAAGAGAAGAAGACAGACTCATAAATAACTACAAAATAAGAAAGAATATAATTAATGTCCCAAGGGAACTACAAAGCATGTGCTCTGAGAGAATAGAGAAATCACTTACAGTTCGGAAAGTCAAGCAAAGACATAAAGTTAGGGCTGAATTGTATGTGCTAAAGAGAGAGAAAAGTTCTGTACGACTAAAAAGATTTATGTGCTAGAGGGAAAAGGGAATCACATAGATTGTGAAAGGTATTGAAACATAGGTCATGGAGTTTTCAAATGTTAACAGTAGACCAAACAGAGATACCATAGTCCATGGAGCAGAGAAATTACACAAAGCAGCAACTCAATTTTAAAATAAGTCTAACAATACTATGCAAGGTATATGAGAGGAGAATAAACATCATTAGTGCTCATTTTAGTTTGAAGCCTTAGAAAACCAAGGCTTATATTAATGTATCAGTTGTTCTTCAGGTAAACATTTCAACAGGGTAGATGAAGCCTAAATTTGTCCAATACCACTACCTAATGTCTCAGGATATACTATTAAGGCCAAGATAATCATAACTATAAACCTAAAACTGTATTTTCTTTTCCAACTAAGTGGATTTCCATTTATTTATTCAATTAATATTTATTCCTTGCCTGCTTTGTTCCAGGTGTGGTGATAACAGCAAGCAAAATAAGCATTATTCTTTCCTTCATCAATTGGGAAGCACATGTGATGTAGAATCCCAGCGTGCCAAAACACCTTATTTTTTGGAAACTTGTCGCTATCTAATTTCTCATTTTAACATGTTGGCAGCTTTAGAATCCAGATTTTTCTGAAAAATATAGTAATAAATATGTTCTATCCTTTGCACTTGAACAAGGCAGTTTTAAGAAATGTTTTACCTTAATGCAAGGGAAAAGAATTGGAGGTTTGGTGTATTAGAGAGAGCCTGTTCAAAGCTTTATTTGAGACTGTGTTGCAGGCACAGGGTAATTCGCTGATGGGAAAACATTTTTCTTTTTGGTGTTTTCTTTTTCTTCTTCTTCTTTCATTTCGCATCTCAAAACCAACTTCCTGGTTAGGAATAATCATAAGATACTTTGTAAACTAACAGAAAAATACAGGTTTTTTAGGAAACCCTCTTTTAGTAGTCCTCGTTCTTAAGCCAAGACTTTGAAATAAAGTGTATTCTGAGTTGTTTTCTGAAAGCAATCCTTGGAAATGGTTTATTGATGACATCAGGAAGCTTGACTAAATTTTATAATTTATGAGGATGGGATTATTATATAAATATCTTCTTTGTCATCCTTTTTACTCAGGCAATTATGAAAATCATAATAAAGTGTTAGTCTTACTCCAAGTGGTATTTTTAAGCCTTGGGATGTTTATATGAGTCTCTCTTAATTTTTTGGTTTATAACCAAACTTGATAAGATAAAGGACTTTCAGTACTGGTCAAGAATGAACACATTAAGACTTTCTTCATAGATATCTCATCAAAAGCTGAGACACCCCTCTCCCCACCACCACTTGCCCAATATTCTAGGAGGCAGTTATTTATTTGGGTGTGTGTGTAATAAATAGATGTTACTACAAGGTTTGTACTCCACTAACAGGTTCCTTTGGAAAGAATGAAGTTGACAAGTAGAGTTTAAAGTGAGATTCTCTAATCCTTGAAAAAATCTGCCTTTTAAAAGATAAATAATCAGCAGGCAAGATTGTGGAAAATTCATGTGTTCTGTTAGATTATCTAGATTTTTTAAATTATTCTTAGAGAACTCCTCCAGTAGTTTCTTATGAGTATCTGGTTAATTTTAGCCTTCTGTTGTCAGCATGGCATAGAGTTTACTTGCTTAGCAAGGGAATTTGCCATTATGTATAGAAAACCTACCTGTAAGGTTGTTTTTTCAGGGAGGCCACTATGCGGCTTCGAAATTGAAATATATTTTTGTACCCAAGAGACCCTGCAGTACAGGACATATTTCATATATGCTAATTAAAGCAAATGGGCACAAGTGGCCACTGAAGTAGGACACAGCAAAAGGGGGAAATAATTAAAACTTACATTTATGAAAGTATTTATTTATCAGAAGTTTGATTTAGAATAGGAATATTGTCACAGCTATAAATATTAGGGTTGCTTGCTTATTTCTTTAGAGTCTAGGGTGAAGAGAAATGCTGGACCAGGTATAAATTTGAATCCATTTTGCAAAGTGAATTCTAAAACTATTTTTCTTTGAAATAGAGCTCCTTCCAAAATGATTAAATATGAATGAATCTGCAGTTACCGCGTTTCCGTGCTATTTTAGGTGTCAAGGGAGAAGGAAATATTTGACAACTTAGTTCAACTTTCTATGAATAAAAATAATGTCCAAATGAAGCATTTGCATTTCAACATTATCAGATTACGTCATAGCATGACCTTCTCTTAGAATAATATATGTAAACAAACTTCCCTATTCTATTTTCACATATTCATACCCTATGCTATTCTCGCATAGTACAATAGTAGTTGAAATGATTAATCAGGTCCTTATTTGAAAGCTCTTTAATCTTGAGCAAAGATGCAAAGTATTGATTGTTATCCAACAGTCGGCCTTGATTTGGTTGTTTAAATCTAAATGTGATTATTTTTGAAGTTTGCATTTGCTGTATGGAAATTATCATGAAATGAAACAACACATTGTTTCATTTTACTGTATCGAGCAGATTAATCTTTTTAAAGAAATAGTCTTCCAGATATCAGAATTTGAATTATTTTCTAATGTTTTTCTGTTTGCTCAAAGCCACTACACAGTGATATTACATTGAATTATCAAAAAAATCTATCACAAAGCATTTAACAATTTTGAATGTAAGAATTTTGCAATATATTTCCAGTTTAAACACAGAGATAAGCAGCAATAATATGTTACTGGACAAACTATAGATCCATTTGTCTATTTCTCAGTAGTGCCTGCTTATGTTACGATGAAATCAGTTTTTCTTTAGTGTTCTAAAATGAGAGGAATAGTTTTAGCACTTTGCATTATTATCAGGATGATGCTGGGAAAATATGCAAAAGATACCTTTCTATTTTCTCAGAAAAATAAAAAGCATTCTTTCATTTCCCGTCTTTGTTACTTTTAGTTTTCTTCCTTCCTTCCTTTTGTTTTTCCTTCTTTTACTTTGGAAAAAATATTTGAAACAGAAAACCACTGCATGAATATTTTCAGTGTATGACTATTGTCTTCTTCTAGATAGTATTCAGTCTTAAGAAATTTGGGAATCTCTTAATTTTCTTAAATGGTATAGTTACAAACCCACAAATCATACTTGCCACACAGTAAAAATTACTCAGTGTCTTTCAGACATTAAGAATATTTTTTACTTTGGGTCACCTGGGTGGCTCAGTGGGTTAAAGCCTCTGCCTTCAGCTCAGGTCATAATCTCAGGGTCCTGGGATCAGGCCTTGCATCAGGCTCTCTGCTTACCAGGGAGCCTGCTTCCCTCTCTCTCTCTCTCTCTCTGTCTGCCTCTCTGCCTACTTGTGATCTCTCTCTCTGTCAAATAAATAAATAAAATCTTTTTTTTAAAAAAAGGATATATTTTATTTCAAGAAAAATTATCATGTAATCTGTAGCCCTCTTATTTAACTGGTATATGTGTGACACGTCTGTTTTTACGGTGGGGAGGTATGAATCTTAGCATGAGTCACCAGGTAGAAGAGTTTTTCTGAATGCCATTTGTAATGAATACTTAGTGATCATGATTACCAGCACATTTCCAACATGGTCTATGTACAGTTGTCTGTAACTTACTCTACACTTTTGTTTTTTATTGCTTAGCAGGAGCTTTTGTTGAGTTTCAACTAATTTCTCAAAGTCCAATACTTTGAGACTTTTTTAAAATTATCAGACTCTTGCCTGATAATTTATATTCTTGTGTATAGTATGCCATCACTGAGTTAAAATTGCTACGTATTCTCCTCTCATATTCTGAAGGATCCATGGTGTTTTGTTTTAAATTACTTTCATAAAGTTAATATATTTTCTTCACTACTGTCCTTTATCCATTAATAAATCATACATTTAAACCAATAGGTTATTATTAAAAGTTACTGCCCTCTAAATTTTCCTTTTTAAATACTTTTGCAATCTAAAGCATTTGCAGATGCCTCACTGACATGATTAGCATTTGGCTATTTTCTTGCTATATGTGCAAACATTTCTAAATTTCTCTTACCAAGAATGGAGTTACCTATGAGAATTGATATTTTAAACCTAAGGCTATTTTTCAGAAATTGTATATAAAAACATATCCTCACTGCAAAGATGAAAATAGTTTGCTGCAGGGAGCCTGGGTGGCTCAGTTGTTGGGCAACTGCCTTTGGATCAGGTCATGATCCTGGTGTCCCTAGATCGAGTCCTGCATCGGGCTCCCTCCTCAATGGGGAGTCTGCTTCTCCATCTGACCTCTTCCTCTCTCTCATTCTCTCTCTCTCTCTCAAATAAATAAATAAATAAATAAATAAATAATAAAATCTTTTAAAAAATAGTTTGCTGCAGAAACTATTGTGAAATTTTGAGAATCTTCCTTGTTCAATTCTATTTGTAAAAAAAAATCCATTCCGATGAAAATGGCATTCTTTCACAGCTGAAATTGTATTTTATTAACATCAACAAGGGATTAGATAAATTCTAGGAGTTTTGCCTAAATTAACTCTCTTTCTTCTCTATCATTTATAAAAATTATCTTCATCTTATTCTATCTAGAGTCAGAGTCATTTGATTGCTTGCTTGCTTTTTTCTTCATTTTTAATTCCCTTATAGTATTACCTGTTTCCATCCTGAGGGAGTTCATGTTACTACCATATATATATTCTCATGTAATTTCTTTAACTTATATAATAACTTACATGTCATATAGACATCTATGCTTATGTACTTATATAAATAAAAACTGTGTATTACTCTTTATTTTATAATCTTTAATTTTCTCTATCCAGAAATATTCATATAAATACAGACAGATGAACTGAACTGATATATATTCCCTATATAGCCAAGTAATATTCCATATTGTGAATGCATTATATTTTATTAACTCTCTTACTAATTGCAAATGATCTTCTAGCTTTTCCTATTATAAATTACATAAACATTTTCATAGTATTTATTTTTTTTTAAATTTTATTTATTTATTTGACAGAGAGAGAGAGAGACAGAGCATAAGCAGAGAGGCAGGCAGAGAGAGAGGAGGAAGCAGGCTCCCTGCTGAGCAGAGACCCCCCCCCCAATGCAGGGCTCTATCCCAGGACCCTGAGATCATGACCTGAGCCGAAGGCAGAGGCTTTAACCCAATGAATCACCCAGGCACCCCATATATTTCTTTATTCTTGTTGGTGAGAATTCCATCCAAATTTTTAACATAATATTCAAAAATAAATGATAAAGGAGAGAATTGAGACAATTACTTATGTAGTCTATTTCAATTAGGTATATAATTCTATAATTTATTTCTTATATATTTTAATGTTATGAAACCTAGAATACTTATTAATTTATTCATTTAATTTTATGTTTACCACTTAAGACAGTTTATTTTTAAAATATTTATTTATTTATTTTAGAGAGATCAAGAGAGTGGAGTGGATGGGCAGAAAGAGAGGGAGAGAGAAACTCAAGCAGACTGCTTACTGAGTGTGGAGCCTGACACAGGGCTTGATCTCATGACCCTGAGATCATCATGTTAGCCATATCCAAGAGTCAAATGCTCAACTGAGTTCACCATCCAGGCACCCCAGAACAGTTTAAATTTAAGAAATACTTTTTGAGTATATTATAAGAAACACAATGCATGTGAAATGTATATGATTTAAGATGATATGCTGAAACTTTTTTCTAACATAAAACTTAAATAGTGGGCCATTATCAGAGAGGTATTAGCTCAGAACTATTTAGATTGCTTTTTTTTTTAATTTAGTCCAGTGGACAATTTCTAAACTAATTTTATCTCTGTATACCCGTAGTCTTAAAATCCTGGTAGTGTAACCCCATTCTTAATAGGCCTCTAGTAGTCAAGATGCAATTTCTCCATAACAAAAGTGGAAGAATCTATTCTTCTATTTTTTCTTTCATACTTTCTAGCAACTTTGTTACACCATTATGTACCTAGTGATTGTTTGATTAAATTGCTAAAGTGAGAAACATTCAGATAGAAACTTGTAAAAGTAACAAAATTAATATTAATTCACAATTTTAAATTTCTTGATAATGATTGCTACATGACTTCAATATTTTCTGTACAAGACTATATGTATAAGTTGAATAAATTAAATTTGACCTCTGATAATGGGAAGGGAGAAAAAGCAGTGGGTTTCATAACACGAAAATTAGGTGGGAAAAAACATGATGCGAAAACATGAGGAGTGACATTATTAACAGAATTAACAACAGCAGATCCTATCTACTCGTTCCTTCTAAATGCAATTGAAATGAGAGTGAAAAATAATGAATAAAGTAAAAACACACAGAAACAAAAAGATAAGGAGAAAAAATGATGAAAAATATCAACAGATTTGAAAGCCAGCATGGGAAAGTTTAGTAAAAGCCCTAGTAAAAAAGAGAAAATTCCAATTAAAAGGGACTAGAAAGAGGAAGAGGAACATAGAGTAAGATCATTTGCCCTGAAGAACCTGTAGGAATCACTGGGTGTGATTTTATTTTTAAAATAAAAATATTAAATAAAAAATTAAAATAAATTAAAAAACCTGAGTATCATATTGGTAAGTTAAGCATAATTTACATAATGATTGGTAAAAGAATATATATTTATTCTCAATTTTCCTAAAACTTGAAATAGTAATTAACAACAGATATAAAATCAATCGACAACATTTACATATTTAAAAGTTGAATAAAAAAAAGTTGAATAAGAGACTGGAAATCAATTTGTTACCAAAAAAATCCATTTTTCTTGCCTCTAATTAACTTTTATTAGTTACCCGTCCCTCATCCAGTGATCATTTTCTTGTTAGTTGCTTGACAGTAATAAAAACATTTCCAGACCCAATAATTACAGTGTGTTTGTGGGTGCGGGGGGGCTGTCTCACACCAACAAACAGTTCTCAGACACCAGGAAATGTGGACAAAGACCAAATATATGTGAGAAATATATTTTAGTCATCTGAATAACCAAATATATATATTTCTTAGAAGTCACAATATCACACCCAATGTAAGCTTGTTTTTGTTTTGGCTTCAATCATGTATTTGAGCCTTTTTCTTTATTTCACTGATTTATGTTTGCCTGTGTTGCCTTCCCACTGAGATTGCAAGTTTCTTCTTCTTCTATTTTTTAACCTCAGCCTATGCTTAATTTAGGCAGTATTGACTTGATATTTGCTGTGTTGAATATTCCCCATTTCTTATGAGGAATTTATCTGTTTGATTGTAAGGCCATTGAAGCTAGAACCTGTGGTTTCTGTGTTTTATAGCATTTCCTGATTTCCAGGGGAAACTGGTAACTGTTAAAAATGAACAAATCTTAGTATACTTCAAAAATTAGTTTGGCTGAACATCACTGAAAACAGACCTTTCTTAGCTTTCCACTCCATTCTCCATTATCAAATAGAATCATTTTTCAGTGGAGAATAGCATGCTGAAAATAGATTGAAGTAACAAAGCTTATGTAAACAAGGGAGCATCATTCCATATATCTAAATTGCTGACCATAGATCCACTACTCATAAAGAATCTACTGGGTGACATGTTACTAGTAAAGTGGGATCTTCCAGTCAAAACGAAGCCATTATTCTAGTACATTTCATGCTCAGTGAAAACAGATTTATAACATATAAAGAGTCCTTTATTAAATACGTTTTTAGTTCACTAAAAAACAGATTTACAATTCAGGAGCAACCCATTGCCTAACATGTTTTCAGCTACTGAAATAGATTTACTACTCAGAAACAACCCATTATCTAACATGTTTCCAGTTCACTGAAAACAGATTTACAACTCATACATAGCCATTATCTAACATAGTTCCAGCTCACTGAATATTGATTTAGAATTCATAAACAGCCCATTATCTGACAAATTTTCAGCTCACTGAACAGATTTGCAAATCATAAACAACCTATTATCTCCCACATTTCCAGCTCACTGAAAGTAGATTTACAGTGTATAAACAATCCATTATCTCACATGTTCCAGTTCACTGAAGATTGATACAGAACTCACAAAGAACCCCAAGGAGTCAAGGTTCCACCTTGGACAATAAATAAATAAATAAATAAATAAATAAATAAATAAATAATATTGAATAAGAAATAATCATATTTGATCTTAATGACTATTTTGTATCAATAGATATGTAGAGATTTAATCTGTTATTTTCAATCTATAAGTAGTATATAAAAGAAAAACAATTGAATGAATTTAAAGGTCTGATGACTACATTTTCGTGTGTTCTTAAACATTCCTGTATTAATTTTTGAAAATTTAGAAAATGAAAGCAATGCTATTAAAAATGATCATTTTTTGGGTAGCTTTATTTTTATAATCTTTATTTCTAAAGATTATTTAAATCTTACTCTCTTACAGTGTGTGGAAACATTAGAACATATTTATGTTTTTTGAATTAACATACTGAATTCCATTAGAAGTTTTTTTTTTTATTTTAAAAATTTTTATTTATTTGATAGAGTGAGAGAGAGAGAGAGAGAATGAGTGCATGAGCGGGGAGGGGGGCAGGGGAGCAGAGGCAGAGGAAGAAGCAGACTACCTGGTGAGTAGGAAGCCCATTGCAAAACTCTCTCCAAGGACCCTGGGATCTTGACCTGAGAGGAAGGTGGATGCTTAACCAATTGAGCCACCCAGGCGCCCTCTCCATTAGAAGTTTTTAAAAACAAATAACAAATGTTAAAAGTAGATAAACTTCCTCATAATATGTTTACTAGGCAGTTAATTATTTTTTTTTATTTTACCAGTGTGAAAAGACTTTTTACTCCATAGTATCCAGAAGTCAAACCTTTATTTTAAGCCTTATTATTACAATTAATCATTACTCTTTTATTCATTGTTAACCAACTCAAACTTGTGAAATTACAATGAGAAATTTTTCATTGAAAATACTCTGAGCTTATAGTAGTTGAATAAATTTTGTGGCATGTGTTTATACTCTAAAAAAATAAAATTAAAAAATAAAATAGTAGAGCTTAAATTAAAAATATTAAATGTCATATTATTTTAATATATATTAACTTTTGAATGTTACTTTTTAGACTTTTTAATATAGAAACTTTCAAATAAACACAAAAGTGGTAAGTCTAATTAATCCAATGGGCCCATTGACCCATTTCAGCTAGCATCAACATGCAGACAGTTTTATTTCATCTGTTCAAAATTTCCTTCCCCCCAACACACACACACACACACACACACACACACACACACACACACACACACACATTACCATTGTATTACTTTAAAACAAAATCTAGATAACATATTATCTTATAATTAAATACTTCGACACATAACAAGAGATACTTTTGTTTTTAACATAATACATAATTAAAATTAAATACTCCCTTAATATCTGTCATTTCATATCAAGCTTACTACTTACCTTATAAATGTATTTTTTAATTTTACACCATGAACCAGACATTATATATATTTATATCTATTATATATTAAATATATAAACATATATTTAGCTATAATTATGTAAATTAATTTTTTATGTAGAATTTATTATCCTTATTTTCAATGTTGTCCCATAATTTACTCATACTCTTTGTGTAGGAGAATGATTCAATGTATTATCTAAAATAGTATATGAAATTGGGGCACCTGGGTGGCTAAGTGGGTTAAAGCCTCTCCCTTTGGCTCAGGTCATGATCTCAGGGTCCTGGGATCAAGCAGAGTATCAGGGTCTCTGCTCAGCAGGGAGCCTGCTTCCCCCTCCTCTCTCTGCCTGCCTCTCTGCCTGCTTGTGATCTCTTTCTCTCTGTCAAATAAATAAATAAAATCTTTTTAAAAAAATAGTATATGAAATAATAATATGTTTGTAGTATTTTTAAGACAGGTATGATTACTTTTTTTTCCTTTTCCTCATAAATTAATGCCCTTATTTTCATTACTATCACTTCCATTAAATAAAGAAACCAAGATTATCATATGTCCTTCATGAAAAACACAGCATTCAGCATGGAGCAGTCCTCAGTGAATACTTGTTGAGTTGATTAATGAACAAAATTAGATAAGTAGCAGGAAATTTTCCTAAGATTTAGTCTGTTGGTATGATGTAAAATAATGAGGAAATCAGTGAGTTTCTGGGCCTATCTTACTGTGTTTTCATCAGTAGGGCAATTATAAGGATTTTCTATCTTTGGAAAATCATGTTTTCCACTGTCAGTGTGGAAAAAAACTTTCCTTCTACCCTTTTAGTTTCTGTGGCTGAAATAACAATAAAAATGGCATAAGGCGGATTAACAGGAGAAAAAATAATTTAATTATGTATTTAGGAGAGCCTTACAAAGCCATTGAGATTCAAGGGTAATTATGTGCTATCCTGAGCTAATGAGTGGGATAGGGGTCTGGGGCTTCAAAGATGAATAGGGTAATTTAATGGGTGAATGAATGAAAAAAGGATGAAAAAGGATAGAAAAAAAAAAGCAGGTATTTGGTAATTAGATTGTTGCCCAGATATATAGATAGGTCTCTCAGTAAAAGTTATCTCTAGGAGTAGTTCTCTTTCTGGATCTTCATATCTAAATTCTTCTGGATAGTTAAGGGAGGGGTGCATTTTTTTTTCCCTTTAGTTTGCTGGGTCTTGTTTGCCTCAGCACAAAATAATCCACACTATTAAAGTGACATATTTTGGGGTAGCTTACTCTAAGCCTTTTCACTACCAAGCTGTCCACTCCCCTATATTATGGAATATCATACATCAATATATATGGGATAATTTATTTCTGTGAAGTTAAAATAAAAATCATGCAAAATATTCTATATGCTTTTATTTTTCAAGATACATAATATTTCTACAAAAGGAGGGTATCTGTGTTTTCTATGAAAACACCATATGTAAAAATCATGTTAGCCTGGATATCTATCAGCTGTACTACATTTCACAGAATAAAATAACTTCACATGTATCAAGCTCTATAAAATTTTTGAACTTAAAATATGAGAGGAGAGAAAGAAAATATGCTCTCTTTTAATTTAAACTAACCACTTTGTGATACATTAAACTTCTACTCTTGTTTCTGAATATACTTTGTCAATTTTTGTTCCTAATTAATTCTATTTTAGCTGTCAGATGGGCATTTAGTTTGCTATTTTTTCAAAGGTACATGCTTTGTGATTTTGCTGGTAACATTTTTTTTTTAGGTTTGATTTTTTTGAACTTTATTTAGATATAATTGACATATAACATTGTGTAAGTTTAAGGTGTGCAATTTGCTTATTTGATACACTTATATACTGCAATATAATTACCACTATAGCCTCTTCTCATACCTCCATTCCATGATATAATAACCATTTTTTTCTTATGATAAGAACATTTGAGATCTACTCTCTTGCCATTTTTTTGTATTTAATACAGTATTATTGTCTATAATCCCTTATGAATTTATTAGTGGAAGTCCATAGTTTTTTTTTTTTATTATTTATTTATTAGGAAAGAGAGAGAGTGAGAGAGAGCAGGTCGGAGTGAGAAGCGGACTCCCCATGGAGCCGGGAGCCCGATGCGGGACTCGATCCTGGGACTCCGGGATCATGACCCGAGCCAAACGCAGTCGCTCAACCAACTGCGCCACCCAGGGGCCCGGAAGTCCATAGTTTTGACCAACATTGCCCCATTTCTTCTATCCCCCAGTGTCTAACTTTCTACATATGGAAATGAAATGAAACAAAATCTCTCTGAAATTTTTCTCTTGATTTCTTATAAACTTTTCCTATAATTATTTGAAATTACTAAAAATCCCTAAGTGAAACCAATAAGATTTTCTTTTTATGAATCAGACAAATAATCCAAGGAGATTGGACACACATACACACACACAATTAATATAAGCAGAAAAATCAAAAGTTTAGAAAATTACAATACTGGCTAAAAGCAGTAGCTTCAAACAGCAAGAAATGGAAAGATGAAAGGGAAAGAGCAGCAGAGAGAATTTTCTTGTGTAAGAACATACTTGAATAACGTGATGATAAAAATAAATTTTAAAAGAAAATTTTGCAGTGCCTTTGCCAAAAAAATATTATTCATCTTCCTTTAGTATTTTTCTAACATAATCCATCTTATTAATGAGACTATCCATTATGATTTTCCTACTCTCTGAAAAATTTTTAAATATCTTTTTATTTTATTTTATGTTTTTAATTAATTATTTTTTATTAACTTATAATGTATTATTTGCCCCAGGGTACATGTCTGTGAATCATCAGACTTACACATTTCACAGCACTTACCATAGCACATACCCTCCCAAAAGTCCATAACCCAGCCACCACCCTATCCCTTCCCACCCCAACTCGCAGCCACCCTCAGTTTGTTTCAGGAGTTTAGGAGTATCTTATGGTTTGTCTCCTTCCTGATGCCATCTTGTTTCATTTCCCTCCACAACCCCCCCACGACCCCCGCCCTGCCTCTCAAATTCTTCATATCAGAGAGATCATATGATAATTGTCTTTTCTCTGACTAACTTATTTCGTTTATCATAATACCCTCAGTTCCATCCACATTGTTGCAAATGGCAAGAAATTTCATTTCTTTGATGACTGCATAGTATTCCATTATATATATATTATATTCCATTCCATTATAATATATATATATTCCCCTTCTTCTTTATCCATTCATCTATTGATGGACATTTAAGTTCTTTCCATAGTTTGGCTCTTGTGGACATTGCTGCTATAAACATTCAGGCACATGTGACCCTTCGGATCAATACATTTGTATCTTGAGGGTAAATACAAAGTAATGTGATTGCTGGGTTGTAGGGTAGCTCTATTTTCAACATTTTGAAGAAGTTCCATACCGCTTTCTAGAGTGGCTATAACAGGTTGCATTGCAACCAACAGTGTAGGAGGGTTCCCCTTTCTCCGCATCCTTGCCAACATCTGTCCTTTCCTGACTTGCTAATTTTAGCCTTTCTGACTAGTGAGAAATGGTATCTCACTGTGGTTTTGATTTGTATTTCTCTGATGCTGAGTGGTGTTGAGCAATTTTTCATGTGTCTGTTGGTGATTTGGATGTCCTCTTTGCAGAAATATCTGTTCATATCTTCTGCCCATTTCTTGATCAGATTATTTGTTCTTTGTGTGTTGAGTTTGAGAAGTTCTTTATAGATTTTGACTACTAGCCCTTTATCTGATATGTCATTTACAAATATCTTCTCCCATTCTGTTAGTTGTCTTTGGGTTTTGTTGACTGTTTCCTTTCCTTTGCAAAAGCTTTTGATCTTGATGAAGTCCCAGTGGTTCATTTTTGCCCTTGCTTCCCTCACCTTTGGTGATGTTTCTAGGAAGAAGATGCTGCAGCTGAAATCAGAGAGGTTGCTGCCTGTGTTCTCCAGGATTTTGATGGAGTCTTGTCTCACATTGAGGTCTTTGATCCATTTTGAGTCTATTTTTTGTGTGTGGTGCAAGGAAATGGTCCAGTTTCATTCTTTTGCATGTGGCTGTCCAGTTTTCCCAACACCATTTGTTGAAGAGACTGTCTTTTTTCCACGGGATATTCTTTACTGCCTTGTTGAAGATTAGTTGACCATAGAATTGGGGGTCCATTTCTGGGCTCTCTATTCTGGTCCATTGACCTATGTGTCTGTTTTTGTGCCAGTACCACACTGTCTTGATGATTACTGCTTTGTAATAGAGCTTGAAGTCTGGAATTGTGATGCCGCCAACTTTCATTTTCTTTTTCAACATTCCTCTGGCTATTTGGGGTCTTTTATGGTTCTGTATAAATTTTAGGATTATTTGTCCATTTCCTTGAAATAAATGGATGGTATTTTGATAGAGATTGCATTACATGTGTAGATTGCATTAGGTAGCAAAGACATTTTCACAGTATTTGTTCTTCCAATCCATGAGCATGGAATGTTTTTCCATTTCTTTGTGTCTTCCTCAATTTCTTTCATAAGCACTTTGTAGTTTTCTGAGTACAGATTCTTTGCCTCTTTGGTTAGGTTTATTCCTAGGTATCTTGTGACTTTTGGGTGCAATTGTAAATGGAATCGACTCCTTAATTTCTCTTTCTTCTGTTTTGCTGTTGGTGTATAGAAATGCAACAGATTTCTGTGCATTAATTTTATATTCTGACACTTTACTGAATTCCTATATGAGTTCTAGCAGACTTGGAGTGGAGTCTTTTGGGTTTTCCACATAACGTATCATATTATCTGCAAAGAGTGAGAGTTTGACTTCTTCTTTGCCAATTTGGATGCCTTTTATTTCTTTTTGTTGTCTGATTGCTGAGGGTAGGACTTCTAGTATTATGTTGAATAGTGTTCCTGATCTCAGGGGAAAAGCTTGCAGCTTTTCCCCATTGAGAATGATATTCGCTGTGGGTTTTTCATAGATGGCTTTGATGATGTTGAGGAATGTGCCATCTATGCCTATACTGTGAAGAGTTTTGATCAAGAAGGATTCTTGTACTTTGTCAAATGCTTTTTCAGCATCAATTGAGAGTATCATATGGTTCCTGTTCTTTCTTTTATTAATGCGTTGTATCACATTGATTGATTTGTATGTTGAACCAAACCTTGCAGCCCAGAAATAAATTCCACTTGTTCTTGGTAAATAATCCTTTTAATGTACTGTTGGATCCTATTGGCTAGTATTTTGGTGAGAATTTTTACATCCGTGTTCATCAAGGATATTGGTCTGTAATTTTCCTTTTGGATGGGGTCTTTGTCTGGTTTTGGGATCAAGGTAATGCTGGCCTCATAAAATGAGTTTAGAAGTTCTCTTCTCATTTCTATTTTCTGGAACAGTTTCAGGAGAATAGGTATTCTTTAAATATTTTGTAGAATTCCCCTGGGAAGCCATCTGGCCCTGAGCTCTTGTCTGTTGGGGGATTTTGATGACTGCTTCAATCTCCTTAATGGTTAGGGGTCCCTTCAGGTTTTCTATTTCTTCCTGGTTGAGTTTTGGTAGTTTATATGTCTCTATGAATGCATCCATTTCTTCCAGATTGTTCAATTTGCTGGAGTATAGTTGCTCATAATATGTTCTTATAATTGTTTGTATTTCTTTGGTATTGGTTGTAATTTCTCCTCTTTCATTCATGATTTTTTTAATTTGGTTCCTTTCTCTTTTCTTTTTGATAAGTCTGGCCAAGGGTTTATCAATTTTATTAATTCGTTCAAAGAAACCGCTCCTAGTTTCGTTGATTTGTTCTACTGTTTTTTGTTTGTTTGTTTGTTTGTTTCTATTTCATTGATTTTTGCTCTGATCTTTATTATTCCTCTTCTTCTGCTGTGTTTAGGCTTTCTCTGCTCTTCTTTCTCCATCTCCTTTAGGTGTAGGATTATGTTATGTATTTGAGATCTTTCTTGTTTTTGAGAAAGGCTTGTATTGCTATATATTTTCCTCTCAGGACCACTTTTGCTGTGTCCCAGAGAATTTGAACAGTTGTGTTTTCATTTTCATTTGTTTCCATGAATTTTGTTTAATTCTTCTTTAATTTCCTGGTTAACTCATTCATTCTTTAGTAGGATGCTCTTTAGCCTCCATGTATTTGAGTTTTTTTCCAACTTTCCTCTTGTGATTGAGTTCTAGTTTCATGGCATTGTGGTCTGAAAATATGCAGGGAATGATCCCAAACTTTTGGTACCGATTGAGACCTGATTTGTGTCCCAGGATGTGATCTATTCTGGAGAATGTTCCATGTGCACTCAAAAAGCATGTGTA
>CM052810.1:94001507-94088457 GCA_028533885.1 Nasua narica | reverse complement strand
TATTTAGCCCATTTACATTCAGGGTAACTATTGACAGATATGAATTTAGTGCCATTGTATTGCCTGTAAGGTGAGTTTTAACTGTATATGTCTCTGTTCCTTTCTGGTCTATGTTCCTTTTAGGCTCTCTCTTTGCTTATAGGACCCCTTTCAAGATTTTCTGTAGGGCTGGTTTGGTGTTTGCAAATTCTTTCAGTTTTTGTTTGTCCTGGAAGCTTTTTATCTCTCCTTCTATTTTTGATGACAGCCTAGCTGTATATAGTATTCTTGGCCGCATATTTTTCTCATTTAGGGCTCTGAATATATCATGCCAGTCCTTTCTGGCCTGCCAGGTCTCTATGGATTGGTCTGTTGCCAATCTAATATGTCTGCCTTTTTATGTTACAGAATTCTTGTCCCGAGCTGCTTTCAGGATTTTCTCTTTGTCACTGAGTCTTGTAAGTTTAACTATTAGATGATGGAATGTAGACCTATATTAATTGATTTTGAGAGGGGTTCTCTGTGGCTTCCTGGATTTTGATGCTTGTTCCCTTCAGCAGATCAGGGAAATTCTCTACAATAATTTCCTCCAATTTACCCTCCAGCCCTCTCTCTCTTTCTTCTTCTTCTTCTGGGATCCCAATTATTCTAATATTGTTGCATCTTTTGATATCACTTATCTCTCAAATTCTCCCCTCGTGGTCCAGGAGTTGTTTGTCTCTCTTTTTCTCAGCTTCTTTATTCTTCATCATTTGTTCTTCTAGTTCACTAATTCTCTCTTCTGCCTCATTTATTCTTGCAGTATGAGCCTCTGTTTTTTATTTTACCTCAGTAATAGCTTTTTTGATTTCAACTTGGTTAAATTTTAGTTCTTTTATTTGTCCAGAAATGGCTTTTATTTCTCCAGAAAGCGATTCTCTAATATCATCCATGCTTTTTTTGAGCCCAGCTAGCACCTTGATAATTGTCATTTGAACTCTATTTCTGACATATTACTAATATCCGTATTGATTAGGTCCCTAGCCGTTGGTACTGCCTCTTTTTTTTTTTTTTTTTTGGTGAGTTTTTCCACCTGTCATTTTATCAAGATAAGAATAGATGAGTAAGAGACCAAAATACTAAAAGGGTAGGAACTACCCCAGAAAAACCATTAGATAGCCAAGACTAAGGCTTGAAGAAAAACGGGCAGGAAAGAAAAAGAGAAAAAAATAATTAAAATTAAATAAAAAAGAGAAAAAATATGTATATATTGGACTTGTAATTAGAACAAATTTTGGGTGTTTTTCTTCTGTTAGAAGATTTTGGATGTTTTTGGTCTGTTAGAAGAAAATACCTCCCAAAATTTTAAAGAAAGAAAAAACTTATAAATATCCAAAAATAAGGGTAAACACTATGAGGGGATGGAATATGAGTGTAAAGATGAAAATTTCTGTAAAAGGGTTTGATAAGAGGTTGGTTGAAAAAAGAGAAAAAAAATAAAAGAATAAAAAAGGAATGAATGTGATCAGGCTGGAGACTAGAACCAAGCTGTGTGCTAGATTTAGGGTATATTTTCATCTATTAGAAGAAATTGTATCCCAAAATTTTAAAGAAAAAATACCCTATATGTATACAAAAAATAAGGTTAAATACAATGAGGGGATAAAATATGAATGTAACAGTGAAAATTGGAAAAGGTTTTTAAAAAGGTATTGGTAATATCCTAGTTAAAAACTGTCAAAATAGGAAAGAGAAAAAAAAAAACAGGAAAAAAAACAAAAGTTCAACTCTCAAAGACTAAAGGGGGAAAAAGCCTTGAATTCTATGTGTTGCTTTTTTATTTCCCCTAATTTGAAGTTCCGCAGTTTTCACTGATTGATGAACTTTTTCTTGGCTGGATATTCTTGCTGATCATCTGGGGGAGGGGCCTGTTTGCTTGATTCTCAAATGTCCTTGCCTGAGGCAGAATTGCACCGCCCTTGCAAGGGGATGGGCCAAGCAAACTGTTGAGGTTTGCTCTCAGGAGCTTTTGTTTCCTGAACACTTTCCTTACTACCCTGGAGGCTGGGAATGAAAATGTGGCCTCCCAGTCTCTGGTCCATAGGAGCTGAGAGCTTGGGGCCCCACTCCTCAGTGCTCCCTCAGAGAAAAGCAATCAATCCCTCCTGTCTCCCTGGTCTCTGGCCAAGCTCCAAGCTCACCTGGCCTGTGACCCAGTGTTTTTGTCTCTGGCACATGGCCCTGTCTGGATTCTCCAAAGCCAGCGGATTCCTGCCACACACTCCTGCACCACTCCTCCCGAGGGAGGAAGGAAGGAGTCTCTCCGGAGCTGCCTCTTGTGGGGTCCCTGCTTAAAGAGCAGTGGCCCAACTGTGCCTTGGATAACAGTCTAAGTCTTTTTTTTTTTTTTTTTTTGTGATTCTACGGGTTTATTGTGATTGGCACTGCTAAGCTCAGAGGATCGATTCCCAGCCCGAGATGGCAGCACTCCCCCACAGAGGGCACCCAGCCCCTGCCACAGCCTTCCCCCATAGAACCACATCCGTCGCTGAGGAGCCGTGGGGGCCGCGCACCAGAAACGGCCTGGTGATCTGTGCTGCCTGGGCCGCAGCGGAGATGCCAGCTCTCGTGCTTCCGCTGCTCCCTGAGGTGTCCCTCCATCAGGACCTCTGCTCTCCTCTGGAGGGTTCCCTGTGGCTGATGGTAGAAAGGGGGCCCCCACCCTTGTTCCTGACGGCTCCCCCACTGCCTCCTGGAGTAGGACTGTCTAGATTCCAAGTCTAGATTTGAGTCCTAGGCTGGCACAGCCGTCTAGCTGGGCCACTCTGTCCGGGGCACACAGTCTAAGGTAAGCCTGAGCTGATAGCCCACTGCTCAGCTCTGTCTCTGCCATTGGCTTCCCCGGTCTGATACCTGAGTGTTCTGCCACCCTCAGACACCCCCGGTCCCTCTGTAACCCCAAGGTTCCTGAAACCACACTGTTCCCAAGAGGGCTAACCCCCCAGCCCCCGCTTAGCCTCTGGAGTGAAGTCCCTCAGCAGAGCACATTTCTAAAAGTTCTGATTTTTTTCTTCACTGCTCTGCAGCTGCCGGGAGACGGCCCCTCCCCCGTGGTCTATCTTCCTGTTGCTTTGAATTCACTTTTCCACACATCCTACCTTCCGGAAAGTAGTCGATTTTCTGCTCCTAGAATTGCTGTTCTTCTCTTCTATCTCCTGTTTAGTTTGCAGGTGTTTAGAATGGTTTGATAACTATCCAGCTGAACTTCTAGGATCCAACACTATCTCAGCCTCCTACTCCTCTGCCATTTTGTTCCTCATATCCACTCTCTGCAAATTTTAAAGGCAGCATCCTGAAATAGTGCCAAGAATACATGCAATCACAATTTTGTTAGAATGAGTACATCTTTTTGAATTAAACCAAAAAAGTGACATTTCTACATTAGAAATTATCATATATTATCAAAATCTGCCAAGGTGTTTTCAGGTTATAGAATCTGTTGGCAGATTTCCATTTTTAACAGTAGGTCTGGGCTTTCTGTGACAGTGACAAGAACAATTCTAAAATCACTGAGGAATGGGAGAAACAAAAACATGTGTAATTCTGTATTTGTGGTCTGACATAGATGACTCACCTTCCCAGAATTATTATAGGATATTTATTGAGTCCCCTTGTAATCAATAAAATATAAAACCAGTTAAGCTTGTCTCTTTGGGAATTAAACTAGTAAAAAAGGAAATTTATGTCTTGCCTATTCTCTTTGTTAAGATATATTGGTTGCTTTTTATATGTCAGGTACTTACCTAGTCTCCGATAGAATATAAATAGAAAATATCTAGTCCCTGCCCTCTAGGAACTTCTTCCCCTCCCTTTATGAATGACTGGTCTAGAAAGGAATCACACTCTTAAACAAATTCATGAAAAATGCAACAATATAATCATTCCCTAAGGAAAAATTGATTTATTTGGTGTATTGGAGTAGAAATGTAATTGCCACTCACAAGATTAAAAATATACAATGGAAAAAAAATCACTGCAAGAAGTCATGAAGGCTTAAAAGACTTCTTCTCTATCAGAGGTCAGAACAGACAGAAAAGCAGGAGCCAGAATATGGAGGTTTTGTTCTCTGTGTCTTTCTTTCTCAAGTAATGAAGCTAGTTGGATAATAGAGCTTTAGACTTTGCTATTTAATCATGATATTTTGGTATTAATATATGTATTTAAAAAAAGAAAATTTACTTTTTAGAGGTACAAATTGAAATATTTACTGATAAAATGATTTTGATATCTTGGATTTGCTTCCAAATAATCCAGTGGCACATTGAGCATAGGGAAATGAGAAATTTTATAGGTGACATGAAATAGGTCATATGTTGATACTAGTTCAAACTAAATATATGGGTCTTTAGGAGCTCATCAGAAAACTCTCTTTAATCTTGTATTTACCTGAAAATTTCCATAGGAAAATTAAAACATGACATTTTCATCAACTAATATGTATTTGAACAATGTACAGTCGTTATTTTTTGATATTGCTGTGTTTAGCTCTGAGTGTGAATTCCCTAAATGTGAGGGCTTTATCTTTTTGCATTCATCACAGTGAATTAAAAAAAACAAAAAAAACAAACTTCATAACCAAAATTGAACCAAACTGATTAGATGAATCACTAGTAAATTAAGAAAAGGGCAATAAGCTTTTTTTTTTTTTTTTAATTTTTCCACTTAGGTAAGTTTAGAGTTGTAAACTATGGCAAGACTAAATGGTAGGGGCACCTGGTTGTCTTAATAGGTTAAGTGTCTGCTTTCAGCTCAGGTCATGATCCCAGGGTCCTGGAACACAGCTCTGTGTCAAGCTCCCTGCTCAGTGGGGAGTCTGCTTCTCCTTCTCCCTCTGCCCTTTACCCCTGCTCATGCTCTCTCTTGCTCTGTTCTCTCTCTCTCAAATAAATAAAAATAACAATCTAAAAAAAATAAAGACTAAATGGTAGAAACCATTCTCCTGCAATGTTAGAAAAGTGATTTTTTTTTTTTTATACACAGTGTATAGAAAGTAAATACAATACCAGGAATGGAAGGATCACATCAAAATGGTCAAAACTTATATGAGGATCAAATGAGTGAGCTGACCAGGTTTGAAGTGCAGGCAGATTAGTGAATTAGTTTAATTGTACAAGAAACATAAATTTGCTATGAACATTTAAACAATCTCGCTTGAGTTATAGAAGGGTGTTTTGAGATTTTTTATCCCTGACAATGTTAAGATAAATTATTGAAATATTTAGGAATTTATTGAAATAATTGAATTAATATACTTCAAAATTCATTTACTAGAAATATAGAAATTTCAACAGATGATTACCATCAAGGTTAATGAATATAGAATTTGGAAAACACTGTATTTTTAAAGTATGGGAATAACCTAAACCTTATTTCACTGATGAATTAACAAATTCTTAATTATTTCCTTAAATATAAGGTCAATCATTTATTGAACATCTACTGCATTTTGAGCATAATTCAAGAGAGGCTGAAAATACAGAGAGATATGAGATACCTTATGTATATAATCCATTTGAATTTAAGAACCCATAAAAGTTTCTCTCGTGTCATCCTGGGACAACTCTTCCCATTTAGGAAACACTGGGTAGAATTTATTTAATGCTATCATTTGACAGTAATGATTATACTTATTGATGTTTGGGAAAGTGCAATGCCCAGGCAGTAGTATTTCAAAAGACAATCTAGTTACGAGTTGTGTGAACAACACAGAGAGCAGATGTTTCTTTATGATAGTAAGAGACCCTTTGCAGTACGTTTCAGATGTCAAACTCATTTCTACTTAGCGCTCCTTCTTGTCTCTTATGAGTAAGCATAATTTCTCTTAAACATATGGCCCAAAATGGAGTAAGTCTGGGAAATCCCATTTATAACTTCTGTCTAGGTTATTGGGGGAAAAAAATCTTCTGAATTAGTAATAAAAACCATCTGTTCTCACTTAGAGGAAAATGCTTCACACTGATGAAGTGAGACTAATATTCAGCATTTTAAAAAAAGTATACAGAAAAACATAATGAAATCATTTCTTTTTTAACAAGATGTCAAATCCATTTATTCAAATTATCCAATCAATCTTCAAAGTTTAAGTGTGTTAAGAGTCTTTAAAATATCTGCTAAAGAGCAAGGTCTTTATTCATTTACATGCTTATTAGTTTTAATAAAATATGTTAAATATCAAGATATTTATTTTCAGAAGTTAAATAACTTAACTGGGATCCAGCCCCCCGTCAGGCTCCTTGTTTGGTGGGGAGCTTGTTTCTCCCTCTCTCTGTTGCTTCCCATGCTTGTGCTCTCTTGTTTACTCTCTCTTTCTCAAATAAATAAATATTTTTTAAAGTTTTCTTTAATTTCATAATTTGTTCATAATAATAAAATAAGTAGTGCAATATTTTTTCCAACTTTATTTAATAACCTCAAAGCTTTAGACTTTGTTAATATCATTTATGAATTTAAATCAAGAACTCTGATATTCATTTTTAAGTCTTGATTTCAGGGCACCAGGGTGGCTCAGTCAGTTAAGTGTCTGCCTCTGGCTCAGGTCATTTTCTGGGGACCTGGGATTGAGCCCTGTGTCAGATTCCCTACTAAGTGTGACGTCTGTCTGCTTCTCCCTCTTCCTCTGCCCCACACCACTTGTGTTCTCTGTTGCCCATGCTCTGTCTCTCACAAATAAATAAAATCTTTTTTTAAAAAATCTTGATTTCAAGTATAGGTTTTGAAACTTGCATCAAGCTTTGTAACACCATCTTCAATAATTTTTTAAAACATATTTAACTAGTGTCAGCAATATAAAATAGGTTATATCTGTTTTCTTCCATTGTGTAGCTACTCAGGTCTGGATTTACATTTTTAGATGGGCGATCAGGAGTCTTTAACAAACTATTTAAAAATAGTACTTAGTTTATTTCTTTTCCTACATTTGTGATAATATTGTTAAGTTTCTTTTTATACATGAGAGGAAACCTGCCTTATTCTAAGTTTTTTGTTTTCTAATGTTTTTCTCCCTGAACTCTGTTTTAACACTCCATTTTCTTCTAAATTTTTGTAATAGAGGTTATGTGAAGTTGACGTGAATTTTGTTCCTTTTTTTACATGTTTTTTTTTCCTACACCACCAAGCAGCTCTCCCATTTTCAGAAGACATTAAGTATACTATGAAGTTAATATAATTCTGATGCTATCTACTTAAAGATAGCATCAGATCCCATAGATTAAGGGTTTAGTCCCACAAGACTGCCCCCACTCCAGATACCTCTTGTAAGTCCTATTTGTACTTCTGACAGACTGGCTATAAACCAGAGGTTCCCATAACTTTTCCTCTGGTTTGATTAATTTGCTTGAGTGGCTCAGAAAACTCAGAAATGCTTACTTACATTCACCAGTTTATTAAAAAGGATATTATAAAAGGTGCAGATGAACAACTAGATGAAGAGGTCTAGAATTGTCCCAAAAGCAGAAGCTTCTGTTCCCTGGAGTGTACCATCCTCCCTGCATGGGGGTGCTTTTACTACCCAGAAATCCATTTTGGGAGTTTTTACTGAGCTTAATCTGCAGGTCCCCCAGATCCTTTTCCTCTTTGCAGAGTTAGTGGGTGGGGCTGAAAGTTCCAAGTTTCAAATCACTAGTCTGGTTACCTGCCCCGTCCTAAGACTATCCAGAGGTCCCCCTTGTCACCTCATTAGCATGACTCAGGTGTACTCAAAAGGGGCTTCTTAAGGATACTAAAAGACTATCACTTAGGAAATTCTAAGGATTTTAGGAGCTTTGTGCCAGGAACTATGGTCAAAAACCATATATTGCTTATTATAACCCACTTTGTATATAATTTTATTTTCCTATCTTTAAGTTCGTGTGAATATGGTCATGAACGTGAAAACTGTCCAGAATAAGCCTAAATGAATCTCTCTCACTATTTTTTTCCTGTTTTTTCACTCTTCATGTGCAGTGTTTTCATTAGTTATGTAGTCAAAAATTTTATCTTTGATTACTGCTTTTGTTCCAGTTTTTTAGTCATTTTATAGTTCAGTATCCTCTAAGTTTCCTCCATATCTTTTGTATTTTTACTTGTTTTTATCTCTACAAATTTATCTGAGTGTCTCAAATCCTTCTCACCAGTAATTCAATGTTTGAAAATGGCAATTGTGCTCTTTATTCTGCAACTTGTAGATTTTAATTTTGTTTTTGCCTTATTGGATTTCCTATAAGCGTTCCTTATCTCAAATATCTTCCTTTTTATCTCAGTCCCTTGCTTTTTATTAGAATTTTCTTTTCTTTTGATTTTCTGCTACTCCTTCATAATATCTTTTTAAATTTATTTTATATTCTATAAACTTTAGATATCAGGTCATTTTCTAATATATTCTTCTGTTACTACTCATTTTCAGAAGCATATTATTTCCTAAGCCTTTGGATGAAATTCATTTTTCCTTTTTCTGAAGGTTCTATACATTAGAATTATGTTTTCTATTTTTCAATTGTTTTTCTATATCTTTTTTTTTTTTTAATAGGCTCCATGCCCACTATGGAGCCCAACACAGGGCTTGAACTCACAACTCTGAGATCAGGACTTGAACTGGATAGAGAGTCAGACGCTTATCTGACTGAGCCACCCAGGCACCCTTATATCTTTTTTTTTTTTTAATAAGCTCTACATCCAACGTGGGGCTTGAAATCATGACCCTGAGATCAAGAGTCTCATGCTTTACTGTCTGAGCCAGCCAGGCACCCCTTTCCATTGTTTTTCTATCTTAGAAGGCAAACCTGTTGCTATACAATCATCATGTATATTTTGCCTTTGATTCTACTCAGATGACTTTCTTAAACCTTTGGCTTAAAAGCAGAGTAATACACATGACTCAACCTGCTTTTCAGTGTCAACGAGTCTTCCATCTACATCTTCTAGACCATGTGGAATTTTCTTCTAATCAAAATAGTTGCTTCCATGACATCTTAGCTTTGTGGAATATATGAAAAACTACAATCCCCTTCTTTCTTCTTTTCCGTCTACCATATAAGCCATTTGGGAAACTGTGTCTTCAAAGGTAAAATGACTTCTTCCAGTTTTTATTTCCTAAATGTACTACTAGGTTGTTCAGTTGCTTCCTGGAATGGTCGAAGAAAAATAAATATTATAGACTATAATTAGGGAAAGGGGATAAGGTACTCTTTAAGAAGTAACACTTATATGGTAATGTATAATTACTTGGTTTGGTGTTCATTCGGATATACTATTTCTGAGCTAGGGAATACACAATGAGGTTGTGGAAACAATACATATTAACTTCTATTTTAATATATTTACTTTATTTTCCTTGGCTAAATATTCCTATTAGTTGTGTTTCTTAATCCAGTCCCATTGGCCTCATAATTATAGGATAGCCGTACTTAATGTTGAGATAATTTGCCAACCTTACCAGAATTTAGTGGTGATGTGAATTCTCACCTTGTATTTCTTCTGAGTTCTTCCCAAGTCATTTTAGTGGGGAAAACTGCATCAGGGACTTACCTTAGGAACCATTTAAATCAAGTTCCTCAGCTTTTTATGTCCTTCAGTCAAATGGTACCATTCCTTTCCCTGGTTCACTAGTCCTGTTTGGACATAAGGAATATATTCTTTTAATGAAATGCCCTCATTTTATTGCCTCTAAATTGTAATGCTATCAGGCCAGTCTTTAAAATGATTTACTTAAACTCTTTCTTTCTTAGTGCCAGATGAATAGCATTCATCTCTTCTGAAGTTTCTGATAAATCTCTCCTTTTATATTAGAAAACATAAAATTCAAGTAGTATCCAGAAATTAAAAACAAAAAGGACTTTGCCAATGGAGTAGCATGTTGAGAATTAATATTTGCCGCAAGGAAAGTGGTTTCTCCTATAAAGCTTTTTTAAGTATAATATATATCTCTTTATGAGAGCAGAACAAGAATTTAAAAATACATATTTCTCAAAATAGAGAAACATTAAAGTAGTTTTATTTATAAATTCAAAACAAAAATGGGCTTCACTTATATAAACTTCATGAAAGTCTATAGGATAAATTGAATGATGTGTCCTGAGGTTTATTTTTCTACTACTGAAATACAGTATAAACACATTAACACATATTCCCATCTTTGTTACCAAGGTCTTACCCATCCAGATAATAGTCCATTTGCCTCAAAGAATTTAAAAAAATGTAATACTGATGCCAGCTTAGCACATGCAGCTTTTGTTACTTTGTTTTTTTTTTTTGGTGAGGCCTAATTCTTATGATTCAGCAGACCCAGAGGATTAGGAGAAGAGATTCAATGTGATTCTGATATTAGCATAGCAAGCATTCAAACTACTTGATTTAAACCAAGTGTTATGGCATAACATAACAACAACAGCAACAGAATCAAGGAAGCAAGCTCTCTTGTAGTGCACTCTTGCCTTTTTTTAAACTCAATTTAATTAACATATAGTGTGTTATTAGTTTCAGAGGTAATTTAGTGATTCATCAGTTTGATATAACACCCAGTGCCCTCCTTAATGCCCATCACCCAGTTACCCCATTGCTCCACCCACCTCCCCTCCAGCAACCCTCAGTTTGTTTCCAATAGTTAGTAGTCTCTTGTGTTTTATCTCTCTCTTTGTTTTCTTCTTATTTTTCCTTCCCTTGCCCTATGTTCATCTGTTTTGTTTCTTAAATTCCACATATGAATGAAATCATGTGGTATTTCTTTCCCTGACTGATTTATTTCACTTAGCATAATACCCTCTAGTGCCACCCACTTCCTTGAAAATAGCAAGATTTCATTTTTTTTGATGGGTAAGTACTATTCAGTACTCAAAGAAGATGCGATATATATATCTTCTTTATCCATTCATCTGTCAATGGATATGTGGGCTCTTTCCATAGTTTGGCTATTATGGACATTACTAGTATAAACATTGGAGTGCATGTGCTCCTTCAAATTATTATGTTTGTA
This sequence comes from Nasua narica, assembly GCA_028533885.1. Taxonomy (NCBI): domain Eukaryota; kingdom Metazoa; phylum Chordata; class Mammalia; order Carnivora; family Procyonidae; genus Nasua; species Nasua narica. The sequence goes on along the minus strand of CM052810.1, from coordinate 94,077,494 downwards.
TCCTTTGGATAAAGACCCAGTAGTTCAATTGATGGGTCACAGGTAGCTCTATTTTCAACTTTTTGAGGAATCTCCATGCTGTTTTCCAGAATGGCTGCACCAGCTTGCATTCCCACCAACAGTGTAAGAGGGATCCCCTTTTTACACACCCTCACCAATATCCATTGTTTCCTGTTAATTTTAGCCATTCTGACCAGTGTGACATGGTACCTCATTGTGGTTTTGATTTGTATTTCCCTGATGCCAAGCAATGAGCATTTTTTTCATGTGTCTGTGTGTCTGTTGGCCATTTGTGTATCTTCCTTGGAGAAATGTCTGTTCATGTCTTCTGCCCATTTCTTGACTGGATATTTTGTTTTGTGGATGCCGAGTTTGATAAATTATTTTTTTTTAATTTTACTTATGAGATTACTATTTATTTACTAATATTTTATTTATTTAATTTTGGGAGAGAGAGAGAGTGTGTGCACCCATGCACATGAGCAGGGAACAGGGGATGCAGAGGGAAAAGCAGAGTCCCCACTGAGCAGGGAGCCTGATGTGGGACTCAATCCCAGGATCCTAGGATCATGCTCTGAGCCTACAGTGGATGCTTAACTGACTGAGCCACCCAGGCACCTTGAGTTTGTTAAGTTCTTTAACCAAGATCAAATCCCTGAGCTCCTGAAAGAAAAGAGGTTATATTTTTTGAATCTTTGAACTATAAAATTATCTCCCAGCTGTTCCATTAGTAGCATGCAGACTGTAGAGAAGTTAGAATGTGATATTCAAAAAACTTAAATAGTTCTTTCCTTGAAAGTGCTATGAGTGGGATATAATTGCCACTACCCCATAAAGGATAGTGGTGCTAAAGGTAAAGAAATATGTGAAGGTTGTATTTCAAAGATTTAGAGAGAAAAATTGACAGGAATTGATGGTCATTTGAATAGGGCAAGTGAAGGGAGAGAGGAGATATACTTATGTAACTTTGGTTTCCACCTAGAATTATATGGGGAAATCACAATTGATATAGGGAATACCAGATGAAGAATAGGATTTCAGAACATTATCTTGAGGTTAGTGTTAGATTTGTTAAATTTGATGGACCTAGGAAATGTCTATGCTGAAAATATTTAAAAGGCAGTTTAAAATATTGACCAGAACTCTGAGAAACAAACTGAGGGTTTGGGGGGGGAGGAGGTTGGGTGATCCTGGTGGTGGGCATTAAGGAGGGCATGTATTACATGGAGCACTGAGTATGGTGCATAAACAATGAATCTTGGAAAACTGAAAAAATTAAATTAAATTAAAAAATATATATTGGCCAGAGTTCAGAAAGTGTGTTGAAGATCAATGTTCTAGAGATATAATCAGATCAGTTTTACCTCTGAAATATATCTTAGGGCAGTCCCTTTCTCCCCAACCCCATCACCAGTACCCTTGTTTAGCTAATTATCACAATTGCTATTCTTGTTGCAATTGTAGACAGTTTCCAACTTCTGTCTCTAACTCTGTAAATTGTATTCCATAAAGCTGCCAGAGTGATATGCTTTAAGAATGGGATTATATCACTTCTCTGCTTAACTGCACTAGGTTGCAATTAAATAAAAATTCATACTCCTTACTGGATCTTGAAAGACCTTGCAAAATCTGTTTCCTGGGATTTCAGATCATTCCTGTGTGATTCTTGAGACTTAAGGCTAACTAGACTTTCAGTTCTTCAGGCTATTCTACCTCAGATTTGTCATGTATGATTTCCTCTGCCTGGAAAGTTCTTTTTCAGTATGTTACCCCTAATCCTAATCCACCCTCTGTGCTTATCTGTGTCAATATTTTTCTTATCCTTCATTTCTCAGTTTAAACATTACTTCCAGAGAATGATCTGATCACCCAACTCCTCACATTCTTCACCCTATTCCACAATTCAGCACTGTGTTTTCTTGATACTTGGCACAATGTATAATTAAAAAAAAAAAACTGATTTTCTGATTTGTGTCTAACTTGTCCCCGAGACTGTGTGGTTGATTAGAGTAGGGACCACCACTGATTTGTCCCCCTGCATGCATATAGACCAAATGCCCATATTCCCCAGTTGCCCAGGACTGTTCCATTTTATGCCTGCTGACCTCACATGATTGTTACCACTACCTTCTTTCCTGTTATCAGCCCCTATTACACTTTCACAAATGTCTCCACTTGGATGATAAATTGCATGCCAACTCATCATGTCTACTAGACACTCAATATTTGTTTAATAACTGAATAAGTGGGAGGCTCTAACACATGGTTTTTATTTATTTTTAAATATTTTATTTATTTATTTGACAGAGAGAGAGATCACAAGTAGGCAGAGTGGCAGGTGGGGTGGGGGGAGGCAGGCTCCCTGCTGAGCAGAGAGCCTGATGCAAGGCCCAGTCCTAAGACCCTGAGATCATGACCTGAGCTGAAGGCAGAGACTTTAACTCACTGAGCCACCCAGGTGCCCCTAATACATATGTTTTTTTTTTTAAGTATAGAAAAAAGAGGGGAATTTGAAGTGCAGTACTATAGCTTACTGACAATATAACATATAAAGAGTAGAAGAAGCTATTTTAAGACATCTGGAAAGTGTGAATATCTATATATATGTTTTGTGAGTGTGTAGCAATTTTAACTATTTAAGGATTCGTTAAACCTGTAGATGGAATGTTCCATAAAGGTCTCTAAAATCACAGTCTCTCAAAATATTGTTTTAATTCTATTTAGTTTGCAATTGGTAACTAAATGTTATATCTTAAAACATTTTTTTATTGTTATAAAGATTTCTTTGTGTCCAGCTAACTTTTCATCTCTTGAAACTAAGAGAGGTCTATTAATATTGTTCTACTAGTTGGTAGAGAGTAATTGGAAATGGAGAAGAACTAGATCCCTCTAATCTTCTATTTGATTGAAATATGTATTCAAAGTAATATTTATCTTAATAGGCCCATTTTTCTATTTTCAAATCATTAGAAAATTAGAAAAATAATACTAGAAAATTAATAAATGTCATTAAAGCTTTTTCTTCAGAATTATTTCTTTAAATACAGATTTTAAGAGTCTAAAAATTCACTCAGAGTATTTAGATGTTTAATATGTATGAGAGAATAGCTGGAATTTATTGTAGATAATTTACTTTGAAATATATATCTTTTGCTCTATTTTGACATTGAGAAGTGGTATTACTTCATATATTTTGAAATATTATTCAGTATTCACTCAGAAAAATATTGTGTCCACTAGTCATATAAATTTATATGAATATAGCCTTAAATCCATATTTTTCTAAAATATTTAACATATGTAGACATTTGGATTTTAGATACTTTTTTAAAGAAAGCATTTACAGGCAGAATTTTAAAAATAACTTTGCAAGCTGTTAGTGAATATAACATGTTTTGACTTATAATTTCAGAATTTTCACTCCATTTAAATGCAAAGAAAAACTAGAAAATTATTTCACTTAATTATAACACATTTTCCCATTAGTATTCAAAATATCATACTTCATTTATGCAAAGCAGATAACTGGAATAACTCCATTTGTCTAGAAAATATCAGAAAACACCAAGAAAGTAATGTTTCAATATATATGTATTTATGTTGTATATATAGACACATACATATATACAAAACATATGTACATATGTATAGGTATGTCTGTAAACTCCAAAAACACACTCATGTATACATCTTTTACATACATTGATATGTACACATATTGTGTGTGTGTGTGTGTGTGTGTGTATGTGTGTATCCAGGAATGGTGCTGAAACATTTAATTTTATTTCAACCAATAAACAACATAGAAAATTAAGCAACGTGAATTATAAAATATCGTTACTTTGTGCTTCAACATTAAAAGTAATGACATTTATGTTTTGTTAATATTAAAAACTAACACTATATGTGAATAGTATTTATTCATGAATGGGGCCTGGAATAGAGGAGGCAGCTGGGGATAAGAAAGTACATGGGCTTTGGCATCAGATAGATCTGACTGTGAATCTAGGTTTTACCACTTACATAATCTTTGAAGTTATTACCTTCCTGACCTTCAGTTTCTCCATCTGGTAAATTAAAACTATGTATTGCATGATGTGCCAGCAGGACCACTTGTTAAACATGCAAAATGTGATTTCGATACTCAGAGCTCAAACCTGTGGGGTTCAGATTTACCCGTCATGTTCTTGAAGGATATTCACAGACCCAAGTACTTTCTGAGTGGAATTATTGGGATAGTCTAAAAAGTTTGTCCTATGGGAACTAGCAAGATTTATCCTGGGAAAAGAAAAAACTAACTCATGGAAAGCTAACTTCCAAATCTAAGGAGCTGACCTTTAGGAATACTTATTTTCTCTCTTAGTCTATTTGGGTGGGTGGAATTATGAAAATTGAGTTTTGAACATCATGTAAATTAAGTAGGTATTATTATAGTGCAGACCTTGATGACAGACTGTGAATCTATTCAAACTCTGAAAGTGATATAATTATAAGTAGCATAAAATATATATTACAGAATAGTGAGTAGAAAAAATTAACAGCAACATTGCTCTAGTTCCAGGAATTAAGGCAAATGATTAAGTAATATCATTAAAAAAAATAGAAAAATTTCAAATCAAGAATATTGGGAAAGGTTAATACAGAAAAAAAAGAGAACTCTTTGTTAGAGAGGATAGAAGAAAGATTGATTATATTAAAAAATTCAACATGGAAAGACAGGCAGTTAATAAACTTTATGTTTAATGGTAACAGTCCATTTAACCAAGTAGCAAGCTCATTATATACCCAATGCAACACTGCATTTTATTTTTAGTAGTCTATGTAATATTTATAGCAACAGTGTGGGATGGGCAATAATATATCATTGCCATATTACAGATGAAAAAACTGAGGATTGTAAGAAAAGAAAAAAAATGAGGATTTAGAACAGTTAAATAATTGCTCAAGGTCACACATTTGGTAGAGCAAAGATTTAGAATCAGAATTATTTTACCTCAGAGTTTTTGCACTTTTAACCATTATGCTTTACAGCTTCTACAGAGTATCAGTTTTTCTGTTTTATTTTTCACTCCAACTTTTCTCATTGACATTTAAATTCTCAAGTAGTTCTCATGTAGTCATTAATTTTAACAAGATCAATTTTTCCAAGTCACAAGTGGCTGATCTTAATTTTATCATGGTCTTCATTTTTCTGTCAAATTCAAATTTTACCATATAAGTTTAAGTCAGTGTCCATTCTATTTTGTTCTGATTGTATTCCTGGCATCTAATTTGTTTGAAGATCAATATTTATATTTATATTTTTCAGCCTTATTAACAAGATAATAAGTAAATTTTGAATCTATTATAAAAGTTACCAGTATGGTTTTAGCCATCACCACTAGCTGGTTACATTGATTTCTATTTGGTTAGAAATAAAATCAGGATTGGCTTAAAGCGAAAATATTAAGTGGATCAATAGAGAGGTTGCATTGTACCAAATAATGTTTTTGTTAGAAATAAACTTAAAGAAAAAGTGGAAATCCAGGAAATAATTATGAGAAAGATTTTATGTTTAACACCTTAGACAGGAAGCACTTCATAAATATTTCAGTTTTTTTTTAAACCAAAGAATTTTGTACTTAAATGTGAAAATAAAGGAAAAAGAATACTTATCTTGATTGGCTGCTTTACAATCTCTGTAAACACTCAAACACCTATTTCACTGTGGCTAAGAGCATGGGTCATATCCTAGATCAGAGTAACACAGAGTAACACAAGGTAGCCCCTATGTTTGATCAAAATGAAATGACTAATGCTATTATGTGTCCTTTTGAAAATAAAAAGCTCAAAGACATGATAATGGCTTTTATTTTAATAATTTTATAGTAATAATTTTATCTGTACAATATAGGAAGAGATGAGTAAAAATGGCAGGACTCTTACATCTTCATAAATGATCAGTATCCTCTTACGGGAATGAAGGTTATTGGCTGCTTATATAACTGAGAGTGTACATTAGTGCTCTGGCACTCAGTTTTGTGACCAGTTATATCATTTTAAGCTTAGATGCTTTTGAAGTAAGTAATAGCAGAAGATCAAACAGCTGGGAAATCAGCATGCAGAGAGAAAAAGAGGATAGCTGCAAAACGAATTTATAAATGTTACTGGAAGAACTGAGAGAAAGTTGCCGAGAAGTCCAAGATCCAATGTACTTTAGTAAATACAATCTACATGAAAAAGTGTCTACAAAGTGTTCAGCACTATTTTGGACATATACCTAGTACCTCCCACCCCTTACTTTTCTCCCTGATTTTTCTCTGACATATTAGATAAAACTATTGAGTGGATATGATTCATAACCTCTTAGATTACTAGGTTAGGAAAATGGAACACACAATGTACTATATCCTAATATGCATAGTATGTGTGAAGATTGTGCATTGAAATGGTGATCATGTACATTCAGGTTTAATGAGTAGGTGGCAAAATTGTGATTTCGATGAATTTCTCCATGAAAAACTGGAATGCTGGGATTACTGCGTTTTACATAAAATAGAAGCACGTTGTTTTCTTTTTTCATTTTAACCAAGCAGGAGGGTGTCTAAGGCCTCACTAGGTTCCCTTTGTTCACATTAGCCTGACATTGTATTTTTTAAAATTCATATTTTAATGGTAGTTGTATAAATAATGCAGTAACTGCCAGCAATCAGATTATATTCTCATTCTGTCATTTAAATAGTCTATGTTAAAATAATAAAAACAACTTTGATACAACATGTTTATTCTGTTCTTCAAAGCAGAATTTCTTCCACATCTTTCCTAGTGCCTTGTGAAGAAGAGGTGGTCAATATATATTTTTTGATTGGCGGAGGATATGATCAACGAAGTAGAGCCAGAGAGTAGTTTCTGTGATTTGGCCATTTTCATAGTACCAGGTACTAAGGAAAAAAATGTATTGAGAGGAAAAAGTTTATGATATTAATTATAATGCTGATATAAAGGAAAGGTAGGACATACTAGATGTGTATATTTTTCTCTACTAGAGAAAAAAAGGTATAGTTTTATTTATTTTATATTCAGAATTGTAAAATCCAGCTGTGTTTTAAGTTTTAAAGTCTAAAATTACATTTAATTTTATTTATTTATTTATTTATTTAATATTTTAAGGTTTTAAGTCTAAAAATTATATTTATCTTTTATGCTTGATTCAGGTAGATAACACTATATATGCACATACTTAGTCAACATAAAGCACTCACAGTTGTTAACAATCACCTTAAAACATGTTTATAAGATAGAATATAAAGTAAAAAGGATAGATTTATATCATCTATCTATCTATCTGTCTATATCAACTTGTACATATTGTCAGTTAAATGTTGCAAAAAGAGGATATTCCCTGAATATTCAGGAAATACTTTTAGTCCCTTCTCCATGTGAGATATGCTGGTGGTGGATTTTCTTCTTCTCTGGTATCACCAGATACTGAATGAAGATTTAGGTTTCTCTTCCACATTACCATAATCCTCAAGATCATCTAGGGCCCTATCTTTCTTTACTTTGGGACCTAGAAGTATCTTGGGACACTGAAGATATATCCCCATGTGGGCAGTTCAGATGGGATTCACCAAGATCTCAGGGCACACATTCCACTTTTCTGGACGATGCATGGACATGAGTCAGTAGGATCAGCTGAACAGTTGAAGTAGCTACTCAGTACGGCCAACATTGGATGGCAAGATAGGTGTCAGTCTTGCATTCAAACGGCTCTTTGATACTGACGAGAGATGGCAAAAGAAGTGAGTTGAGGAGATTCTCAATGCTGACTCTCTGGTCCATCCAGATGGAAAGACCTTATCTCCTGTTCCAGAAACCTCTATGGAAGTCTAGATCATGCATCTCATTTGCCAGAATCAATAATAATTACTAGGTCATCTAGGAGTTTAGCTAATCTGTTTACTTTTAATTATCTTCCAAATCTATTGTTTGACATAAAGTTAATTTGCTACATTGTCCTTGATTCTTGATTTTTTTAAATAAATATAGATTATCTAATTTTTAGGTTTGGCTTTTAGAAATATTATTTTTTTAGAAATATTATTTTTAATGTAAACCTCAACACCTATTTTTAAAAGGAAAAACTAGGTCATCTGGGTGACTCAGTCAGTTAAGCATCTGCTTTTGGCTCAAGTCATGATCCCAGAGTTCCAGAATTGAGTCCCACATTGGGCTCCCTACTCAGCAGGAAGTTTGCTTCTCCCTCTGCCCTTCACCCTGCTGTATTCTCTCTTCCTCCTCTCAAATGAATAAATAAAATCTTTAAAAAAAAGAGTTAAAACTAAGCATTTAACTCTTTTCTCATTGTATTTACTTATGAAAAACTTTATTTTTTCAAGTTTTTATTTCAATTCTAGTTAACATACAGTATAGTGTTCGTTTCAGGTGTAGAAATTAGTGACTCATCACTTACAACACCCAGTGCTCATCACAAGTGCCCTCCTTAATACCTATCACCTATTTAACCAATCCCACCCACCTCCCCTCCACTACCCCTCAGTTTGTTCTCTAGTTAAGAGTCTATCTCCTAGTTTCCCTTTTTTTTTCTCCCTATGTTCATCCGTTTTGTTTCTTAAGTTTCACATGAGTGAAATCATGTTGTCTTTCTCTGACTGACTTATTTTGCTTAGCCTAATATGCTCTAGCTCTATCCACATTGCCATATGTTTACCTTTGACAAAGAGAAAGATCACTCACAAGGAAGTAAAGACATATTAATATTTTACCCATAACTTCACATAGGCACTATGTTTATGCTGAAGAGTCAATGAAGGGCAGGACATTGAAGGTCCCTGTCTTCACAGAGCTTATCATCTAGCAAAACTGATGACATGGACAAGGACTTTCAGAATAATTTTTTATATTTTTTTTGTGATCCCTAGTGTTTTGAGAGAGTGAGAGAATAAAATCACCATAATGTCACCAGGTCCAGCTGTTGTATTTACCATAGAGGTTACTAGAGTTTTGTTTTGTTTTTTAAAGATTTTATTTATTTATTTATTTATTTATTTATTTATTTATTTATTGGACAGAGAGAGAGATCACAAATAGGCAGAGAGGCAGGCAAAGAGAGAGGGGGAAGCAGGCTCCCTGCTGAGCAGAGATCAGACACGGGGCTCAATCCCAGGACCCTGAGATCATGACCTGAGCCTAAGGCAGAGGCTTTAACCCACTGACCCACCCAGGTGCCCCGAGGTTCCTAGAGTTTAATGGTTATTTTGGAAAAATCTTAGAAAAGTTTTATTTTTATAAGCTCATCCTTTGACAGCCAGATTTTGAAAGGGTTTTATTCTCTTTTAAAGGGAATCATACAGACACCTAAGGCCAAACATTTTATTCTAAAAAATCTGTCTTTAGACTTCTCCCACAATAAGAACTTTTTTTCATTGCCATTGCTTATTAAGGAATAAAGCTTTTGATGAACTTGTGAAATCTTGAGGAGGCTAATTTCCCTCTATACTATCAGTCATTGTTCAAAGATTTAAATTTCATAAAAAGAACAGTCATCTGCAAAAGCCTTTGCTACTTAGACTACAGAGTTTTAATATCCATTTAAGCATTGCAATTTGTGGATCGCATAGACAACACATTATAATTTTGTTTTTTGTGTGGAATTTTATATGAAGCCTCTTGAATGGTTCAAATTTCACATTAAAAAGGTCTTGATAAGTGAGGATGCATGACTATATTTATATATTGTGTTAACAAAATGAGTAGCATCAAACACAAGTTCTATCGATAACATGTGGCTGATAAATCATGGTCAACAAAAATTAAAGATAGTGGTTTAGGAAATGTGCTGATCAGGTTTTTTTCATTAATTTATTATTTTATTTATTTATATAGCAAATATTTAGTAAATACCTATAATGTGTCACTCTCTCGCTTATGGGGACCTGGGAGGAAAGCAGTGCATAACTTCCTGCTTTTTTTTTTTTTGGAGCTCACATTATAGTGCAGGAGACAGATAATAAAATGAATTAAATATATTCATCAAATAGTTACAGAATTTTTGAAGCACAAGAAACAGGACAAAGGAACAGTGTATGTAGAAGTAAATGGTGCTATTTTAAACAGAGATAGCGAAACTAGGTCTGTGAGGCTGGAGCAAGTGCTGGTGTCCAGGAAGGTCTATAGCAGTGGCCCCTGATGTCCAACCCACACCAAGTTCCCATTGATCAAGAGAACTGAAATGATAGACAACACACTGAGGAAAGAATCTGAATTCTAAAATAATTTTCATGCAGAAGCAGAAATGCTTTTGGGCCAAAGATATAGCTTGAAATCAATTTGGCTTGTTTAGCAGCTTACATTATTTTCTTATGTAAAGAAACGTCTGAAGAAAAACGTCTAAACATATTCAAGTGCAAAATCAGAAGTTACATAATTCCCAAAACCTACTCTTAATGTGGGCCATTGAAAGGAGACTTAGAATTATTGAAACTACCATTTATGTTGACAGAGGCATGCGGGGTGGCAGCCAAACCGCAAAGTTAAAGATCTCATTTCAGGAGGGGACATTCATCCATCTTCTGGTTAACAGCAATTTGTCCCCCCCACCTTTCTTTCTGGAGCATCATTTCTTTGTATCTGTTCTTAGAACAGTGCCATTGGCTACAAAATTAACTACAATTCTGCTCCTAGGATGATCTCTGGTCACTCTCACATCTATTTTGTGTCTCTAAATTGGGTAGGAATTCTGTAACTTTGTAATTGTTTCCAAGGAACATTTCACTCTTTTATCCAAAGCCATTAGTAAATAAAACAAACTATTTGTGAGCCAAATCGAAAGTTTAGTTCTTATTTTTCCACAAGGCTTTTGGTTCTGTTTATTGCTTGGACTATCTTCTCAACCAAGTGGCTTTAGACTTCAGCAAGCAATATCACAGTCATGTTGAGTCTTATTCACCAAATTAGTAAAATGCTTTTCCTCCAAAATGTTGAGAAGTAGGCTATCTTTGTGGCTAATGTGTTTATTTCCCAGACTTCAAGGAACTTTAGCTTCTTAAACTGAATCTCATTAGAAAAATAATGTACAATGTTGTTTATTTTAGTATAGCAATTACTTCTAATTGAACACATATTTAATGATATTTCAGTTATCTTGACTTTCTTTAGAGAATTTTATGTATAAGGACACTATTATTAATAATGGAGAAGAATGTGGTATATTTCAAAATAAGTAGGCACAATACAGTGATTGGTATACATACACTATATTGTTAACATTATATATATGTATGTATATATATATATATATATATATAACATGACATATATAACGTTATATATAATACTATATTATATAACATATATATCATGGCTCCTAAAGAATAGGCATTGGGATTTATATTGTGACTTTATTTCCTTATAACATAACTAGAATATAGAAAACACTAACATCTATAATGAATAATTAAATGCATGAATACATTTCCTATCTCTAAAGAAACAATAGAACGGAAATTGTATTTTCTATTTCCAACAGTGACCCTCAAATTATTCTTGCCATGCTTTATGTAGCACATCTGAGAATTGTTTTCATGAAAGCATTAGCTGATGAATATCTGCTGACCTGGAATTAATGCTTATTATTGAATTAATGGTATATTGTGTGCCATGCTACTATACATATTCAGCCAAAGACATTGATTCTTCCATGTTAAGCGTTCAAGAAGCTTTATACAAGAATCAATATTGATTTTTGCAGGTGCAATCTAGAGCAAATTTCTTGATTGTGAAAGACTATTTTTCAAAGTGGCTCACAAAGCTCCTAGTTTCTTCTAATATATTGGCTGCAATAATCTCAGCTCAGAACCAGTTATTTGCAGAGTATTGGCTGCCAGAGGTTGTTGCTTCTAACAGTGGGTCTACATTGATCTCAGTTTTGTTTAAAATACTTGTGAACTGGAAATTTATTTATGCTTTCAATACCCTCAGATAAATGGCCAGGCTGGGAAGATAGTGTAGATTGCTGAGAATTAACTAAAATAAATTCAGGGAGAAGACTGACCAAGTTTGCCAGATATATGGTGTTCAACATGTCATTTCATGATCAAATACAAGAGTGAATCTTACTAAATTACTAATTAGGTGTCTTAACTGTTTTCTAACTGTTTCTAACTGTCTAACTATTTCTAACTGTTTATTTCATATATAGATATGAAATAAACATATATAGATATCTACATACATATATAGATATATACATCTATATATATAATTAAATATAAAATAAATTACATACATTCCAGACAACAAAAAATATGAAACTCCGATCATTCTTTAATTATTTTCACCATATTCTTCAAGACTAGTAACTTGTCCAATAAAGTTTTAATCTATTGTAATAAAGGTTAGAAAATAGAATATCTAAATTGGGTTGCCCATCAGACTACTGATGGGCAAGTGTGACATTTTAGCCAATGGAAAAATTTACTGCTGAGAGTGTCTTTATAATGAAATTCAATTACCTCGGCTCTAAAGTTAATACAATCCAATCCCAAAGAATGGAATTGTAATTTGTGTCTAGGTTATACCAAAATAAAAGTGGATAATCAATTAATAATAATAACAATAATAAAGAATATTTTAAAATTAGAGTCCCAATGCAGAGGAATTGCTCTTAAGCCAAATGCATCACAAAATTCCATTTATAAGAAGCCCTAGCTGACTCATGTATTATTCTTTTTGGCTATAGTAACAATTACCTTCCTTTTGCGTTTTCATCATGTGCCAGGAATTCTACTAAAAGTTCAACATAGCATTTAATCTGCACAGTAACCCTACAAAATATATCCTCTAAAGAAAATCGAGGCTCAAGAAATGAAGTAGCTTATAGTCTCAAATAGGAAATTATAAACTAGAACTCAAAATTGATTTTTCAGGGGCGCGTGGGTGGCTCAGTGGGTTAAAGCCTCTGCCATTGGCTCAGATCATGATCTCAGAGTCCTAGGATGGAGCCTCGTGTCTGATCTCTGCTCAGCAGGGAGCCTGCTTCTCCCTCTCTTTCTGCCTGCCTCTCTGCCTACTTGTGCTCTCTCTCTCTATTAAATAAATAAAATATTTTAAAAAAAGATCTTTCACCCTTTCTTTAATAGCACTTATTTTTTCGAACATTTTTATATTTACTGAAAAATCGAGATGATGGTAGGGAAGTTCTCATATATCCCATACCCAGTTTTTCTTATTACTAACATGAGATATTTGTTATAATTAATGAACCATATTGATACATTATTATTAACCTGTCTACTGTTTGCTTAGATTTCTATAGTTTTTACTTAATGTGCTTTTTAATATTTTTGTTGAAGAATCCCATTTGGGATATACCACATTACATTTAGTTGTCTTGTTTCTTTGGACTTTTCTTGGCCGTTGTAGTTCCTCAAATTTACCTTGTTTTTGATGTCTTACATGGTTTTGAGGGGTACTGGTCAGGTATTTTGTAGAATGTCTCTCAAATGGAATATGTCTGATTTCTTTTTCTCATGATGAGACTGAAGTTACTTGTAATTTGGAAGAAGACTACAGATATAACGTGTAATTTTAATTACATCATATCAAAAATATATATATACTACCAAGATGAGTTATGACTGATAATATTATCCTTGATTATTTGGCTAGATAATGTTTCTCAGGTTTCTCTACCATAAAATCACTATTTTTTTTTCTTTGCATCATCTTCAATTTGGACAGAAGTCACTATGCACAGTCTAGCCTAAAAAATGGGGAGTTTGCTCCCTTTTCTTGAGGGGGGTATTCATGTAAATTAGTAGGAATACCTACATGGGAGAATTATTTATGTTAGCTGTAGGTTTATGTGCTTTATCAAGTTGAGGAATTCTCTAGTTCTAGTTTGGAGAGACTTTTTATCATGAATGGGTATCAGATTTCATCAAGTGCTTTTTCTGCACCAATAGTTGTGATCGGCTGAATTTTTTCTTCTTTAGTCAGTGGGTTACATTAATTGATTTAAAAATGTTGAACCAGTCTTGCATGCCAGGAGTAAATCCCATTTGGTTGTAGTGTGTAATCCTTTTTATACATTGTTGTATTTGATTTGCTAATATTTTGTTGAGGGTTTTTACAACTACGTTCACAAGAAATATTTATCTGCAGTATATGAGAGAGAATCTTAAGCAGGGTTCATGTCCAGCACAGAGCCTATAGCAGGGTTTCATCTCACAATCCTGAGATCATGACCTGAGCCAAAATCAAGAGTTGGCCACTTAACCAACTAAGACACATTGGATAAGACTCTAAAAAAACTCTTTTGCTGAGTCTTTATTTTTTTATTTTATTTTTTAAATTTTTATTTATTTTTATTTTTTTTAAAGATTCTATTTGTTTATTTGACAGAGAGAGAGAGAGATCACAAGTAGGCAGAGAGGCAGGCAGAGAGAGAGGGAGAAGCAGGCCCCCCCCCGCTGAGCAGAGAGTCCCATGCGGGGCTTGATCCCAGGACCCTGGGATCATGACCTGAGCCGAAGGCAGAGACTTTAACTCACTGATCCACCCAGGTGCTCCTATTTTTTTAATTTTTTTTTTAATTTTTTATTTTTTTAAATTTTTTTTAAGATTTTTATTTATTTATTTGATAGAGGGAGAGAGATCACAAGTAGGCAGAGAGGCAGGCAGAGAGAGGGGAAGCAGGTTCCCTGCTGAGCAGAGAGTCCCAATGCGGGGCTCGATCCCGGAACCCTGAGATCATGACCTGAGCCGAAGGCAGAGGCTTTAACCCACTGAGCCACCCAGGCGCCCCCTTTTTTTTATTTTTAATGAATCTTTATAACTGAGGATTCTGTGAGCACGTTTTCAACGGTTACTTCTCTCCACCCCTACCACCACCACTACCGGAAATATGAGGGATTTTCTTAGTCCTTTACCGTAAGATTTTGCAAGGGTTCCCAGGAATAAAACTCACAGAAGTGTGAATTGCCTCAAGGCTGCAGTTTGCAGGAGTTTCTCCCTCTTTCTCTAATCTACATTCCAACTCCAATAATTCATCAAAGTTAACTTTTAGGGGTTCCTACAAGTTTATGCCTTTTGTGGCATGTGTTCCTGGTAGTCTGAGCTCAGCTGTATTTACCTATATTTTCCTTTTTCTCAAGATTTCAGCATAATGGCTTGCCTTGTGATCTCTATCTTCTGATTGGTGCAAGAGAAGTGGTTCATTTTTAGGGTGTTCAGCTCTTATTGTACTACTTAAGTACAATATTAATATTCCTTAAGTAATATCTTTCAAGGCCTATATATATTGAGGCTGAAACTCGAAGTCAAATTCCTTATTCTTAATCATTATGCTGCCCTATAATGCTTTACAGACTTTATCATGCACCAGAATTTCCTAGAGGACTTGTTAAAACTAAGATTGTTGGGCACCACTCTTAAAGATTTTTAATTAAGTAGAATCAGGGTGAGGCCTGAGGATTTCCATTTCTTGTAAGGTCCCAGTTAATGCTGATGCTGCTGATCCATGGACCACACTTTGAGAACCCATGCTCTATTTTAGTAGCTGCTCTTAATTGAATTCTATCCTGAGTCAAGTTACCAGAAAAATGGATGTCCTGTCCAACCTGCTTCCTGAGTGTGACGATGCTGTTATTGCTGTGTTGAAATCATCCCTATTTCTTCACTCTCCTTGCCACATTTCCTATTATGTTTTTGTTTGTTTGTTTTTGCTGAAGGAAAGTTTTAATGCTGCCAGTTTTTTTTTTCTAATGTTACCTTGCTGAGTTTTTGTTATGTAGAGCTATTAATTGTAAAATGAAACCCAATTCTCAGAGGATTTGAAGTAAGTCCCAAACCAATTTCAGAGAAGTAATGTGGTATATAATTTTTCTGCACAGAAAAACATAAATATACGTGTTTATATAGTCCTTAAGATGCTTTTTTAAACTAAGGATGCTTGGGGCACCCAGGTGGCTCAGCTGGCTAAGCACCTGACTTTTGATTTTGGTTCACGTCATGATCTCGGGGGGATGAGATCGAGCCCAGAGTCTGCTTTAGATTCTCTCTCCTTTCCCTCTCCCTCTGCACCTCTCCCCACTTGCTCGCTCTCTTTCTCTCTCTCTAATAAGTAAAGCAGTCTTTAAAAAAAATAAGGATGCCATGAAATTTTATTTTATATCAGTATCTATGGTCTCTCTCATTATTCAGACAATTACATGGTATTCTGTTTTATGAGTGTGCCATAATTTAGTTAACATTTTTGTACATGAACCTTAGGCCATTTAGAATGCTTTCTACAAAACTATGTAGCACTTGACATTTGTATACACAACTCTCTCTGTTCCTGTAATGGTGTTATTGTCATGTAAATTCCTACAAATAGAATTTGTGAGTCCGAGGGCATATACAATTATCTGTACTAATGAACAATATAAACAATAGTTTGAGAATAACACCAATTTCCCTTCCTATTGCTAACAAAAAATGTTATCAAATTTTTGAACTTTGCAAATTTGGAGATTTATTGTATGAATACATATAGCCAAAGACTTTAGATAGATTTAATTTTTAAGCCTGAAGTCTTATATTTTACTGTCTCTTGTGTGATACTTCTCTCCTTCTCCTTTCTCTCTCTCTCAATCTCTCCCTCAGTATCTATCTCTCTAAACCCCTCTCTCAATCTCTCTCTCAACCCTATCCCCCACACCTTGATATTATGTGAAGAGTATACTTTTTTGTGAATATAACACTTTATCCAACCTTTATTAGAGTCTTGGGTCTCACTTTTTCAGAGGGAACTTGAAAAGTTCTTATGAATGTCTTGGTGCCTCTACTTTCTACCTTGATAAGGGGATGCTTTGTTTCCATTGCTCAAAACTGTTCACGTTGGCACTCTCATCCCTGAGAGGCACAAAAATGTGTCTGTCAGTTAATTTCAATTTTAGGCCTCAGGCAAAAAGCTTACTTTATCAAAGTTGATTTTCTTTCCACCTGTTTGCCATCTAGCTTCAGTGTAATTTCATATTTAGCACTTGGTTGAAAGTGGCAAAGAACATCTCATACACATCAACTTCATGAAAAATTTCCCTTCAGCTCGAGCCATGTTTTTCACATGCTATGTTTCCTATTTCTATAATTACTTAAATTGGTTTTCCTATAATATCTGAGTTTTTGTCACTCATAACTTGATTGTCTTCACTAAGCCAAAGTCACATCCTAAGTTTTATTATTTATTATTATTATCTGTAACCCAAAAAACATCTGGAACTCCAGTTTTCATATCTATACTCCCAGTTGGCAAGAGGGGCTCCTTGTACTTTTTCATGGGGTGGTAGGATCCATGGAGCCCCTTGAGAGGCTCTAGGGACAATCTGGTTTCACATTGTCTTGTGTATCTGTGTACTTGGCTATTCTTCAGATGCTGCACCAGAGGGGCTTAAAAGTAGAAACTGCGTCAAGATTGATATGCATATGTTACTCTATTTTAAACTGTGGTTTTCATATTTTCCTTATTGATTATGAGAAATCTTTCACATATTTTGTATATTAATCTTCTGTTTATTTTTAAAGTATATTTTCCTCAATATCTTATATTTTTATTATCTCTTTACTTTTTTCATAACAGAAGTTTTAATTATTTATGTACTCAAGTGTGCTAATCTTTTCTGTTGGGTTCTGGTTTTTACATCAGCCTTAGAAAGGCATTCCCATATTTGTAATAGACTTTAAAATGTTCTCTACTGCTTGAAAAAAAAGTGTTCATTTACTTATTTAAGTAAACTTTATTTTTTAGAGCAGTTTTAGGTTTACTACAAAGTTAAATGGAAAGTACAAAGAATTCCTATATAGCCCTTACTCTCCCCAACTATCAGTATCTCACACCTGATTGCAGGTGTGAGATACTGATTACAGTCATTAAACTGACTGTTTATAGTTTACAGTCAGTAAACTGACACTGACACATGACTATCAGCCAATGTCTGCAGTTTACATTAAGGTTCACTGTTGGTATTAATCATTCTGTGGGTTTCAACACATATATAATGACATTTAGCCACCACTGTAATACCACGTAGAATAGATTCGATGTCCTAAAGATCATTTGTGCTCTGCCTATTTATCTACACTTCCTGTAATCTCTGGACGTGACTGATCTTTTTACCATTTTCACAGTTTCCCTTTTCTAGAATATCGTATAGTTGGAATTATATAATATATAGTCCTTTCAGATTGACTTCTTTCATGTAGTAATATGTAGTTAAGTTTTCTCATGTTTTTTTCATGGCTTGTTCATTTCTTTTTAGCACCGAATAATATTACATTGTCTGGATGTACCACAGTTTACCCATTCACCAAGCAAAGAATATCTTATTTGCTTCTACATTTTGGCAATTATGAGAAAAGCTGCTATAGACATGCCTGTGCAGGTTTTTGTGTGGATATAAGTTTTTACCTCCTTTGGATAAATACCAAGGAATGTATTTGCTAGATCATATAGTAAGAGTATGCCTAATCTCATAAGGTATTGCCAAACTGTCTTCGAAAATTGCTGTAGATACCATTTTGCATTTCCACTAGTAGTGAATGAGAACTCTTGCTCACATTGTTACCAACATTTGGTGGTGTCATTATTCTGGATTATGGCTATTGTAATACATTTGTAGTGTTATCTCATTGTTTTAATTTGAAATGACAGTTGACATGTGATGTTGAACAACTTTTCATATGCCATTTGACATCTGCATATCTTCTTTGGTGAGATGTTTTTTCATATCTTTTTTCCCATTTTTAAAGTAGGTTGTTCATTTTCTTATGTTCAGTTTGAGTTCTTTGTATATTTTAGATAGCAACCCTTTATCAGATGTGTCTTTCATAAATATTTTCTCCAAGTTTGTGGCTTGTCTTCTCCTACTCTTGACATTTTCTTTTGTAGAGCAGATGTTTTTAATTTTAAAGAAGTCCAATTGTACCAATTATTTCTTTCATTGAATCATGCCTTCGGAATTTTGTCCCACTACTTTTAAAAATTGTGATTTTTCCTTTTACCTATTGTTTATATTGAATCCAGCTTCAGGATATATCCAATATTGACCTTTTCTCACCAACTTCATTGACTACAAACTAGTTCAAGCATCACTGACTCAGGTTATTGCAGTTGCTTTCCAGTTGACCTGCTTATACCTTTTCCTCAGACAAGTTGTTAAAACTGCAGAGATCATAACCACTAATGTTTCAGCTCAAAACCCTCCAAAGGGTTCTCACCTTATACCTACAAGGCCCCACAAGATACCATCTCTTCCCAATCTCCTGTCTTACTGCTTATCTTGTGCTCTCTTTTCTGGTAGTTGGTCTCCTTGTTCTGAGAATAACCCCAAAGACTCTCATTTCAGGACTTGGGCATGTCCTGTTTCTTCTGTCAAGAATGTTCTTTCCTAAGAACTCATAATTTGCCCCTCCTATCTTCAGGTCACCTCCAAAAACAGGCTTTTGGGGATATCCCATTTAGAAAAAAGTACCCTTTGGAACTAATATTTCATAGAACTTGTTTATTACTAATATAATATATATTTGCTTATCTCCTCCATATAGAATATAAACCCCATGGAAACAAAGACTTGGTCTCTTAACTGCTATATTTCCAGTATGTATCTGGGAAGTGGGAACACTCCTCTGAGATGAGCATCTCAGAAATATTCCAAAGTATATTAATCTCGTTGGGGATGGGAGCATGTTGAGACAGTTTTACTAGGTGAATCATAGTTGAGGAGTGGTGTCACATTTAATGCTAAAAAATAAAAAAATTAAAAAATTAAAAGTTAAATAATTGTGGAATGTCAAGTCCAAATATTATGATAAACTGGTAAATGGCAATGCAGTTCTGAGCCAATGATAACTGATAAATGTTGCTTTGTAAAGTGCAGGGGAGTGAGTTCAGAAGTAAAATCTTGATGATGTGGTCTATACAGCCTATTTACCTTTGGTTAGAACTAAAGGCTTAAACCTTGTAGACACTGATAACTCTCTAGGAATTTGGCATAAATCTCCCTGGTTTTAGGAAAACTTAAAGTTGAAACCAAAATTTATTTCTTCTTGACACAATCAACATCTATAATGGGTTCAATCATAACTAAGTCCAGTTGACTAATAATTGCATTCTTATATTTCCAAGTTAGGTTTCAGAATCATAGTACTTTGTCAAGAGGCTTTGACATTTGTTGGTTTCTAAAATTTTTGAAAGAATTGATTATTGGTTTAAGAGAACAAAGCAAAAATGTTTTTTTAAGCCCAGAGATTTTCTTTACTTTTTTTCTTTTTAAATTTTTTTTATATGTTCAGTTAGCCAATATATAGTACATCATTAGTTTTTGATGTAATGTCGAACGATTCATTAGCTGGAAATAAAGCCATAGGTTCATCATAGTAATGTAAGATAAAAAATCGTGTGTAATCTTGAACTTCTTTTTAGATGACTATTTAGATTTTTGCTGAGCAATATGCTTTTCATACCATCTGTCTTGATAAATATTTGTTCATTTTTTAATCTAGTACACTAGGTAAGGAAAATGAGCATTTTAAAAACAAAATCTATTTAAAATTTTTCTCATTCTCGTCTTAATTTTCCTCAAGGAGATCAATGTTATTGCTCAAAGATTCCTGTATTCAGTTTTATTCAAATGAATTATTATAAACTACAGATATTTGAAATACATCAGTAGGTATATAAGTGAATTGTAAAGGCTAAAATTACAAAATTCAAATTATCTAAGGTCCCTGATATGTAGAACTATCTAGTTATGACATGAGTATAAAGATGTGCTATTCGAAAACTAGAAACTGGAGATGTCAAAGTAGAAATTGACCAGAGCTTAAACATTAGTTCAGTGACATTGAGTCCAATACCCTGTTTCCATCTTTTATGCAACATATTCCAAGGCTGTATTTTAAAAATATGTAGATCGTCCTTGAGTGAAACCTTTTTCATGTCTCATTTATCCATTTCTGATTTGTGAGGATTCAATTGCTGATGCCTTAAAATCGGAAAGGAAGCATTTTGAAATACTTTCAAACATATAGTTAGTCATTGAGGATATTCAGTTTAAATGTAGGCAGTGGTTAACATGTTCTCAGAATTAAAGTGCTCTTTAAAAAATGATTCCCTTTTAGGGGCATTATCAAATACAGAACTGATTAAGCAATCAAACTCTGCTCTAGTTTCAGAGCAAAATGTTAGCCATTCTGCCACTCATTCTTTCTTTTATTACACCTCATTATTGTCTCCTAAGATTCTTTCTTTCTGTTCCGAATGATTTCCTACCTTATGGACATCGAAAGAACATAGTGGAAGGGTAAAGAATTAATTAAAGTTCTAATGGCGCAATTAGTAGTAAGTGTGAACTGTTAAAGCATTTCCTCAGATGTTTTATAGCTTGTGAGACATCATCTTCACCTCAGCCGATGAATACTGACCACCTGTTATCTATTACCATAACATTATACAAGCCGACTGACAGAAAACAATCTGGTCTCCAGTGATTGGACTGCTGAAGCAATTGACAGGCAGTTTCCACAAAGGTAAACTGTGAAAGCTAAATGAGATGGTAAATAGAAAGTCAGGCAGGTGTTTAATGGAGAAATACTATTAAAACAACCCAGAAGTTGTAAAATGAATGTATTGTTTACGCATATTTTTATGGTATTCAGTTTGATTCAGTGTTTGAAGACAGTAACTTTAAAACCAATATTCTATGTCATACAGTGGTAATTACCTGTATGAACTTATAACTAGAGTCAGGAACCATATTGCACTTAGTAAAGAAAGTTGTAAAAGAAGTTTGTTGGTGCTAAACTAGTCTTGGTTTAAAATGAAAAAGTGGGTGGTGATGCTTCACAGTACATCTCTTAAACTTGATGAGGTAAATAAACTTAAAGAGAAAATAAATTAACTTAGAAGGGAAAGCATAATTTGGCAGATTTCATTGAATTAAGGCTATTTGTTGCTTTAATGTCCTACAAGATTCCTTCTGGATGCTGAATAACACTGAATTTCTAATATGACTTGTTCAATTATTGATTTGTTGCTTATCTGTTCTCTAGGAAAGTCAGATGAAGATCAGCATGACAGTATTTATAGGCTGCATCTCATCTGTGGGATGTAATCCATCTTCGTTAAGTTCAGTAAAAGTGATAGATGGCATTTGGCAGTGTAATGATGTGATCACTCTACCAGCGCCTCTTTAAATCATAAGCTGTTGCTTTCTGTTGTGTAGATATTTAATCAGTTATACACCCCATTACTGATTTAATTCAGAATGTCAGTGGCAGTTGAATAATGTATTTGTATATTAATATCATATTGTATTAATGCTCCCTTCATTTAAGTGTGCCATTCATTTGAAAATCATAAACTGTTGCTTCACGGGTAGAATAAATTTAACCGAGATGTTAGGCATCTAACACCTTCAGTGTTTTAATTCAGCATGTCAGTGAAAAAATGTGTTCCTTTATATCTGTTTGTATTTCTTGACTCGATAGATTATCTGATGAAATCAGCACTTGCTATGAATGGGAAAAAAATTCTATTGCCTACAATATGCATATGGACTTTAATTTTCAGATTATAATATAGGAATGGAACTCTGAGAAAATAATGCCAGAGCAACGAATTTTAAGATATAAAGTAGAAAATCCAGCAATTCTTTAATGGAGATATACTATTAAAACAATCTCAGGAGTTCATGAACTTTACTCTTTTTTTCTTTTTAATTTTATATTAATTTTAAGATGCAAAATGCTTTTCATATATAAAAATCTCTGGTTCACAATACTCTAGCTGATTATGGGGGGTTAATAATTTAAATAACTACTGTTTATATTTCACATTTCTGCTTTTGAATATATTATTCATACCTTATAACATAATTTAAAAAAATCTTTTTTAATTTTATTTTTTTTAGGAGAACTTGATGGCATCACTATCTTTTAAATTTTAAAGACCTTTACACTTATTTTGCAGGATCTTAATGTTGATTCCAACACTCAGAATAAACATCTTTGGAAAAACTTGAACACATTGTTTGGTATAATGATTCTACATAATTAATTGAAGAATTTTATTTTCAATTTATAAGTAGCTTCTGCATTGCCATGATAGTGATAACATTTGTATCTGCAATACTTCTTTCTAACAAATCGCAAAAATTTACATAGAAATAATCTCATTGAACTTTGTAACATACTTAGAACAGTTGAGGAATTGCTGGTTATTACTTCTATTTCATAAATGAGAAAAGGGTGATTTAGGTACTCTGCCTTGCTCACTTGGTCAACCAATAACAGTGATTGGATTGAAAATTAGTTTTCAGTCTCTGCTCAGGACCTCAACAGCCCTGAGGTCCCATGGTTTTCAGTGCTACAGACTTTCAGCCATTCCTTTTTATATCTGTCTTTGCTATTCCTGTGATTATTTCCTGAAAAAATATTATATGGGTATATATGTATGTATGTGTACATATGTACACATACACACACACATACACACAGACGCTCAGATTCTAAATCATATCAATAAATGCTTGTCAAACTACAAAAACAGTCCATGTTGCGATTATAGTAAATTATTCAGTTTTCAAACACTTTAAGTAAGAAGAGCTTTATGGGCAGTACTGGAATTGGGGACCATATACCTACAACTAGTCTTTTATGCCCACTTCCATCAGAAGAGCTATTTAGATGTCTTTGCATAATCCTTTTACAAACAGAAAATAATTATTTTTCCATCTGCATCACATCTTTTTCAGTTTTCATTTTATTAAAATCTTTAAGCTCCACCCCCCAATTCTAACGGGAAAATTGTATGACTGCTATTTATTTCAGTTTAAGGGGACTATTTTAACTTCGCCTTGCTGGCTCCATGTCTTTTTGCCAGCACTCCTGACCTCAAGCTTATCAAGAAAACAAATCTCCACAAATCTGTTTTGGAAATCAGTAGCTTCTGGCAGTAGAAGGGTTTCCTTTACTTGTTCCTTAAGTTCTTCTGTTGTGACTATTAACAAGTTTTCTGTTGTTTTTAGCTTTTCATTTTGTTTTTCTAATTTGTTCTGGCATGATACAGATAATTTTTCCTTTCTCTTCTACAATGCATATCTTTATTCCTTACTTATTTTCTCAAATCTAACTGCCTAATGGAGAGGTAAAGGATTATTGAATCTTTCAGTTCTATTCCTTGTCATGCAATCCTTTCTATTTTTACTCAAGAGCCTTGACGTTTTCCATATATATTGCATGTTCCATGAATGCTAAGAAATTTTAAAAATCCGGGCGCCTGGGTGGCTCAGTTGGTTGAGCAACTGCCTTCAGCTCAGGTCATGGTCCCGGAGTCCCGGGATCAAGTCCCATATCGGACTCCCGGCTCTGCAGGAGGTCTGCTTCTCCCTCTGATCTTCTCCCCTCTCATTCTCAGTCTCTCTCTCTCTAATAAATAAATAAAATCTTTAAAAAAAAAAAAAGAAATTTTAAAAATCCAATAAGGAATTTTCATTTTCACATTATAGCCTCTCTTTTTTTGAGAGATTTGATATTTGTGATGAGAGTCCTCTTCACATGGGAGTCACAATTTTAAAAATCTTCCTTTTGAAGTGAGATTTTTGAGGATTGAATGGTTAGTTCAAGGAAATGATAAATGCAAATCTGAGGAATACTAGGTTCTCAAGGGATAACTTTTAAGATTTTCATGAAAAATAATTATACTTATTTTCTTGACAATATGATTCTTAACTCTTATCATTTTATCTGAGTAGAAAGCCCTTTACCCCTTGTAAGACTATGTTTGGTAAGACAGTGTATTGCTGATTGTCTGAACATAGAGTTTTATCTGAAATTTTGCATTTCCCTGGATCATTTGAAATGCAAAAAACAAAAAAACAAAGCAAAAAGAAACTTGGCATCAGGAAAGAGAAAAAAAAATCAGAAAAAGGAATTTCGAACAATCAATGTCACATCTTACCTCTTCTATTATGAAAAATAATTTGTCTTTGAGGATAAATTGACTTGATTGGATTACACTGACAAATTGATTTTTGTTTCCATTGCATTTTTATGTCTAAGTAGATTGGTTGTTATGTATCCTATTTCTAAGTTAGTAAAAGTCTCTCCTAAGTTTCTGTTTTGTCATTTTTACTTTTTATGTAAAATGCAGATGTCTGGGTGGTACAGTGTGGTACCAGAGTGATGTACAACTTACAGTGCTCACATTCTGCCTTTATTATGGGAGTTTGAGATTGAAAAGGAATAATACTTGGGCAATCAGACCAGAAGAACAGATAACCAAGTTAATGCTTAGTCCGTGGAATAAATAATATAAACTATTAAAATAGTGAAGAGCACATAGTAAGCGTTTAATAAATGCTGTTAATTAGGTATTTTGTAAGCTTTGTGACTTCCACTCCCCAAATTGTTAACCCCTGACAATGAGAGTTGGCACATGCATATCCCAATATACTCTTTATAAATTTTAACTACATAATAAAAAAAAATAACTATTATTATTTGAATGAAGTAGATGGAAGTTAGAGTTGCTACATCCTTTAATTTTCACCAAGTAATTTAATAGGGCAAGTATTATTCAAGACATTTTGTTACTGAATCCCAAGATTGGCTTCTGTGGCTCAAAAGGCCAATACTTGAGACTGAGTTTTGATTAGAAAGGAGTATTAGCTTTATTCAGTCGGCCTGCCACCTGGGGAGAAAGATTCTTGTCCAAAGCCAGCTCTGAGGTTCCTGCCCAGATTTTTAAAGGGTAGTTGATCAATACAGGGAGTGCAGTGGTCTGTAACATTTCTCGATTACATGCAGACTGGATGGTGCCAGCTATATTATCTCAGTACTTTGTGGTTGTGCCAGGGGGTCTGATTCCTCATTGCTCTGTGGGGCCAGGGAGGGATTGTAAAAAGCGGTCTGGTTCCTGTTTTGTGACTGCAGGAGTGCTCTGTTCTTTCTAGGAAAGAATGTGATCAATAGATATGGAAAGGAAGGTTATTCGGTCATGTGGGGGAAGGGCATTTGCTAAAGTTTGAAGACTACTAGGTTAGCCAGAGGGGCCTAGGCAGCATCATTTTGATCATGGAATAATGAAAGAACTCCAAGGACAGGGCATAGTATATATGGCATGATAGTATAAATAAAAGATAAAATTGTTAGATGTGTTTCATAAAATCTTAAGGATAAAATTTTGGAATTGTTAAATTAATAGTGAGTTAACAAATTTTTGTAGCAATATTCTTTCTTAGGTTTTTTTTAGAGATTTTATTTATTTGACAGAGAGAGAGCACAAACATGAGCAAGGGGAGCAGCAGGCAAAGGTAGAGGGAGAAGCAGGCTCCCCACTGAACAGGGAGCTTGATGTGAGGTTCGATCCCAGAACCCTGGGGTCATGACCTGAGCCAAACGCAGACGCTTAACTAACTCAGCCACCCAGGTGCCCCAATTTATTAATAATTTATACCTGAATCATTTATAAATGCAGTCTTCAAAAATGAGCATACAAATTCTGAAACCACATCAAGTCATTCTTTAAATGGGTTGTAATGAAAAATTATTAGCCTCAGATGTTGGTTTATTGGATAAATTTATAATTTAGGGGGTACTTGGGTGGCTCAGTGGGTTAAAGCCTCTGCCTTCAGCTTGGGTCATGGTCTCGGGGTCCTGGGATCGAGCCCCATGTCGAGATTTCTGCTCAGCGGGGAGCCTGCTTCCCCCTCTCTCTCTGCCTGCCTCTCTGCCTACTTGTGATCTCTCTCTCTGTGTCAAATAAATAAATAAAAATTAAAAAATATATAATTTAAAAATGAATTAAATGGATTAAATTCATTTAAATATGATTAAAGAATGATTTTTAAAGTAAAAGCACTGTCAGACTAACAATAATAAATTGAACAAAGAGATTATTTTAATTGACAGTATTGGAGCATGAAAGTTTTTTATGATAGTATTTAAATTTAGATATGTGGGGGCGTCTGGGTGGCTCAGTGGATTAAAGCCTCTGCCTTTGGCTCAGGTCATGATCCCAGGGTCCTGGGATCGAGCCCCACATCAGGCTCTCTGCTCAGTGGGGAGCCTGCTTCCCCCTCTCTCTCTGCCTGCCTCTCTGCCTACTTGTGATCTCTCTCTCTCTCTCTCTCTGTGTCAGATAAACAAATAAAATCTTTAAACAAAAAAAATAAAAATAAAAAATAAAATTAGATATGTGAGTGACTTTCTTAAGGTCTGTTACAGTAACTTTCTTTTTTTTTTTTGGAAGTTTAAGATATTTATTTTTGCTTCCTGCAAGGTCTGAAGAGAGCAGATTGACTGCACAAGAAAACCCTCTTCCATGCAGCTACTCAGCAATGTAGATAGCTCCCAGTTCTCTATACCTTATCAGGTGGCTTCCAAGATCATCCTGGCAGGGCAACAGAGGTTATAGAGAATTTACTCTGTTCTTCTCTGCTTTAACTTAGAAATTATGAATACCTCTTCCTTGATCACCTATTTGCCAAAATTAACTAAGTTACAAGCAGCTGATGAGGAGAGAGGGCAAAAGGATATTCCTAGAGCAACAGGTGGCCACATTAGTATTTGAAGGAAGAAAATAGAATCAGAGGAGAGTAGTCTTAAACATGAGAAAAAATACAACATAATACAAAAGTAACCCATTCTTAAGTAATTCTATCTCTAACCATCGTTGTACATTGTTTTCCTCCAAAAAGGTTTATGTTTTAGTTCAGTGTGTCCGACTATAACAGCATATTACTGACTTTTGATAATATAAAGGAGAAATATATTCCAAGGAAATGGTATTTTTAATGCCTTTATCAAAAAAGCTTTATTTTATTATTTTATTTTATTTTATTTTATTTTATTTTATTTTATTTTATTTTATTTTATTTTATTTTTTATTTATTTGACAGAGAGAGAGAGAACAAGAAAGGGAACACAGGCAAGGGGAGTGGGAGAGGGAGAAGCAGGCTTCCCACAGAACAGGGAGCCCGATGATGGGCTTAATCCCAGGACCCTGGGATCATGACCTGAGCTGAAGGCAGATGCTTGGTGACTGAGTCCCCCACGCATCCCATAAAAAAAATTTTTTTAAAAGAATGGTCCACACCCAGCGTGGAGCCCAACATGGGGCCTGAACTCAATGCCTGAGATTAAAACCCTGAGATCAGGACCTGACTTAGCTGAGATTAAGAGTCACTTAACCAACTGAGTCACCCAGGTGCCCCATGCCTTTATCAATTTAAATTTATGATGAGTGATTTTTTTTCATTATTTTAAATTTTTTTTTTGTTAACATATAATGTATTATTTGCCCCAGGGGTACAGGTCTGTGTATCATCAGACTTACACATTTCACAGCACTCTCCATAGCACCTATCCTCCCCAGTGTCCATAACCCAGACACCCTATCCCTACCCTCCCACACCCCCAGCAACCCTCAGTTTGTTTCATGAGATTAAGAGTCTGTTATGGTTTGGCTTCCTCCCAATCCCATCTTGTTTCATTTTTACCCTCCCTACCCACCATGACCCCCTGCCCTATCTCTCAAATCCCTTATATCATAGAGATCATATGATAATTGTGTTTCTCTGATTGACTTATTTCACTTAGGATAATACCCTCTACTTCCATCCACGTCATTGCAAATGGCAAGATTTCCTTTCTCTTGATGGCTGCATAATATTCTAGTGTGTGTGTGTGTGTGTGTGTGTGTGTGTGTGTGTGTGTGTGTAATATCTTCTATATCCATTCATCTGTTGATGGACATTTAGGTTCTTTCCATAGTTTGGCTATTGTAGACATTGCTGCTATAAACATTGGGGTGTACGTGTCCCTTCCGATTACTACATTTGTATCTTTAGGGTAAATACCCAGTAGTGCAATTACTGGGTCGTAGGGTAGCTCTATTTTCAACTTTTTGAGGAAACTCCATACTGCTTTCCAGAGTGACTATACCAGCTTGCATTCCCACCAACAGCGTAGGAGGGTTCACCTTTCTCCACATCCTCACCAACA
Source organism: Nasua narica (assembly GCA_028533885.1). Taxonomy (NCBI): domain Eukaryota; kingdom Metazoa; phylum Chordata; class Mammalia; order Carnivora; family Procyonidae; genus Nasua; species Nasua narica. Next base: position 94,048,451 of record CM052810.1, on the reverse strand, counting down.
TCTGTCCTTTCCTGAATTGTTAATTTTAGCCATTCTGACTGGTGAGAAGTGGTATCTCACTGTGATTTTGATTTGTATTTCCCTGATGCCGAGTGATGTTGAGCACTTTTTCATGTGTTTATTGGCCATTTGATGTCTTCTTTGCAGAAATGTAGGTTCTTGTCTTCTACTCATTTCTTGATTGGATTACTTGTTCTAGGGGTGTTGAGTTTGGTAAGTTCTTCATAGATTTTTTGATACTAGCCCTTTATCTCATATGTCATTTGCAAATCTCTCTCTCATTCTGTCAGTTGTCTTTTGGTTTTGTTGACTGTTTCATTTCCTGTGCAAAAGCTTTTGATATTGATCAAGTCCCAGTAGTTCATTTTTGCCCTTGCTTCCTTTGCCTTTGGCGATGTTTCTAGGAAGAAGTTGCTGTGACTGAGGTCAAAGAGGTTGCTGCCTGTGTTCTCCTCAAGAATTTTGATGGAATCCTGTCTCACACTGAGGTCTTTCATCCATTTTGAGTCTATTTTTGTGTGTGGTGTAAGGAAATGGTCCAGGTTCATTCTTCTCCATGTGGCTGTCCAATTTTCCCAAAGGATTTGTTAAGAGACTATCTTTTTTCCATTGGACATTCTTTCCTGCTTTGTCAAAGATTACTTAACCATAGAGTTGAGGGTCTATTTCTGGGCTCCCTATTCTTTCATTGGTCTATGCATCTGTTATTGTGCCAATACCATACTGTCTTGATGATTACAGCTTTATAATAGAGCTTGAAGTCTGGAATTGTGATGTCAATAACTTTGGTTTTCTTTTTCAACATTCCTCTGGCTATTCCTGGTCTTTTCTGGTTCCATATAAATTTTAGGATTATTTTTTCCATTTCTTTGAAAAAAATTGATGGTATTTTGATAGGGATTGCATTACTTGTGTAGATTGCTTTAGGTAGCATAGACTTTTTTGCAATATTTGTTCTTCCAAAATGTTTTTCCATTTCTTTGTGTATTCTTCAATTTCTTTCATGAGTACTCTATAGTTTTCTGAGTACAGATTCATTGTCTCTTTGGTTAGGTTTATTCCTAGGTATCTAATGTTTTGGGGTGCAATTGTAAATGGGATCAACTCCTTAATTTCTCTTTCTTCTCTCTTGCTGTTGGTGTATAGAGATGCAACTGATTTCTGTCTATTGATTTTATATCCTGACACTTTACTGAATTCCTGTATGAGTTCTAGCAGTTTTGGAGTGGAGTTTTTTGGGTTTTCCACATAAAGTATCATATCATCTGCAAAGAGTGAGAATCTGACTTCTTCTTTGCCAATTCAGATGCCTTTTATTTCTTTTTGCTGTCCGATTGCTGAGGCTAGGACTTCTAGTACTATGTTGAATAGCAGTGGAGATAGTGGACATCCTTGTCATGTTCCTGATCTTATGGGAAAAGCCTCAGTTTTTCCCCATTGAGAATGATATTTGCTGGGGATTTTTCATGGATGGCTCTAATGATATTGAGGTATGTACCCTTTATCCCTACACTGTGAAGAGTTTTGATCAAGAAAGGATGCTGCACTTTGTCAAATGCTTTTTCAGCATCTACTGCGAGTATCATATGGTTCTTGTTCTTTAGTTTACTAATGTATTGTATCACATTGTTTGATTTGTAGATGTCGAACCAACCTTGTAGCCCAGGAATAAATCCCACTTGGTCTTGGTGAATAATCCTTTTAATGTACAATTAGATCCTATTGGATATTATTTTGGTGAGAATTTTTGCATCTGTGTTCATCAAGGATATTGGTTGATAAATCTCCTTTTTGATGGGGTCTTTGATTTTGGGATCAAAGTAATGCTGGCCTCATGAAATGGGTTTGGAAGTTTTCCTTCTATTTCTATTTTTTGGAACAGTTTCAGGAGAAGAAGTATTAATTCTTCTTTAAATGTTTGGTATAGTTCCCCTGAGAAACCGTCTGGCCCTGGGCATTTGTTTTTTGGGAAATTTTTGATGACTGCTTCAATCTCCTTACTGGTTATGGATCTGTTCAGGTTTTCTATTTCTTCCTGGTTCAGTGTTGGTAGTTTGTGTGTCTCTAGGAATGCATCCATTTCTTCCAGATTGTCAAATTTGCTGTCATATAGTTGCTCAAATATGTTTTTAGAATTATTTGTATTTCCTTGGTGTTGATTATAATCTCTCCTCTTTCATTCATGATTTTATTAATTTAGGTCCTTTTTCTTTTCTTTTTGATAAGTCTTGCCAGGGATTTGTCTGTCTTATTATTTCTTTCAAAAAACCAGCTCCTGGTTTCATTGATTTGTTTACTGTTCATTTGGTTTCTATTTCATTGTTTTCTGCTCTGATATTTATTATTTTTCTTCCCAGCTGGGTTTAAGCTTTCTTTGTAGTTCTTTTTCCAGCTCCTTTAGGTGTACGGTTAGGTTGTGTATTTGAGACCTTTCTTGCTTCTTGAGAACAACTTGTGTTGCTATACACTTTCCTCTCAGCACTGCCTTTGTTGATTCCCAAAGATTTTGAACAGTTGTATTTTCATTTTCATTTGTTTCCATGATTTTTTTAAATTCTTCTTTAATTTCCTGGCTAACGCATTCATTCTTTAGTAGGATGCTCTTTAGCCTCCATGTATTTGAGTTTTTTCCAACTTTCCCCTTGTGATTGAGTTCTAGTTTCATGACATTGTGTTCTGAAAATATGCAAGGAATGTCCCAGTCTTTTGGTACTGGCTGAGACCTGATTTGTGACTGAGGATGTGATCTAATCTGGAGTATGTTCTGTGTGCACTAGAGAGGAATGTGTATTCTGTTGTTTTGGGATGGAATGTTCTGAATATATCTGTGACGTTCATCTGGTCCAGTGTGTCACTTAAAGCCTTTATTTTCTTGTTGATATTTTGCTTTGATGATCTGTCCATTTCAGTAAGGGGGGACATTAAATTCCCTTACTATTATCATATTATTGTTGATGTGTTTCTTTGACTTTGTTATTAATTGGTTTATATAATTGGCTGCTCCCATGTTAGGGACCTACATATTTAAAATTGTTAGATTTCTTGTTGGACAGACAGACCCTTTAAGTATGATATAGTGTCCCTCATCTCTTATTATAGTCTTTGGCTTAAAATCTAATTTACCTTACATAAGGATCGCCCCCTCCAGCTTTCTTTTGATGTCCATTAGCATGGTAAATTGTTTTCCACACCCTCACTTTAAATGTAGAGGTGCCTTTGGGTCTAAAATGAGTTTATTATAGACAGCATATTGATGAGTCTTGTATTTTTATCCATTCTGATACCCTGTCTCTTTTAATTGGGGCATTTAGCCCAATTACATTTGGGGCAACTACTGAAAGATATGAATTTAGTGGCATTGTATTGCCTGTTCCTTTTCTGCTCTGTTACTTTAAGGCTCTCCCTTTGCTTAGAGGACCCCTTTCAATATTTCCTGTAGGACTGGTTTGGTGTTTGCAAATTCTTGTAGTTTTTGTTTGTCCTGGAAGCTTTTTATCTCTCCATCTATTTTCAGTGACAGCCTAGCTGGGTCACTGAACTATTCAGTGGGTATAGTATTCTTGGCTGCATATTTTTCTCATTTAGTGCTCTGAAAATATCATGCCAGCCCTTTCTGGTCTCTGTGAAGAGGTCTGCTGCAAACTATTATTGTATGTTACAGACTTCTTGTCCCAAGGTGCTTTCAGGATTTTCTCTTTGTCACTGAGACTTGTAAGTTTTACTATTAGATGACAGGGTGTGGACCTATTTTTATTGATTTTGAGGGGGGTTCTCTGTGCCTCCTGGATTTTGATGCTTGTTCCTTCACCAAATTAGGGAAATTCTCTAGTATAATTTGCTCCTAATACCTTTTGCCCCTCTCTGTCTTTCTTCTTCTTCTTCTGGGATCCCAATTATTCTATCATTGTTTTGTCTCATGGTATCACTTATCTCTCGAATTCTCCCTTCATGGTCCAGTAGTTGTTTATCTCTCTTTTGCTCAGTTTCTTTATTCTGCATCATTTTGTCTTCTATATCACTAATTCTCTCTTATTCCTTATTTATCCTAGCAGTAAGAGCCTTCATGTTTGATTGTGCCTCATTAGCTTTTTTGATTTCAAACTGGTTAGATTTTAGTTCTTTTATTTCTCCAGAAAGGGATTTTATTTCTTAAGAAAGGGATTCTCTATTATGTTCCATGCTTTTTTCAAGCCCAGTCAGCACCTTGATAATTGTCATTCTGAATGCTAGTTCTTACATAGTACTAATGTCCATATTAATTAGGTCGCTAGCTGTCAGTGCTGCCTCCTCCTCCTCCTGTTCTTTTTTTTTTTTTTTTTGTGATGGGTTTTTCTGCCTTGTCATTTTATCTAGATAAGAATAGGTTAATGAGAGAACAAAATACTAAAAGGGTAGCAATGACCCCAGAAAAATATACACTAATCAAATCAGAAGAGACCCCAAACTGGGGGGTGAAGAAAGGGGCCGAAAAGGAAAAAAAAAAATTCACTCTGGTGAATAGAACAGAGCCACGCACTTGATATTGAGTGTATTTTGTTCTGTTAGAAAAAGTGCCTCCCAAAATTTTAAAGAAAGAGAAACTTATATTTATACAAAAATAAAGGTAAACACAATGAAGGATGGAATATGATGATAAAGAAAAAAAATTTTTTTTTGATGGTAAAGAAAACTTTACCATCAAGAAAAAAAAAACCTATATGTATACAAAAATAAGGTTAAATACAGTGAAGGGATAAAATATCACTATAACAATGAAAATTTAAAAAGTTTTTTTTAAATGTATTGATTAGATAAAATAGTTAAAAACATTAAAACAGGAAAGATGAAAAGTTAAAAAAATAGAATAATAAAAAATAAATTTAAAATAATTTAACTTTGAAAGAGCAAAGGATCATGGGAAAAAAGCCATGAATTCTCTATGTTGCTTTTCCTTAGCTCTGGAGTTCCACATTTCTCATTGATCAGTGAACTTGATCTTGCCTGGATGTTCTTGCTGATCCTCTTTGGGAGGAGCTTTTTGCAGTGATTCTCAAATGTCTTTGCCTGAGGCAGAATTGCAACCCTCTTGCCAGGAGCCAGGCTGAGTAATCTGCTCAGGTTTGCTCTCCAGAGCTTTTGTTCCCTGAATGCTTTCCATGCAGCCCTGGAGGAGGGGAATGAAGACGGCAGCTTCCCAATCTCAGGCAGGGAGGAGTCGAGAGCTCAGGGCCTATTTCTTCAGTGAGCCCTCAGAAAAAAGCTGTCAATGCTTCCCGTCTCTCTGGGCTCTTGCTGTACTTGAGCTCACTCAGCCTGTGACCGAGTATTTCTATCTCTTTTACATGGCCTCATTTGGAGTCTCCAAGCTCAGCCAATTCCTGCAGTGCATTCCCGTGCCACTTCTCCCAGAGGAGCAAGGTGGGGGTTTCTCCAGATCTGCCACTTGTGGGGTCTGTGCTCAAAGAGCAGTGGCCTGACTGTGCTTTAGATATGATTTAAGGTAACCCCAAGCTGAGAGCCCTCCTTTGGCTCCATCTCTGCAGCTGCCTTCCTGGCTCTGATACCTGGAAGCTCTGCTGCACTCAGACACCCCTAGTCTTTTTGTGTCCCCGTGGGTCCTGAGACCACACTGTTCCCACAAGGACTCCATTCCTTGCTTAGCCCCTGAAGTGATGTCCCTCAGTGGAGAAGGCTTCTAGAAGTTCCGATTTTGTGCTCCACTGCTCTCTCACTTGCTGGGAGCCCCCTCCCCCTGCTGTCTATCTTCCTATCGCTTGGGATTCACTTCTCTACACATTCTACCTTCCAGAAAGTGGTCAATTTTCTGTTACTAAAATTGCTGCTCTTCTTCTCTTCAATCTCCTGGTGAGTTTGTTGGTGTTCAGAGTGGTTTGATGACTATCTAGCTGAACACCTGGGACCTGATGATATCAGTCTTCTACTCCTCCACCATCTTGCTCCTCCCCTGGTGTTCATGATGAGTGATTTTAAAACAATAATTTGATATTTTCTAGTTGATTTCTTAGTAAAGAATAAGCTTAGAAATCAGATGTTCTCTAGGTCTCCTGGGTGGCTCAGTTAGTTAAGTAGCTGACCCTTGATTTCAGCTCAGGTCTTGATGTCAGTGTCCTGGGACTGAGCCCCAAGTCAGGATCTGCTCTCAGTAGGGAGTCTGCTTACAGACTTTCTCTTTATCTCTACATCTCCCTCTGCTCTCTCTCTCTCTTTGAAATAAATAAATCTATCATTTAAAAAAATTCAGATATTCTGCATCCCCATTTAAATGTTCTACATATAATTTAAAAATTAACTTTGAGCATTTTATTGGAGAATTCAACAATCATGACAAATACTTGCCTCGAGGTTCTAGACGTACTGAGACAATATACAGCCTATTTCTGAACTCTAAGTGGACAATCCCAGAAAGACAGTGCTTGTGCATATAACTAAGGGATCTTTGAGGAGCTTGAAACATGTTTGGGGAAGTAAACATAAAAGTTATTATGATATAGTTTAATAAGTCTAAAAATAGAAATATACAGTATGTAGAGAAGTGGGAAGAGATGAGAAAAGTGACAATATGAGAAAACCATCCTGAGAAGACATTCTTTATTTTTAATATTTTATTTATTTGACAGAGAGAGAGAGATTATGAGCAGGGGGAGGGTAGAGGGAGAAGGAGATTCCCCACTGAACAGGGAGCCCAATGAGGGGCTTGATCCCAGGCAGACACTTAACCAACTGAGCCAAACAGGCACCCTCTTTTAAGTGTATTTAATCTATATTGTAAGAGAACAAGATCTAAATCTATAATCATAATTCAGATGTACTAAGCTTCCCATGCACATATTTAAACTCTTGCCCTACATCCTCCTTGAGGCCATAACACTAGGAACCATTCCAGTCAACAAATCTAAACAAAAAATGGATATTATATGGGAAATTTCACAGAAAGATGCCAGCAGGTTTTCATTGAACACCACACACAAATTCCTAATTAGACCTCAGTGTTTCCTTACTCAAATTTTTCTCTCTCCAGCTACTACCTCATAACTCTCTTCTCTTTAATCACATAGCACTGAAGAATCTATTTTATTTTCCAAAGCAATTCAGTTCTCATAGAGAGCTGGTCTTCTTCTCTATAAGAAAAAGCATCAAGTCTGATTTACCTTCAGACATGTTCTTCAGGACATCTCTTCAATTCTTTCTATAAGTGGTTTATCTAGTTATTTAATTACAATAAAGAGGTTTCTTTTAAGAGGTAAATACTACTAAAAAGAAAAAAAATACTCCATACAATTAGCAAGCAAACTTAAATCTCCTAAATTTTATTCTGAAGATAGAAGAACATAGAACTAAAAATACACATTTGGAGTCCAAAGATAAACACTGCCAGATGCAAGTTAAGTGGTAAGTGCATGTTTTAATCAGTAATGTACTATTGTGTAACATGGGAAAGTCCAGTGTTAACTGATTTGTACAGAGATGTTTGAGTGATTTAAAGGGAGAATGAGGGAATAAGGATTGGGATTAGCAGGGAAAGAAAATGAAAAATTGCAGAATTGGTCATTGTAAATTCCATTAGGCCAGCTGTGTCTGTAGCTGGCATTTATGAAAGTTAGGATTCTATTCTCCCACAGAGACTGAAAGCATATTCCTTACCTTACCTGATGGTTACATTTCAAAGGAATAGCTTTCAGGTCCTTGAGAATGACACTCTTGAGTTGTAGGAGATACATATATATTAAAAGGGTCAGAGGAAGGATTCGTCATGTAAGCTTTTTTTAGTAAATGCTCTAAGAAAGAGTGGTAGGGCCTATTAGCAAGTGTTGACTGAAATATAAAGTAAATTCTTTTGGCAGCCTTGAACTTTCTCAAGCAGGCACTTTAAGGGATTTAAGGTCATTCTAGGGATACTGCCTTAAGCTGTTAGAAAAGAGGTTAGTGTTTGTTTAATTTTTTAGCATGGGGACAGGGAGTGCGTGAAATAATTTGTGCTGAAAGTCTACAGTTTTTAAAGGCCAAGGTTAAGAGCTAGTCCAGAGAGGGCTCTGAGGAGCCTGGCTAAGAGACAGTCTTTGTCAGGGGTCATAGGATAGGGCTTATAGCTCAAGTTGTGAGATGTCTTCTATTCACTAAAAACCTTGGGGATCTCTCATAATGGGAAATAGGAGGAGAGAGTAGTAGTAGATATATATATAGAGAAAATAATGTATATAATCATGAAAGTCAAGCAAGGAGAGAATTATGGGAAGAAATATAAAGAATGAGACACTGAAGGGGACATATAACTCACTAAGGTATCACCGATGTGTACCACAGGGAGCAAGAGGCCAATCTAAAGTTGTACTAGATGAGTTTGGTCCATAATTCTTTCTCTTCCTCCAATAACCTTCCATTTTCTAAAGAGAAGTACAAGAAGTAAGTTTAAGAATGATCCAGCTTTAGAGGGATGAAAGGTAAAGAAAAACATAAAAATTGAGGCTAGTAGTAAAGACATTAAAATGGTTGACCATGTTGTTCATTTTTGGTAAGCCACGTATCATAGACTGTGTATAGTAATTAATTATATGATAGAAAACAGATTTCGTACTCAAACATTGGGGTACAAATGAACATTAAGTTCAGTTATAAAAACACTGACAAATAAGAAGGTAAGGGTTGGGAGAAGATGACAGCCAAGTTGAAGCCCAGAAGTAGTATTATTTTTTAAAGATTTTATTTATTTATTTGACAGAGAGAGAGAGAGATCACAAGTAGGGAGAGAGGCAGGCAGAGTGAGAGGGAGAAGGAGGCTCCCTGCTGAGCAGAGAACCCGATGCGGGGCTTGATCCCAGGAACCTGGGATCATGACCTGAGCCAAAGGCAGAGGCTTTAACCCATTGAGCCACCCAGGTGCCCTGAGAAGTGGTATTGTTGAGTGTGATTCCTATTGAGTAGAGAAAGTCATAACAGTTGAGAAATGCTGAGGATTAGTAAATAAAAGATCTGATAAATAAATTTAGGATACTAAGGATGCTGAGGATGGAGATGAGGGAGGAAAATGGGAACATCTTATAAATGTGTTCAGAGAAAACTGTAGAAATTAATCCTGGTGAGAAATAGAAATTTTAAAAATGAGTTGCATAGACTCAAATGATTCCATTAAAAAATAGATGGAAATTTGAAATTTTGATTAAAATATTTGTGTGACTAAAGTAAATGTGATGACATAAACTTGTTCAGAAAATCACATGTACCACCCTGAAGTTTTGTACTTCTAAATATTATATTATGTTATTTGACATTTAATTAATAGCATGTTACTGGGGGGATAAAAGGTTTCTCTTCTAGTAGATTCTAGGGTCTTCCTTTTTGTGTATTTCCTTCTTTATGGTGCTGAGGATATATTAAGTATTCAATAAATAATTCTACTTGCTTATAATTCAGATATTTGCAAGGAATTTAACACTGTCATTATTTTGCTTTAAACATTAATTAAGTGTGTTTACAATTATATACCTTCCACTCCATTTAAACATGTGTAAAGTCTGGGGTGCCTGGGTGGCTCAGTCGGTTAAGCATCTGCCTTCAGCTCAGGTCATGATTTCAGGGTCCTGGGATTGATCCAGCCCTGTATCTGGCTCTCTGCTCAGTGGGGAGTCCGGTTCTCCCTCTCTGTCCATCCATCCACATACTGTGCTCTCTCTGTCTCCTTCTCTCAAATAAACTAAAAAAAAAAAAAAATCTTTTTAAAACATAAAAATAAACATGGATAAAGCCGATTTTATTTATTTAAAACACATTTCAATGGGAGATATCTACTAAGGTGAGCCTTTGTATTTCATGTTGATATTTTTAGTTGACTTTTTTTTTTTTTTTTTTTTGCATTAGGCACTTGGGTGGCTCAGTTGGTTAAGCTTCTGACTCATGATTTCAGCTCAGGCCTTGATCTCAGGCTTGTGAGATGGAGGGAGTCTGCTTGAGATTCTCTCCCTCTGCCCCTTCCCTCACTTGTGCACACACTTTCTCTCTCTCTAAAATAAATAAATCTTTAAAAGTAAATATTGTGTACACATACAATGTATAGTGTTTTTATGTAATCAATGTATCATATATAACAAATGTATTCTGAATTTATCACAATTTTTAAAAGATTAGAGAATAATTTCTGTTTAGATAAAATTCTTAATATCCTGAGTTGAATGCAAAAACACTATTATTTCCTAGCAATCAAGTATTTTTATCCATCCCTTAATTTCCTTTCTATTTCCAGTAATAATTTCTGTCCTTTTTCTTTGCAAAATGCAGCCATAGAGAATCAAACCTTTGTTCTACAATCCCTGTCATTTGGAATAGCCTTTCTCTATTTTTCTGTTTCATAACTGCCTATCTTAAAAAATAAAAAATTCACTTCTATTCAGTCTTTACTTCCTTTCCTATATTTCTCTTTGTTTCTTTCTTTAGAAAAATTTAATATTTTCTAATTGCTTAATTTTCTAGGAGTCCTATCCCTTTTCCACCTAAAAGATCATTAAATATTTATGTTATAAACCCACAAGTAATAATATTAAGACTCAAAGATACATTTCAAATGGTTGAGCTTATTCCAGGGCTTGAGGAATAAATAATCTGAAGACCAACCTTTTATAAGGAGTGAATTATATTTTCAAATGTAGATTGTACGGTCTTAGAATTCAGAAGCCCACTCCTATAACAATTGTTATTTTGTCTATTCTACTTGTGGAAAATGGGGATGATAATTTATCCAAGAAAACATCAATGTTGGGCGCCTGGGTGGCTCAGTTGGTTAAGCGACTGCCTTCAGCTCAGGTCATGATCCCAGAGTCCCAGGATCGAGTCCCACATCGGGCTCCCAGCTCCACGGGGAGTCTGCTTCTCCCTCTGACCTTCTCCCCTCTCATGCCCTCTCTCGCTCTCTCTCAAATAAATAAATAAAATCTTTAAAAAAAAATCAATGTTGCTAAGCACAATTGGCTATAGCCTTGTGTAGAACAATGCAATAGTAGTAGTAGTAGTAGTAGTAGTAATAAATATGCTGACTTATATTAAGCTCTTTGTACTTGGCACTATTTTTAAAACTTTACATATGTTAACTCCTGTAATCATGCCAAGTGCCTTATGAATTTGGTACTATTATTATTCCTACATTAGAAATAAGGAAATGAAAATACAGAAAGTTAAATGAATTGCCCATGGTTATATAGCTGGTAAGTGATAGTGCAGGGATTCAAAGCCATTATCTGAATCCAGAATTTGTGCTCTTACTTATTACTGTACATGTTTCTCCAGCATAGTCGGTCTTGGGCATGTAAGAATTAAAACATTATTACACAGACCCTGCCTTCAATGGAGTAATGCAGTAGAAATCTGCATTGATTTTTTCCACAAATAATTTCATTTGCTTTTTCTGTGCCTGGAACTTTGTTCAGTGTTGGGGATACAAGTGAGAACAAGCCACTCATGCATCCTGCTCTTACTCTGATGTGGTGACAGACAAAAAGAGCACAAATAGCAAGTGGCAAACAAAAAGAAAACATAAGCACATAGATGGTTTTTAATTCTATGGGAATAGATCAGATAAGACAGGGGACAGAGTTGAAAAGAAGAGGACTTTAAATGAAACCTTAGATAATACTTATATTTAGAGGTTGGGTAGGCAGGGTTGCCAGGAGAGGATGTTGGTAAAGAGACAACCAGTGAGATAGGAGAGGACAGGAAAGAACATGTCTAACAAACAAGCAAAGAACAACTCTTCAGAGAGTTTCAAAAGGAAGGCAGTCAGCAACTCCTAAGTAGATAAGATGAAAAAAAAATGTGTACTGAATTTAACAATTGAGAAATTGCTGGTTATCTTAACAAGGGTAGTTTCAGTGTAATTATAAGAGATCATATGATCCAGTAAAATATGAAGCCTTTATGTTGTAAGAAAGAGCAGATAAAACAAAAGGACCAATGCCCTTGCTAAAGAGCAAAAGTAGTGGACTTCTATGTTACAGGTAGACATTAATTTCTCTTAAGGGGAGGGGGCAAGATACAATGGAAATGGATCTGTAGGTTTGGTGGGAAGCTAAGAGGTATGTTTCTGATTAATTTTAATATCAATACAAAGTACTTTGGAAATCTTGTACCTAATTTAATTGATTCCACAATTTTATTTTTTCCATCTAATTTTGTGCTTTTGTCAAAGAATAGTATCTATTTAATATATTACCGATGGAACACCCCATAAGTCAAAAAATTATGAAATGGGAGGATTATTATGACACTGATCTCTTAAATTTATTTGCTTGATAATGGAAATTAATTTATACTCAGATTGTTAATGTCTTCATGAAATCTATAATTATAATACTTAAACCTTTAGATTATTTCTATTTTTGAAAGATTGATATCTTAATTTGTTAATCTCATAATTTTTTCTTGGACTCCTGTTAGCAAAAGTTCTAAAATCTCAAGGCAAATTAGTATTCAAATTCATATTATTCCATGAAGCATTTCACTTGCCACTTACTACTAAAAAGATAATTCCTCCAAAAGACACATCACTTATATCTTTGCTTAGTTCTTCTGTAATATTACAAATGACGACTTCATTTTTTCCAAAGGGGACAAACTATTATATGAGACAAGCTTTTAGTTTTTTAATTTGTAAGATGTATTTATTTGAGAGAGACAGTATATGCATGCAAGTGAGGCGGAGAGGGACAGAGGGAGAGAAACTTCAACCTCCCTCAACTTCAGACTCCTTGCTGAGTGCAGAACCTGAGGTGGGATTCAATGCAGAGCAGGGCTCAATCTAAGGACCCATGAGACCTTGACCTGAACCATAACCAAGAGTCAGACACTTAAGCAATTGAGCCACTCAGTTGTGAAAAGCTTTTAAAAGGAAAAAGGACTTGGAATCTAAAAAATCAAGATCACTTACTGTTATTCATGATTTTCTAAAGCCATTAAAAAATCTTATAACTTAAACATATTTGTTCTAAGTATTATAGTGATTCAGAAAAGAATTATTATCCAATTTTAATTATTTCTATATAGCTTGATATACATATAGACATGTATCAAGTGGGGCACCTGGGTGGCTCAGTGGATTAAGGCCTCTGCCTTTGGCTCGGGTCGTGATCTCAGGGTCCTGGGATCGAGCCCCGCGTCGGGCTCTCTGCTCAGTGGGGAGCCTGCTTCCCTCTCTCTCTGCCTGCCTCTCTGCCTACTTGTGATCTCTCTCTCTGTCAAATAAATAAGTAAAATCTTTAAAAAAAAAAAAAGACATGTATCAAGTTACTTACATACATTATGTAAAGAAATAAATTTAACATCAGAATATGGAAAGTTAGCTTTCACTGAATCTCATATGTTTAAGACCAGTCACCTGATACAATAGCTTTAAAAAGCCAAGAACTGGCAGAGCAACAAAAGGATGTCCAGAATAATATTTCCTCCACTCCACTCTACTCCACAGAAATACACCAATAAGAGGGAGCAAAGAAGCCAAAACAGATAATTTTGCTGTTAATCAGAATGGCATATAGTAGGAATGACATTGATTCAAGTCAGAGTGAAATCAAGTTCTGAAATGACCAAATAAAGGGTTATTTAAAAACAAACAAGCTAAAGAAAAATAGACAGAAGGCAGAATCAGGCAAGAGATAATGGTTGTAAAACATAGAAGAACACTGAAGAAGTGAGACTCTGAATTAGAGGCAAAGTGATGTAGGGTAAGTATGGTTATCAGTAATGTTAGATCAGATATCTGAAGAAGGAAAGGTAGAGCTGAAAGAAGGGAAAAGAAGTGGAGGAGGAAGAGACAGAGGAGGAGAAGTGAAGGAGGAAGAAGAAAAAGGAGAAATAGGAGGAGGAAGGAAGGAAAGAAGAGGAGAAATACATACAGTAATGGCCAAATAAAGTGCTGTTACTTATGCATAAGTCAACATCATAATTGCTCTTAACTGAATTCAGTTTAGAAGGCCCTAAGACTAGCAGATGCTACATGTTTGTGTTCGGTCCAATGAATTCTACATACCACATTTATTATCTAACTAAACACATATAATTGACATGTACGGCATATACTTTTCATGAAAGTATTAATTTATCACTAAAGAATAGCTCACAAGTTGGATATAATGCTACATTTCTGTTAAAGACCATGTATACTTGTACTATATATAAGTACCCAAAGCCCCCATTTCTATGCCTTTCTCAAGACTGTGTTTTTGAAGTTGTTTCATTTCATTTTATTTTATTTTAAAATTTAATTTAATTTAATGTAATTTATTTTTTCAGTGTTCCAAAACTCATTGTTTATGCACCACACTCAGTGCTCCATGCAATACGTGCCCTCTTAATACCCACCTTCAGGTTCTAATTATCCCCCTACCCCCTCCCCTCTAAAATCCTCAGTTTGTTTCTCAGAGTCCACAGTCTCTCATGGTTCATCTTCCCCTCCGATTTCCCCCATTTCACTTTTCCTTTCCTTCTCCAAATGTCCTCCCTGTTATTTCTTATGTTCCACAAGTAAATGAAACCATATGATAATTGACATTCTCTGCTTGGCTTATTTTACTCAGCATAATCGCCTCCAGTCCCTTCTATGCTGATACAAAAGTTGTGTATTCATCCTTTCTGATGGCTGAGTAATATTCCATTGTATATATGGACCGCATCTTCTTTATCCATTTGTCTGTTGAAGGACATCTTGGCTCTTTCCACAGTTTGGTGATTGTGGACATTGCTGCTATGACCATTGGGGTACCTATGGCCCTTCTTTTCACTACATCTGTATCTTTGGGGTAAATACCCAGTAGTGCAATTGCAGGGTCATAGGGTAGCTCTATTTTTAATTTTTTGAGAAATCTGAAATTGTTTCTTATCTTTTCTTCTGCATTAAAAAAATGACCACATTTTACGGTCCATTAAAAATTAGAATAAAATAAAACATAGTAAAACATTAATCACTAATAAATTAGTAAGTTATTTTCTGGAGGATATTATTTACAAAAAGTATTTAAGCAATGAACAGGTGGCCTTACACCAAGGGAACACATATCTAAATGATGGATCTTGAAAAGCTGGGTCTTACTGGATAAGAAGTCCTTCCCTTTCTTTATAGGATATTAAGAAATTATTGTCTGTTCTGTTTACAAAGGAATTGCTGTTGAGATCATTTTGTATTGCATAAATTGATTGAGGGAAATGTTGAATTCTATCCAGACACCTGCAAATGGGCAGAAACAACTGCTTCTCAAGAATATTTCAGTTCGTGACTTTGGCCTGAGGATTTACTGCAGTCTCACAAAGGAAATGAGGATTGGTTCAAGTGACTTACTAATTATATTTCTCAAAGAAAGCCTGTACATAGAAGGTGTCCCAGCCTTTCCCTAGAGGGTGAAGTATGACATACTTGAGTGTTTTAGAAACCTTGGAGTTTATGTTTTTCCTGGAAGCCCTTGGCATTCCAGTGTTAGTTTAATCTTACTTGAGTCAGTGCTTATCTCCAGTTAGTCCTGAAGGAATGACACAACTATAATTAACCATATGCTCAATTTTTTCATGACTTATATTTCTTTGCTTCCATTAGTGGTGAAACAAGATAAAGGCATTTGTTGAGACATATCTGAATTTATAAAATTTTCAGCTGAGTCTTAAGTTCAGGCAGAAACTAGGATCTTCAAAGGTTTTAAACCTGAAAACACATATGTGTGCACGCACACGCACTCACAAGTAAGATTAAGAAAAAAAAACAAAAAACACTGTCACCTAAAAGCTTCAAGCTGTTTCAATTTGCTTCAATACTCCCTTAGGGCAAATTTTTTCTTTTTTCTGGCAAACCCAAGCAAATAGTCCTGTTTGTTATGCAATGTAAAGCAAATACTGTCTTCTAACTTGGAAATATTTGAGGTACTCTGGTTCCAGGGAATTAAAACCACTTTTGAGATAATACTGAACACTTGTCTTTGTTAAAGATAGATTGCATGACTGTAAACAGGTTTGCTTTTGGAAAGAAAAAAGTGTTTTAGTAGGATTAAAGAAAGACTAATATAAAGCAATTACCCATTCAAACTCTTTGAATGGGTTGTCTCAAGAGACATAAGGGCCTGAGGTTAAATATCCACAATCTTGAAAGATAACTTTATTGCAATACTTGGGCACAAAAAGGGTCAAACTCATGTGGTCAAGCATGAGCAGTTATATAGGTAATGTATGTTCATTGACTGGAACCACATCATTAATGGCTACTTGGATTGGCATCTTCTTTCTATTATAAATCTACTAGTTATTTTGTACATAATAGACTATTAATTTTGGTTTATTTATTTAATGTTTGCCATATTATTGAACTCTTAATAGTTTTTCAGCAAATTCTTTGCTTTCCAGGTATTTAGTCACAAAAATATATATATATTTTCCTCAGTAGACTTGTCCCTTCTTTCAATCTGTAGACTATTATATAGATTTTGATTTTTTTTTTTAGTTTTTGGTAAGTTAGACTAGTAAAAAAAAATTCAGCTTTTTAAAAGTTGAATAATATAAGAACATAAATATTCAGGGCAAAATATACAGATAAAAGCTATTGCTATAGTTTAGGTGTGATCAGGGTTGATATTCCAAATATTTGGCAGCATGTAGTGGGCCATCCCCAATCTGCATGAATGTCAAAAAGTTCAGATCATACCCTGGCCAGTACCCTCTACTGGCACATATCAGTGTTGGTGTGTGATTTGTTAATGGCATTACATAAAGGAAATAAAAATGAAAGCGTATATCTAAAAGATATTTTCGATAGTCATTTTATTGTATTTATTAATGTGAAAATAAAAAAAATATCTTCAAACCAGAAGGTGGTAATCTAATTTATAGTAAGTAATCTACATTAAAATCTATTACAATCAGTTCTCCAATTGAATAGTTAGAAAAGGGAAAATAACGCAAACAATAATTTTTAAAGCATTATGGCAAGGCAGACTCAAAAGAAATTAGCAGGTATTTTAATTTCCTACAGTATCCTCACTGGCTAACAATTAAACCATATCCATTTTTGTCCACTGACTTTGTGTACTATGTCTAGTAACCCTGTGGCTAGACTCATAATAGAAATAGAAGTACTTATCAAATTAGAACTTAAATTGTACCTCATTTATTGATGCTTATTCTTGTATTAATTTATACACTTCCTTCAAGAGAGTTCCAGATTTACTTTGATCATCCATAGACCATTTGGGCCATTTAAAGTGTCTATTAATATTTTCAGACTTGTGTAACCATAATGACCATCAATTTGAAAATATTTTCCTCACCCCACCTCCCAGGAAAAGCTCATACCAATTAGCAGTTACTTTTTTATTCTCCCATCCCCTGCTCCCTAACCAGACAACCGCTAATTTATTTTATGCCTTTAAAGATTTCTTGTAAAGGAAATTATAGAATAAGTGGTCTAATGTGACTGACATTTTTTACTTAGTATACCATTTTCGTGGTTCATCCATGTTTTAGCTTATATCAGTACTTCATTCTTTTTTATTACTAAAATATATTCCATTGTATAGATGTACCACAATTCATTCATCCATTCAGCAGCTGTTGATATTTGGGCTATTTCTGCTTTTGGCTATTATGAATAAAACCGCAATGAACATGTGTGTTCATGTGGATATGCATTTTCATTTCTCTTGGATATGGACCTACCAGTGGAATTGCTTTGTCAAGTGGTAATTACATATTTAAAATTTTGAAAAACTGCCAGACTCTTTTTCCAAAACAGCTGCACTATTTTATATTCCTACCAGCAATATATGAGTATTCAATTTCTTTGCTGAAACTTGTTATTATCTTTTTAAATTACAGTCATCATAATGGATGTGAAGTATGATTTTGATTTCCATTTCTGTGATGGCTTATGATACCAAACATGTTTTATGTTTTATCAGCCATTTGTATAGCCTCATTAGTACCTAGGTTGAAAATTGAGCCTGCTTCCCTGTCTTTAGATCCTGCAGACAAAATTAGGATACTTTATACTATTCATATAATTTCTAACAACAAACCTTCTGATATTTCATGGCTTTAGTAAATAAACCAATGAGGAAGAAAAAAAGATACTTTCAAAAGGAAAGACCATTATGACGCTTTGCAGTTATAGCATATTCTTAAAATAAATGTTATTTTCCTGTTAATTTTGCTATAAGATTTAATCTGTGACTGTTGTTCCAGCCAGGTGAATGGCAATGTTTTGTACTTGTAGCTCCCTCCCAAGAACATCTTCATTGCCTATCCCATTTTGTAAGCTCTTCTCCTGAACATTGTAAGACAAAAAGGAGCTGTTGTACCTTCTTCGGTGGTGATGAGATGAAGGGTGTGTTCTCTAGGAAGTCCTCTGGGTAGCTGTCAGAGTAGTTGTTGGTGTCAGTGTGCCAGGCTAGGAGGATCAATTTTCTTGTCCAGTTCTGTGGAAATCAGAATCCAGGACATTAACTATAGCTATGGTTCTGAGTTATTTGCCTGCCTTGTATTTTTTAATGAGCTGACCTCCTTTTCTTACTTCTACAAAAACATTTCAGGACCTCATTCATGCTTAACCAAACCTAATTCCTAGTTCAAAAGAGGATGGAGGGAAGGGACCTCTCTCATTTATTTATTTTTTTTAATAAGTGCATGGAATGAAAAGGTAGTATTTTTACTTGGTTATACATCACACTTTCAATATAATTATTTTGCTGAGGTAAAAAGTATGGACTTGCAAAAATAGCACTGTTATTTATTTGTTTGTTTGTTTATATTATGTCCATTATATATTCTTTTTTAAATTTCTTTTCATTTTATTTATTTATTTGACAGAGAGAGAGAGAGAGAGAGAGAGAGAGAGAGATCACAAGTAGGCAGAGGCAGGCAGAGACAGAGCGGGAAGCAGGCTTCCTGCTAAGCAGGGAACCCAATGTGGGGCTTGATCCCAGGACCCTGAGATCATGACCTGAGCCAAAGGCAGAGGCTTTAACCCCACTGAGCCACCCAGGCGACCCCCATTTTATATTCTTGAGTTCCAAGGATGTTTAATTCTGTTTAATATTTTAGGGCTGGTTGACTGGATATATAGGCATTTTACTTTAATTTTCAAACTACATTATTATCTGCCAGGAAAAATAGCTCAAAGTTCTTATTCTGTCTGTTCAACTGATTCAGGAACCTTAGTGTTCAAACACACACACACACACACACACAACCTGACATTGTGACATAATCATAACCCGACATTGTGAAATAATCATAAAAATGATATGAATGTCTTAATGTTATCTCAACTAAGTATTTTTCATGATTTTTAATTTTACATATGTCTTTAATTGGCTATTTGTTAATAACAAGTACAATTTATATAGAGAATTAGATATCTTTTTGAGGAAAAGTGTATTACTGAAATACATTAAAATGTAGTACCAGATTTGATTAAGTGTACTGTCAGGTTGTCGTTTATTACAAAAATAAAACAAAAGAGATTGTATCTAGACATTGAGGTGTATTATGTGCTCTAGTAAGCCTGGATCTATGTCAACCACGGAAAAGGAGAGTCTGCCTCATCTCAGTGGTGATACCAAGTGTTTTTTCCTGATGTGCCAGGGAAAAGGTGGCCATGAAGATCTGTCAAGGCCCATAGAGGGGGAAGATACAGAATAAGGGTACATGAGTGATTTTGATCTACATGGATTTTTTTCAGAGCTACACCATTTCTCATTCTGTTTGTGAATAGTGAAAGAGCATAATGCTGCTTACACTACTAATAGAGTAAACTTCATTTCTAACATGGTTTGAAAGTGCAAAAAATACAGTGGAAAGGATGATTTTTTAAATTAATAATTGAAATAACCTTTGACCATTTTCAATTTCCCACCAACTCACCTCAAGTAAGAACATGATATGATTTATATAAAAAGACTTTAACAGATTTTATTGTAAATGTGTTTAATGGTTTTTTTCCCATCATCCTTGGCCTAAGTTTCCATTCTAATCACCCACATTAATTCCTTCTTCTTCTTCTTCTTCTTCTTTTACGATTTTATTTGTCAGAGAGAGAGCAGGGGGAGTGGCAGGCAGCAGGTGAAGCAGGCCCCACTAAGCAGGGAGCCTGACATGGGACTTGATCCCAGGGTCCTGGGATCATGACCTGAACTGAAGGCAGACACTTAGCCCACTGAGCCACCCAAGCATCCCCCACATTATTTTTCTTTAAAGATTTTATTTATTTATCTGAGAGACCGAGAAAGTGAGAGAGAGCATGAGAGGAGAGAAGGTTAGAGGAAGAAGCAGACTCTCCATGGAGCTGTGAGACCGATGTGGGACACGATCCCGGAACTCAAGGATCATGACCTGAGCCGAAGGCAGCCGCTCAACCAACTGAGCAACCCAGGCGCCCCCCCCCCCATTATTTTCTTGTATATTGTTTTGTTGAATGTGTGAGATGAGGCCACTCATAGTAAATTGCTGGTTATACAATTCACCTAGAGTCAGACAAGTTGGAACTAATGAGTCATTTGTCTGATTCTAGCTTTGTGTAGATTGAGAATTAATGATGGGGCTATAAACCCATCTCTAAATGGCAGTGCCAAAGAATATAGGCTTTTGGAAGAAGGTGAACCTATGTGAAAAATCTTACTTTAACTCTATTAGGTCCTGTGCCCATGGATTTCAGTTTGCTTTTTTAGAAAAAGAAGAACAATAAAACAAACTTCACTGAGTAGCTTTACAGATAAAATGATGCATGCAAAATAGCACAATTCCTAGCAGAAAGACAGTGCCCAATAAATGGTGGCTAATAATTGTATTGTTAATGGATTTTTCTCTGTTGTGTGTAGAAAAAAATGACAAAACTTAATCACATTAAAGAAATCTAGTTCAGGACCCCTGGGTGGCGCAGTTGGTTGAGCGACTGCCTTCGGCTCAGGTCGTGATCCCGGAGTCCCGGGATCGAGTCCCACATCGGGCTCCCAGCTCCATGGGGAGTCTGCTTCTCACTCTGACCTTCTCCCTTCTCATGCTCTCTCTCACTCTCTCTCTTTCCTAATAAATAAACAAATAAATAAAATCTTTAAAAAAAAAAAAGAAATCTAGTTCAAATGACTTTAATATTGTTTTGCACTTTCACTAAGTTCAGTTGACCATCAAACTAAATATTTACTCATTTAAACCTGAAAATAACCCTCTTTATCTACTTAATTTTAGAAGAGCTGAATAATTCTTTTCAGAGATTCTTTGAGAGAAATACTCTGGGGCGCCTGAGTGGCTCAGTGGGTTAAAGCTTCTGCCTTCAGCTCAGGTCATGATCTTAGGATCCTGGGATTGAGCCCTGCATAGGACTCTCTGCTCAGCGGGAGCCTGCTTCCCCCTCTTTCTCTGCCTGCCTCTCTGCCTATTCATGATCTCTCTGTCAAATAAATAAATAAAATCTTTAAAAAAAGAGAGAGAAAAGCTCTTCTTGTTTTAATGTTAATTTCTTAGCATGACTGCCAAAGCTATACATATTCTTCCTGAAATTAAACATGATAAGAGTTATAACTCTGAGGAAAACAGACAACACAAAGGAAAAATTATAATAATTTGTTTATACTAAAAAAGGTACTCAAATCACCTCTGAAAAATAACACAGCTATCTTGTGTTATCCTAATAATTGGGAATACAATTTAAGAAATAATTACTCTTGTTTTTCACATTGTCACTTTTATATACTGGAATCTGTGTACTACCATTTATCTTTTCTGACAACACTTAAAGCATATGTTACCTGGAATTAATTTCATTTTCTTTTACTTTTATATCACATTAGTTGAATAGAATCAAAGAACTTACTATAGTAACATTAAAACATTCTTTCCCATTGTTTAATAATTGGAAGTGTGGTGTTAGATTTGCTTTTTCAATACCACTGTAGTTTGATGTGTTTACTTTTCCTTGACATCTTCAGATATAGGATCAGGATAAATTTCATTATGATTATACCTCAGTGGGAACCATTACATATGATTTTCAAAAGCATCTATAAGTTACTGCACAGTACTTTTTGAAAATAATGACGGAGATATGAAAAAAAGACACCGTTTTCTCAAATAAAAATCAATTGCTTAATTGAGGGTTTTTTTCTTGAGGGGGTAGTGGGAAGATTCAGACGCTAATGACCTGATTTTGCAAAAGTCGCTCTTGTGACAAGTATACCAGTTCATAACTCAATTTTGCTGTGTGTAATCAGCTCTCAATTGTAGGCATCAAAATTACCATGTTTTTATTCTGGAGAGCTTGTGAAGAAATGATTGCTAAAATAACATGTAGCTATATGAATGTATCTTAAATGACTTTTCCGTCCAGAAACAATGTCTTTTAGAGATAAAAGTGTACATTTATTCTTTTCTTTCCCCCATCAGATGTGGGTTCTGTTGAAGGACTGGCCTATCACAGGGCTTGGGATACACTGTACTGGACCAGCTCCACCACCTCATCCATCACCAGACACACAGTGGACCAGACGCGGCCAGGAGCATTTGACAGGGAAGCGGTCATTACCATGTCAGAGGATGACCACCCACATGTGCTAGCCCTGGATGAATGCCAAAAGTAAGCAACAGCGAACCGTGATTTCTTCATTGGAAGTCAAAGATTATCAAAGTTCTGTTAATTTTAAAAAGAATTACTTTTCTAAGACATAGGTGTTCTTTGAAGTTCTCCTTTCCTGATTCGTAAAACTGTTTTTTTAAAAAGAGCATTGGAAGTGTGAATACTTAGAATCCGGACTTGTGAGTTGCCAGGTATCAACTCCGTGAGAATTCCAGCAAAAGCAAATTTAAATGATGAAAGGGAAACTAGAAACAATCTTGTGCTGGAATAGGTATACGAAGAAGATATTAATACATAGCTTATTGAAATGATAAATCTGAAAAAAAAACCCTGTTAACATATATGGAAAACTAAGAGACATTTCTATAATCTAATTAAGTAATTTTAGCAACTGGGAATCTCTCCAGTTGAAATACAGAGAAAACAAACAATAATTCTTTGTGTAAAGCTATATTTTCAAAAGACTTGACAGTAGTCTAAATTGTCCACATGTGTTTGATGATATATTATGCAGCCATTTATAATAATACAAAGAATTCATGATAAGAAGAAACACTCAGGCTATGGTATAGAGCAAATAAAAAACAAAACAAATTAGAAACAATTCATGTTTGGGGTGGATGCATAAGGAAGCAATTGTATAAAAAAAGAATAACGAAGCTTGGGTTATGCAGAATAAAGATATTTATGAAGTTCCACTTCCATAAAATATTATAAGAATATTTGTTAACTACTGGAAAGTCCTTTTGTTCTTAAATTCATCAAATAAACAACAATCAGACAAATCTGGCTTTCAGCACACAGAAATAGAAGAGCTCTTTTGAGATGTGCCAAAGAAAAAAATCAGGAATAAAAAAAAATTACTAATAAACACTGACCCTGACCACTTAAGGACTATGTAAACTACTCAGTGTGTGACTAACTAAATCTGGACACTCTTAAGAGCTAGAAATGAGATTACATTTAACTCCATTAATACCTCCACCTTATAAGCGAAGACTCAAGATTGAGAGAAAGTCGATTCCTCATACAGCTCTGGTGACAGTTCAGAGGGACACAGGCCTTCAAATGCCTGGGCAGACCTGATACTGCTCACACCACAAACCTATCTCAATACAGCTTGTTGAATCAAGTGCACTGATCTTGAAGGTTCACCAGGAGAATCTTAGGACAATAATACGTGTTCTGTAGTTAATCGAAGGAATTTCTAAGATAATTTTGAAATAAACATAAGGGAGATAACTGATAATATTGTATATGATTAGTTTTAATAGATAAGTGCTTTATCCTAGAATATTTACTACATACACTAAAATTACACTTCCATCTTCCATATAGTGAACTGTGAATTAGAATTAAACACACCGAAATGTTTTAATTGAAAAATTACATAGAACTAAAATTTAAAGTATAGATTTTTTACTGTGCGTATCAATGACATGTTCAAATCACTTTTGAAAATGTATGTCAGTTGGTTAACAGGAATTTTAAAATAAAATTTTAAATTCTAGGTAAAAAGCTATTTGAGTGCAAAACTTTGTGCAGTTACTATAATTTCAATTACTCAAGCTCTCTGGCCTCCATTTTCTTATCTGTGAAATGAAAGGTGAAATTAAAGGAATGCTAATACCTTCAGAAATACTGTAATTCTAAAACCAATAATTTGGGAAAATATGGCAGGTGTGTTTAATATTCTATATTATATGGATAACTTCTAAAATGCTTTAACTATTTTTCTTTCAAAAGTCACAGTGTATGGATAAAACTACTGTGTAATTTAAGAAAGTGGAATGCCATTTGTTTTTGCAAGTTTACTCATTTAGAGGATAAAATATTTTTGATACTTGCTTACTTAGAACACTTTCATGTTCCATAGGATAGATGAAAAGGCTATGAAACATTTTAACAGAGTATAATTGACCCAGCTTTTCTCAATTATGGTGGGGGTTATATTTTAAACTAGCAAATAGGAAAATTTTTGTTGTAACTTGAATATTGTTCAGTGATAAGTGTTTGCATAATACTAAAAAACCACATATTGAAAATTTTGTTGGTTATAATTTTATATGACCTTTAAATGATTATACATAGGAATAGTATATATAATCTTGCTGTAAATATGAAATATTATTTCAAATAGTCCTGTCAACATATATTAAGCATATTTTTTCAAATATGTAGAATAGCCAGCCTGTCAGCCTCCCTCTTCTTCCCTTCTTCCTTTCCTCCTTTTTTCCTCCTTCCTTCTTCCTTCCTTCCTTCCTTCCTTCCTTCCTTCCTTCCTTCCTTCCTTCCTTCCTTTCTAAGCAGCAACAGCCAGTCTTCAAGTAAACTTTTAGGGACAGTCCTATAGATAAAAGAAGAGAAAGAAGAGCTGTTTTGGTAAAAATGGGGATTAGAAACTGGAACTCTACAGACTCTATTTTTCCAGTGACTTATAAAGGCTACCCCAAAGAACAGGCTGACAAACACTGATTTAAAGCACTCTATAAAATCTGTATGTAACAGATAATACTTATAGGGAGTTGAGGCTAACCTCTGGAATTCCAAAAGCGACATCATCATTTATATATATAAAAAAATCACATTGACAAAGAGAGAAAAAAAAGAAATTAAAGAAATATAGGAGTTTTTGATTGTATTTCTCTAAAACATATGCAAAGGAGAATGTAGAATTTAAAAAGCAAACCAGGAAGAAGCTGATTTTTATATTTACCAATTAAAGGAAAGAGATAACTGTTTCATCCATGATTAAAATAAATTCTCACTATACATCAAACTGACTCAATTTAATTAAGTTATTTGAGAGAATGTACAAAATATTTGTTTTTCAGAAATTGCTTCTAGGTTTTATTTAAGAAACTGAGGAAAAAAAAGAATCTGAGAAAAAGATACATGTATATAGAATATACATATCTCCATATTACCTAGAACTTCCTTAAGGGTCATAGAATATGAGACAGATAATTTTACTTTTTTTTTTTTAAGCCTGACATAGCTATGTTTCTGTTTCTGTTGTTAATGAAAATTTTAATTTATTATCACAATTTTCATTTTAATTAGTTTAATGTTTTGGACCAACTGGAATGAACAGCATCCAAGTATCATGAGATCTACCCTGACTGGGAGAAATGCTCAAGTGGTGGTCAGTACAGACATACTCACTCCAAATGGTCTCACTATTGACCATCGTGCAGAGAAGCTGTATTTCTCAGATGGCAGCCTAGGAAAAATTGAAAGATGTGAATATGACGGATCCCAGAGACATGTAAGTTAACAGAGAATTTCTTGATTATAGATTTAAACAATTATACTTTTTAAAAAATATGCTTTGTACTTGCTTAAATATATATATAAAGGAATTTCAAAATATGTAATTGTTTGAACCAATTCAATTGAATATAAAGGGAAAAAGAAAACTGGATAATATTTTGAAAAATTCATTCAAGTGCATTTGCTACCACAGAGACAATCTAACTCTTACAAATTTTATTCTGGAAAAACAATAACTGATTTTTTCCTAATTATTAGTTGAACTGGAATTGTTAGAGCGACTTACAAAAGTTTCATTGTTATTTATATTTTTTAAAATGTGAAATGAAATTGATTGCTGCCCTGGGATAAAAGAACATTGGAAAAGAAGAAAATGAACCTCTGTCTGTGCTAGGGTTCTCAAAGCATCCTAAAAAGTTTTGAAGAAAGAAGAATGGGAATTCTTTCAGGGTCATACATATGCTCTCTTTTCTCTGGGCTCCACATCAAATGTTAATGGGATAGTCTTTGTGCTGCCCCGTAGAACCCTTACAGCAGGTATTTAGGGCCTATAGAAGAGTAAAAGTCCGGTGTCCACCACTTATCCTATGAGAGCAGCAGTCCTTCGCAACTGGGAAAGCTCAGAGGTCAGGAAGTTAACATCCGCGTGCTAACACAACTGAGGAAATCTTTACCCTTGCACCCCCAGCCCAGTGCATGCCTGAAGGACAAAGTGGTCCTAAGGCTCTTCACTCCTCCACTGCATTTGTGTGACCTAAAGGGTCACATAGTAAATTTTTAAAGCTTTATGGGCCGTATTATCTCTGTCACACCTGCAATGCCTTGTAGTGCTGAAAGCAGACATAGGGAATATGTAAATGAATGGGTATGACAGTATTTCAGTAAAATTTGATTTACAGAAATAGGCAGTCAACTAGCAGGCCCTAGTTTGTTAATGCCTAATCTATACAGTTAAGCGTACTATTTAATTCAATTGAATATATGCCTACAAATATATTTATATAGATAAATATATACCTATATATTATGTGTATATGTATATAAATATGTATTATACATTTATGTATTATAGATATAGAAATAGCTAATTATCCCTGGGCAACTAATTGTATATGCATATATATGTATATGTCTTTATCTATACACATAGATGTAGATATGTGTATGTGTGTGTAAGAGACAGAGACAGAGAGGTAGAGAATTTCTTGGGGAAATACATTGATTTACATTTTAGCACAGGTACCTCATCTTATTATGGACTGACTACCTTGAGTGGTACTGACAGGACAGTTGAGTGCTTAAGGAATATGGAAATAATGAGCTAAGACCTGATGAGTTTAGTTTGAGTTGCAGGCAATAACTGTGATGAAAATCTTGGTCCGTCTTTTCCAGTTAAAAGCCATGTGAGATAATAAACAAAATATATAAAGAACTCACACAACTCAATAGCAAAAACAAAACAAAACAAAAAATCCCCCTCAAAAAAACCCCAAAACAATCTGATTTAAAAATGGACAGAAGAATGGAATAAACATTTTTCCAGATGACCAACAGACACATGAAAAGATGCTCAATATTACTCATCATGGAAATGTAAGTCAAAACCACAATGAACAGGGTGCCTAGGTGGCTCAGTCAGTTAAGCATTTACCTCCGGCTTCGATCACGATCCCAGGGTCCTGGAATCAAGACCCACAACAGGCTCCCTGTTCAGCGGGGATCCTGCTTTTTCCTGAACCCCCTGCTCGTGCTCTCTCTCTTTCATGATCTCTATAAAGAAATAAATACATACATACTTTAAAAAATGAGGTATTGCCTTTTACCTTTTACCTTGCTAGTATGGCTAGCATCAAATGGATAAGAAATAGGATTTGGCAAGGACGTAGAGAAAAGGGAACACTGTGCACTGATGGTGAAAATGTAAATTGGTGCAGCCACTATGGAAAACAGTATGGAAGTTCCTCAAAAACTTAAAAACTGAAATACCATATAATCCAGTAGTTCCACTTCTTAGTAAACCAAGAAAACAAAAATCCACATTTGAAAATATATATCCACTCCTATGATGATTGCAGCATTATTTACAAATAGGTGAAATGTGGAAGCAATCGAAGTGTCCATCAATAGAAAATGAATAAAGAAAATATAGTATATTTATATAATGATATATTATTCAACCATAAAAAAAGAATTATATTTTGCCATTTGTGATGATGTGGGTGGACCTCAAGGAATTCTAAGTGAAATAAGTCAGAAAAAGACAAATACCTCATGACCTCCCTTAGATGTACAATCATAAAAATCAAGTATATGAACATAGCTTATTATTAGATAAAATTAGCCATCATCAGTAAAAAAAAAATAGTAAAATAAAAATAAAGGCCAATCATTCAATCTTCGTAAATTTTAGTTTCCTTTTTTTAAATTTTTTTATTAACATATAATGTATTATTTGCCCCAGGGTATATGTCTGTGAATCATCAGGCTTACACATTTCACAGCATTTGCCAAAGCACATACCCTCCCCAATGTCTATATCCCTACCCCCTCACCTCCCAGCAACCCTTAGTTTGTTTTGTGAGTTTAGGAGTCTCTTATGGTTTGTCTTAGTTTTCTAATATGCAAATTCTCTGCCTAACTTTTAAGGTTATTATGAGGCTACAGTACAAAAGTATGTGCCCAAGAATATAGCAAAGAAACTCTAAATGAAGCTATTGGATAATGCTTTTAAAATGGCAGCCAGAAAATCATTGTCCTGGATGTGGTACTACTTTCTACTAGGGATGAATACAGAAAATGCTTCCATAGTGCCTTATAGCAATGCTTTATTCACTTCATTTTTTTTTTTTTTATATACCTGCTTTGCTTTTACCCAAACAGTAAACTCTTATGTATGGTAATTATAGCTACTCTAAGTGGTTCAGTCATCAGATGTCTAACATAACTTAAAAGATTTCTTCTGACACTTAAAAAAAATTTGCCTAGTTAAGACTTCAACTCTCCATTTTGCATCCCTGTCTAAACCAGGATACTTTCTGACTGGCTATAGTGAACGATATTGTATTGTATATTTGAAATTGCTGAAAGAGTAGATTTTAAATATTCTCACCACCACCACCACCACCACACACACACACACACACACACACACACACACACACACACACACAAATTCTAACTATGTGAGGTTATGGATGTATTAACTAACCTTATCATGGTAATCATTTTGCAGTATATATAATATCAAATCATTATGTTGTATGCTTTAAGCTTATACATGTCATATGTCAAATATATCAATAAAATTGGGAGAAAAAGATCTCTGCCCTGTAGAGAGGGAAATGTTGAAGAGAACATTATTTTAAAGGCTATGATTTTTTTTTAAGGCTATGATTTTATCCCTCCACAGGACAATAACCAATTTTGTCTCAAATTTAGAATTACATATTACTCATCCTTTACTTTTATCATCAAAAAAAAAAATCTGATTTGGCCCAAAAACTTGGAAAGTATTTCAAAGTTTATTACATTTTTACATACATCTAAATTTCCTTATCTTTATCTTCATTGCAAAAGAGCAAATCTGTCTCCCACTTATCTGGCTTTTAATAAATATGCATGTGGATAGTTGAATTATAGAAACCATATGACTATGTAATACAACAAAGATTTCAAGGTTATATAACCTCTAGTACCTTTTGTTTCATTCTGTCTTTGAATAAAAGAAATTCTGTAGAGTTCCATTTTAACCAACAGCGATTTTTTTATTTAATAAAAAGTGAATTGAATACTGAAGAGATTTTTCTGTTACCTGAAGAAGGATAGAGAAAATGTGTTAGCTTTTGATTATAAATGCAATCAAATCTTGACATAAAACTGTTTTCATTTGTGTCTTCTCTGTTTTTTTTAATTGAAGTATAGTTGACATAAAATATTACATGAATTTTAGGTGTACAACATAATGATTCAACATTTATAAACATTACAAAGTGATCAGACAATCAGTCTAGGTACCATCTGTTACCATATAAAATTATTACAACATTATTGACTGCATTCCCTATGCTGTGCTTTTAATCCCTGTGACTTGTTTATTTTATAACTGGAAGTTTGTACTTCTTAATCCTTCATCTAGTTTGCCCATCCACCCAACTCCCTTACCTCTGGCAACTACCAGTTTGCTTCTGTATCTATGAGTCTGTTTCTGTTTTGTCAGTTTATTTTGTATTTTTGGTTCCACGTGTAAATGAGATCATACAGCATTTGACTTTCTCTGACTTACTTCATGTAGCATAATACCCTCAAAATCCATCTATGTTTTCACAAAAGGCAAGAGTTTATTCTTTTTGATGGGTGAGGTAATATTGCAATATATATGTATTTTATATGTTTTACATGTTCTCTAGCCATTTTCTATTGATGACCCCTTGGGTTCCTTACACATCTTGGCTATTGTAAATAATGCTGCAATGAACGTACGAACGTATCTTTTCAAATTAGAGTTTTTGTTTTCTTTGGATAAATATCCAGAAGTGGAATTACTGAATTATATGGCACTTCTATTTTTAGTTTTCTAAGGAACTTCCATACTGTTTCCCATAGTGGATGCACCAATTTATATTCTCACCATCAGCAGATGACCATTCCCATTTCTCCACATCCTTGCTGACACTTGTTATTTCTTGGTTTTTTTGAGACTAGCCATTCTGTCAGGGATAAGCTGATATGTCATTATGGGTTTAATTTGCATTTCCCTGATGACTAATGATGTTGGGCATCTTTTTATGTATGTGTTGGTCATCTGTATGTTCTTCAGAAAAATCTCTATCCAGGTCCACTTGATCATATTTTAATTGAATTGAATATTTCATTAAGAATTAGTTTAAAACAGCCTCCAACAAGCCCATAAAAAACCCTTACACTTAGAAACTCTGAGAACAAAAAAAGAAAGGAAGGAAGGAAGGAAGGAAGGAAGGAAGGAAGGAAGGAAGGAAGGAAGGAAGGAAGGAACTCTGATGATAGCCCTCTAGGGTTTCCTCCCTCTTTAGGAGCTTTGTACTCTATCATTCAATAAACTTTACTATCACTCAAAAAAAAAATTGTGCATGTATGTTTATGAAGGAAGAATATTGCCTGTAATTTTTTTTCAATGCCTTTGTCTGGTTTTGGTATCAGGGTAATGCTGGCCTTATAGAATAAATTTGGATGCTTCATTTATTCCCTTTAACTTTTTGGAATAGTTTGAGAAGAATAGATATTTTCTATTCCTATAGGTATTTTCCATTCATATGTTTAGCAAAATTGTTTTTTGGGAGGTTTTTGATTACTAATTCAATTTCATTGCTAGTAATCGTTCTGTTCAGATTTTCTTTTTTCTTTTTTTTTTTTTCTGATTCAGTACAGTACCAATCTTGGAAGATTGTACATTTCTAGGAATTTATCCTTTTCTTCTAGGTTGTCCAATTTGTTGGCATACAGTTGTTCCTAGTAGTCTCTTGTAATCCTTTGTATTTCTTTTTTTATAAGATTTTATTTATTTATTTGACAGAGAGAAAGAGGGAGAGCACAAGTAGGCAGAGTGGCAGGCAGAGGGAGAGGGAGTAGCAGGCTCCCTGCTGAACAGAGCACCTAATACAGGACTCCATCCCAGAACTCTGGGATCATGACCTGAGCCAAAGGGAGATGCTTAACTGACTGAGCCACCCAAGCACCCCAAATCCTTTGTATTTCTATGTTGTCAGTTGTAACTTCAACCTTTTGATTTCAGATTTTATGTATTTGGGTACTCTCTTCTTCCTTTTCTTGATGAAATTGGCTTAAGTTTTCAATTTTATTTATCCTTTTTTTTTTAAGATTTTATTTATTTATTTGACAGAGAGATAGAGAGAGCACAAGCAGGCAGAGCAGCAGACACAGGGAGAGGGAGAAGCAAGCTCTCCACTGAGCAGGGAGCCCAATGCAGGGCTTAATCCCAGGTCCCTGGGATCACGACCTGAGCTAAAGGCAGCTGCTTAACCAACTGAGCCACGCAGATGCCCCTTTTATCCTTTTAAAGAACCTAATTTTAGTTTTAATGATTTTTTTGTCTTTATATTTCATTTATTTCTCCTCTTTATTATTTCCTTCTTTTACTAACTTTGGGATATGTTTGTTCTTCCTTTTCTTTCTATGAAGTGTGAGATTGGATTGTTTTTTGAGGTTTTTCTTATTTCTTGAGGTAGGATTGTAAACCTCCCTCTTAGAACTTCTTTTGCTGGGATCCATAGATTTTTAGAGTATTTTTTGTCTTATTTTATTTTTCCCCATGTATTTTTTTAATTTCCTTTTTGATTTCTTCATTGATTCACTTGTGTAGTAACATGTTATTTAATATCTACATTTTTGTGAGTTTATAGTTTTCCTCTTGTAACTAGTTTCTAGTTTCATACTGTTATGATAGGGAAAAACACTTCTTAATCTGATTGAGACTTGTTTGGTGGTCTAACGTGTGACCTATCCTAGAGTGTTCCATGTGCACTTGAAAACAATGTATTCAGCAGTTTTTTGGCTAGGAAAAAAAAAAAAATATATATATATATATATAAAGTCCATCTAGTCTAATGTGTAATTTAAGGCCAATATTTCCATATCGATTTTCTGTCTGGATGGTCTATTCATTGATGTATCTGGGGTCTTATAGTCTCCTACTATAGTTGTATTACCATCAGATTCTCCCTTTATGTCTGTTAATATTTGCTCTATATATTTAGGTACTCTAATGTTGGGTCCATAGATATTTAAAATTGGTATATTCTCTTGTTGGATTAATCCCTTTATCATTATGTCATGCCCTCTTTGTCACTTGTTACAGTCGGTTTTAGTCTGTTGTTTTGAGGGCACCTGGGTGGCTCAGTCGTTAAACATCTGCCTTCGGCTCAGGTCATGATCCCAGGGTCCTAGGATGGAGCCCCACATCAGGCTCGCGGCTCAGTGGGAAGCCTGCTTCTTCCTCTCCCACTCTCCGTTTGTATTCCCTCTGTCACTATCTCTCCCTCTGTCAAATAAATAAATAAAATCTTAAAAAAAAAAGGGGGGCGCCTGGGTGGCTCAGTGGGTTAAGCCTCTACCTTCTGCTCAGGTCATGATCTCAGGGTCCTGGGATCAAGCCCTGCATTGGGCTCTCTGCTCAGCAGGGTGCCTGCTTCCCCCTCTTCTCTCTCTGCCTACCTGTCTGCCTACTTGTGTTCTCTCTCTGTGTCAAATAAATAAATAAAATATTTAATAAAATAAAATCTGTTGTTTTGTTCTTTTTTTATTTAAATATTGCTGCTGCAGATTTCTTTTTGCTTCCATTTGCATGGAATATCTCTTCCCATCCCTTTACTTTCAATCTGTATGTCTATAGGTCTGAAGTGACTGTCTTGTAGACAACATAGACCTGGAACTTTTCTTTTTTTAATTCATTCAGCTTTGTCTTTTGGAAGGCAGCTATGCTCCCCATTATACCAACACTGCCACCCATCCTATGTCTTTTGATTGAATCATTTAGTACACTTATATTTAAAGTATGTATATTGCCAGTTTGTTAATTGTTTTTAAGCTGTTTTTTAAAGTTCATCTCTGCTCTTTTCTTCTTCTTTTGCTTTCTTCCATTGTGATTGACAACTTTCTTTAGTGTCATGTTTGGATTACTTTCTTTTTATTTTTTATGTAATTATACAGTTTCTTCCTTTGTGACTACAATGAAGTTCATATATATTAAAACATTTATCTATGTGATATATATTTATAAATTTTAAATTAAATATATATTTATTTATAAATATATATTATTTATTTATAAATATATATGTAAATATATGTTTATATAATCAGTCTACTTCAAGTTGATGGTTACTTATGTTCAGACTTGTTCTAAAAGTTTTACTCTCCAAACATGCTTTATGTTTTTGAGGTCATACTTGACATTTTTAAATTTTGTGTATTCTTTAATTGTTGATACAGTTGATTTTATTTCTTTTGTCATTTATCCTTCATATTAGCTTTATAAGTGGTTGATCTACACTTTTAGTATATGTTTGCTTTTACTAAGAGGGTTTTTTTTTCTTTTATAATTTTCTTACTTCTAGTTACAGCCATTTCTTTTCTGCTTGAAGAAATTCCTTTGAAATTTTTTATAAGCCCAATTTAGTTGTGATCAACTCCTTTAAATTTGTCTGTCTGAGAAACTCTTTATCTCTCCTTTAAAGATTTTATTTATTTATTTGACAGAGAGAGAGAGATAACAAGTAGGCAGAGAGGCAGGCAGAGAGAGGGGGGAAAGGAGGTTCCCTACTGAGCAGAGAGCCAGATGTGGGGCTTGATCCCAGGACCCTAAGATCATGACCTGAGCCGAAGGCAGAGGCTTTAACCCACTGAGCCACGCAGGCGCCCCATCTCTCCTTTAGTTCTTAATTAAAATCTTGCCAGGTAGAGTCTTTTTGGTTGAAAATTTTTTTTCCCCCACACTTTGAATATATTGGGCCACTCTCTTCTGGCCTGCAAGTTTTCTGCTGAAATATTATTTGATAGTCTTATGAGGATTGCCTTGTGTATAAATAGTTGCTTTTGTCTTCCTGCTACTGAGATTCTCCATTTTACAATTTTGACATTTTAATGTGTCTCAGTGTAGACCTTTTTTGGGTGTTTTTGTTTGTTTGTTTGTTTTTTGGGGGTTTTTTTGGAACTTTCTTTGATTCCTGAACCTAGAAGTCTGTTTCCTTCCTCACATTAGGGAAGTTTTAGCCATTATTTCTTCAAATAAGTTTTCTGCACCTTTCTTTCTATTTTCTACTTCTGAGACCCCTATCAGCACTTAATGTTGTTACAGAGATCCCTTAAACCATCCTCATGTTTTAATTTTTTTTTTGACTGTTCAGCCTAGATGATTTCACTACTCTGTTTTCCAGATTGCTGATCTGTTCTGCATCATCTAATCAGCTATTGATTTCTTCTAACATATTTTTAAAATTTCAGTTATTGTATTCTTCAGCTCTTAAATCTAAAATCATATTATCTCTCTATATTAAAGTTCTCATCATCTTCATTCTTTTGTGTTCTGTGAGTGTCCTTATGAATATTACTTTGAACTCTTTATCAGAAAGATTACATATTCCATTTTTAGTTTTTCTTCTGTTTTGTTTTTCCCTCTGAGTTTTCTTCTTTTTCTTTAATTTGGAATATGTTCCTCTCTCTCCTCATTTTGCTCAACTCTCTATTAGAGTGGATCTATATCTCCTGGTCTTGAAAGCAGTCATCCTATGCAGAAGGTATCCTGTGGGGTCCAGAAGAACAGAGACAAAGAGACAAAGAACAGGTTCTTTGTCACCAGAACCAGGTGTTCCAGTTGTGCCCCTGTGTGCCCTTCTATTGTAGCTGGACTGAGACTACTGTGGGCACGCTTGTGAGTGGGGTTGTCTCCTATTCCCCACAGCCTGAGGTGGGAGCCACTTGGGGGTAGCACCAGTAGTCCAGGCTGAGGCCACCTATAGGATGCCATAGGTGAAAGCTTCTCTGAAGGGGTACTGGTCCTGGCCAGTGCTATCTGCTGGATGAGGCCGCTTGCTCAATGTGGTGGCATGGGAGCCATTTTGGAGGTAGGGAGTGTGCTGACTTGGCCATCTCTCTTTCTGTTTTAAGGCAAATTAGTTGGAACCAGGATTTATATGACTCAGAATCTTTCATTATCACATCCATCTTAGTTTCATAAAAAATACTATAATAAAGAACCTCAAAAAAAAAGAACCTCAAAACTTCAGGCCAATGCAAAAATGCTTAATGGCTTATTAACACAATTGTCCCTTCCTCTACTTTCATTCCAAATCCATAAAGGCTCCAAATAATATTACTCCCTCCTTAATGACAGAGTGATTATCTTTCAAGATAATGATTTTTTAGGTCTGTGTCACAACTTCCATACTTGAAGATAAATTGAACAATGTTCTCTTAATGTGATAAGTAGAAGAAGGCTGATCTCTGTGAGTGGGTGGATTTTTTTTTTCTTTTGAAAGTCTATGTAATCAACTGGTAAATTCCAATGCAGATAGATACTAGCATTTAACTCATGACGCTGTCCCTAAAAGCCTCATTTATAAAAGAGCCCTCTATGAGTGAATTTAAGGTCTATAGAATAAGAAAAGATTAGAGATAAATAATTGTAATTCTGTTCTTAATGTAACATATGACCTCAAAATATTAAGAATTATAATTGAAATGTCAAAAATTTATTTTGGTATTATTAGACATCTTTGAATGAACCTATATTTTATCAGCTTAACTAGATTTGAGGATGGGGATCATCTTTTCTACATCTTTTAATTCACAGTGACTTTTGTTTTCACAAAATTGGAGAACATTATATGTGTTGATTTTAGCTCTTATTTGTTTTTGTAACTAGTAACGTACACATGAACACTCCCCACCTCAACATCTTTGCCAGATGATTGTATAAGCACAATTCGAACATTGTCATTTTTTTTATTTTACTGGACATACTTGATGAGACAACTTATTTTAGTTTTAAGGTATTTTTTTCTTTTTTGAGACAAAATTTATTTATGAATTTGACTTTTAGGGCTCAGTTGAGGCTTCTGAAATAGACTTGAACATACCAGCTTTTTTTCCTCTCTCTCTGACAGTGCTTCAAATACTTAGTGAGAATTGTCATTTTCAAGACAGTTATTACCACTTTGATTGAGTTAATTTACTTTGTACAGTACTTTTGCGTATGAAAGACATGAGGCAAGTCTCCATGCAATTAAGGAAACAAGATCTAACCTCTTCATAGCTGTCACAGGATTTAAGAATTGAGTGAACTTTTACCATAAAAGGGGGGGTTCTTTATGCTTTCATTTATTTTAATAACAGTATAGTCTAAGAAATTGCTTGTTTAGATGGCCCTCTGTAGTGACCTGATCATTATAATTTGAAATGTAAGGAAAACACTGAAGTATTTTTTCATGGGTAGATATAATCCATCTTCCAATAATATATAACACTCAATTTTTATTACCTTCAATCTTCATGTTCTCTTACTTTATCATGTTCACTGGATAAAGGTATGTGTATGGGTCCAAAGTTAACTTATTATTTTGCTAGTTATCAGAATTTTGTGGTTACTTTGCCATAATATTCATGGTCAGTGCCATGGAATTATTACTCGTTTATATATATTTGCCACTGCCTCTTACATTTTAATCACTATTTTGTAAACGGAATGCCATTTTTAAAGTTAAGTTGAATTTCTGGATACCTACTATACTTTTAAGCCTCTTTTCATAATTAATTACTTGTTTTTATAATCTATTACTAAGATAACCATAGAACTATGAGACTAAGAGTTTAAGTGAGAGCTAGTCATCTATTATCTTTAGGAAAGGTTAAAGATGCAATCTGGCTTAAGTTTAAGGATTTAATAACAAGGTATTTCCCTTGGAAGAAAAGAAATGATATTTATTCTGCCAAAAAATTCTAGGAATATATAGCATAATGCTATAGAAGTCTTACAAAACTCTAAAAATGCTTCTGTTACATAATAACTGTTGAAAGAGCAGAACAATTTTTCTGATATCCTATCCACTTAAGATTTTTTATTTTCCCACTTTTATCTTTTTTTTTAACTAACTTATATGTAAGAAAGTGTGACCAGTATCAATACTTAAATTGAAATGTTCCTGTACAGTTGAGTTGAAGCCCTAAAAATCAAATTTCTTCTTAGATCCCCACAGAAGCTAAGTGCTTCTTGTCTGAAAAATTCTTGTGTAGCTAGTTGAGTTAATTCTATTCTTCTGTCAATCAGTCTGTGTCAGGACCTTGTGTGTGTGTGTGTGTGTGTGTGTGTGTGTGTGTGTTTTCTATTATCTTCATTGCTCGCTCCTATTTTCTTCCCTTGGGCAACCATACTAATGTAATTGATATATTTCCTTAGAATTTGTATATAGTTTTTTCAAACAAGTCTGCAAACCAATATAATGAATTTTATTTTTTATATTTTGGCAAAGACACTGTATAAATGTGTGACAGAGGAAAACCATAGGATTAAAAATAATGATATCTAGGAAGTAGAAAGTAAAGTTTGAAGCTTTAAAGATTATATGAAAGACTTAGATGCTGACCATGAAATATAAGAGGAGAAAAAATATTGTTCAACTTATAAAGTCAAAAAGGGCTAAGACAAAGCAAAATTAATGAGTGGCCAGAGAAATACTAATTTCAGAAAAGATCATTTCCTTTACATGATTGTGTGTAGTTATTTTTTTTTTTTTTTGTATTTTAATTTGGGTAAAACAGACAACAATAGAAAAGAAATGCAATAGATTTGGAGAAAGAGAGATATCAAATATTCCCAGGGGAGCTGACTGATTAGAAAGAAGTTTGATGTTACAGTTTGAATTATTTGAGAGTGCATCTTCTTTAATGAGAAGGAAGCAACCTATATATAGCTAATTGATAAAGCTTGGAGAGATTCTTATAAATCTGGATATTGTGAGCCCTCAGATTCAGTACAATGCTATAGTTCTCCCAAAGAGTGTTTGAGCAATTTGTCTTCTCTTGAATATCCATAGGAATTAAGCTGTGGTCATGTACATTTTGAAACTATGGTTCAAACTAAATCTAATAGACTTATTTAGTGTATTACATCTTAAAGATTTTAATATGCTCATGCACATTATAAATCTTAGATGAGAACCATAGCATAGAGTAGTGTAGTGATAAGAAAACATTTTTTAAAGATGGTGTTCCATGGGTTTAAGTGTTGTGGAAATTCAAAAAATACTGCTATACTACTTACAAGTCACTTAATTTATCAAGGGAAAATTATGTAATCCATCACTAATCAGTAGATCAGGGAAACAAATCCTTTCAAAAATAAAAAAAGGCATCAGAAAAAGAAGATATGTTTTAAAATACATTTTACCTTTTCTAATTTAGTTATCTACTAATATTTAGCTTAACAAATCCATTCATAGGTTTAATTCCTTCTATCAAACTCAGTTAGGTTTTAATATTTGATTTTATCTTATGGTGAGGTCATAATAAAATAGAACACACATGGTTTAAATATGACTTGTACTGAAAAAATGCAATAATTTCTTGGGTTTTTCTAATTTTAAATGCCACATTAACTTGTGTGGTGGTTCTACCTACATATTTATTGAGAAAAGCATTCTCTGCTTAACAATATACAATTTAATCTTCCTGGCTGGTGAGTTATTAGAACCCCTTGCTCCCCAAAAAAGGAAAGATAAAGGAAAAAAAAACTGTAATTTCATTCTGTTCATTTATATTTCTGTTCTGTGTCTGTCATTTTCATTGTTCCAGTAGCTGAAACAATAACTAATATTGACAGGGGCTAGGACAGGGTGATTATAGCCTTTCTCGCTGTAGTTACACTGTAAGTGTTAATCATTTCTTGGAAGGCATCAGCTACCTGAGTGGCACAAACCTTTCCAAAAGAGATGTTGTTCATGTTCCTAGAAATTGCAATTGCTGATATTTTTTATTTTTGACACTCTTTTAGAAACTTTGTACAAAGTTTTTTTTTTTTTTTTCAGAGTACATTCCCAGGCAAAAATACTAAGTCCTAAGATTTTTCTTTAGAATGAGAAAAATATGGAATAATCTTCCTTACAAACACATTCTGATGATATGAACTCCTTGGAGTAAAAATAGGAAAGCAATTAAAAAAAAACCACTAGTCAATTATAAGTAATACCAATCACAAGGATATTAGGTACTTTACTTTTTATAGCACCATATATTTCTTTTCTACGTATAGAATCAGCTATTTCATTCCATAAATGAATAAAGACATCTATACCTGTTTTTTCTCTTTCTTTCTCTCTCTTCCTTCCTTCCTCCCTTCTTTCCTCCCTCCTTCTCTCTTTTTCTTTTCTTTTCTTCTTTCTTTCTTTTCTTTTTTTTCTTTCCTTTCTATTCTTTTTTTTCTTTCAAATCTGTACTTATGTCTATGATTTCTACTCTTTTTGAAATATAATTTTAATGGTAGTATGAAATTTGTAGAGGACTAGAAACTTATAAAATAGGTTTTAGTGCCTGGAAAAGTGAATTTTCTGGCAACATAAGTTTGAATTACTTAGCCAAATGAAAACCATATCCTATATTAAAAAAAGGCATTGTGATTTCAATTTTTAAAATATATAAAATTTATTTGGATTTTAAAAATTTAATTTTTGATTTAAAGTCAACATCAGAATGAACATCACTATAAGTTTTAGTGAATTGAAAAATTTGCCACCACTAACTGGGACTATCTCTAGACTTGGAAACCAAGACCCAAAAAATCAACATTAGTTTCTAATGTTTCCAACTGTGGTATCTAATGCTAATTAGCAAAGTTTCCAACTATATATTAGGGTCACTGTTCCTTTTTTTAATTATAAAAATGTTCTGTAACATTCCAATTCCTGTTCTAAAGTGAAATTTTGCATTTTATCTATCTTTATAGATGAATTTTCTAAGCTCAATTTAATACCTGAATTATAATATGAAGAACATATATAAAGTAATTTATAATAAAAGAGAACTTAGCTCAATATGTGACTGTACAAACTAAGGGAGAAATATGTAAAAAAGTGATCAAATGTTCTTTAAAATTGGTAATAAAGTCCTGATAATTATCTAAACACAATGAAGTCATCCTTCAATTTGTGTAGAAATTGAAATTGCATACCTTTAAAAATAATAAGCATATAGGAAAGGGTTCTGTAAAAAATACTTTTT
The DNA here is from genome assembly GCA_028533885.1 of Nasua narica. Taxonomy (NCBI): domain Eukaryota; kingdom Metazoa; phylum Chordata; class Mammalia; order Carnivora; family Procyonidae; genus Nasua; species Nasua narica. The sequence goes on along the minus strand of CM052810.1, from coordinate 94,007,842 downwards.
ATGTATGTAAATGGAGTTAAAGTCTAGATTTTCATGATTGTAAATAGGTTTTCATCTTTGTAAAAAATCTTGTAAGATGTTTGAAACTTGGCTGAGTCTTACTTCATTGTATAGCATTGCCGTTTATGACACGGTACAACCAAATTCCTGGTTCCTAACCACTGAGTTTCCTCAATGCCTCCCACCTCTCTACCCAATTCCCATCCCACAATCAAGTGAAATCACAACCAGTACTTTCCAAAACTTGCAGAAGGGATGGAACTATTTCCATTGAGAACCACTAAGATGAGTAATCATTTTAAAATGAGATGCGAAGAAAGGTCTCCTGGCAGGAAATTATCTTTTCTGTTTTATCTAGAATGCCTCAAACACATGGGATTCTGCACCTATGAAAAGCTATATGGACCACAGACCAAAAATAGAATGACTATTTGTTACCAGAAGAATTCTGTGAACTTAAATTCCAACAGATTAGCCAATGGAATATACAGAACTTATGTTACAGTCATTGCAGTCAAATATATTACAAATAAGCTCATTGAGTAGTGAATCCTAAAGGGCTACTGGAAACTCAGGTGTTTTATTGTCTTTGATACTTCTCTGAATTCAAGAAATACAATTTAATATCCAGATTATTATATCTGTATTGACTTTCATATATTTTAAGTGTACTTGGACATAAATAGTTATTCAAATTATAATCTGAATTTAATAAATTTCTATTAACTTTCTAATCTTTAAGAATAGTATGTGACTAAATGGAAATGTGATAAAATAAGAAGAATAAGACAATAGAATTCTATGAATCCATTAAAATGATGATATAAAATGTGTATTAATTCCACAGGGAGATTTATTATATATTAATGGAAAAAATACAGAGAAATTAATACAGCTACCCAGACTAGATCTCGTAAGATCTTCCTGCTTCTTGGTATGATGAGTGATTCTCCACTGAACCTGGACATTGTTGTTTTATTGTATGAAATTTTGCATCTAATTTAAGCCTTCTGTTTTAACAGACTTTTGCTGATAACACTATGGGAGAAGAAGGTGAGGTCTTGCCTTGTTAAAATAGAAGTAGAGGTAGAGGTAGAAGCCAAGTTTCCCCACTCAGACTCTATTGACACCTGAGGCATGATTGTTTGTCCTCTTTACTTCTGGATAGGGATGGTGGGAGATATAGCTTCCCAGCTGGTCTTCTCTGTCAGCACCATGGATTAGCTTCATTATTCCTGGATGTTGCTAAAAGTCCTGGTTCTGCACAAGACTTCTTTAGACACAACTCTCGTAGAAAGGGGGAGGGAACCTCACCACTGCCAGGTAGTGAATCCTAAGTCCAGGTTCTGCACTTGGCCTTCTGGTGTGGGTGTGTGGGTCACAGTTTTTTTGTTTTGTCTTTTTGTTGTGTTGTGTTGTGTTTTGTTTTGTTTTGTTTTGATGTGGTGGCGTTTGGCTTGAACAGGCTAGAACAGTACCTCGCTAGCTGGAATGTTTCTGGTCTTTTGTCTGTGCATATTGGCATTTCTGAGTTGCGAGTTTACCCAGTTCCAAGTCTGGTATATATAAGGCAAAAACAAAGCCCAGGAAACTCATCACCATGTTGTTCCTCAGTCCCTAGTTCCCTAGCTGCCCTGCCTTCTTCTCTCTACCTTTCAGTCATCTTGCATTTGCTTTACATGTAATTTCCAGATTTTTAGTTGTACTTAGTGAGAAGACTTGAAAAATTATGTCTACTGCATCGCCCCAGAAGCAAAAGTCAGTGTGATTATAGGTTTATAAGGACTCAAAATAGAAAAAAGAAAAGCCTTATGTTTATTGTTTTATAAAATGTTTTTAAAGATATAAACCACATTCCACAAATCTGTAAAACAATGGAATGTCTATGCATTACCAGTACATTTAAATGGGATAAGATTTATTAAAGCATACATGATATGGCATAATTTATCAGAGCCCAAAGACATCAAAATACTGGTTCCCCACAAGACATAAAGATTGTGGAAATAAAGATAGTGGATTGTGCTGTCTGCATTTTTATCATCTGTAACCATGATGGATACATGTTATCACAGAGTGAATACAATGAAGTTTCTATGATGAAATGACATTGCCAAATCCCAGTGTCTGGATAAGAATAAGAAAGGAGTAAAAAGAAGTCTGAAGTTGATGTTAGATGAAATTGTTTTAATTCCTGACTCTGATTCTAAAGAGATACTTGATCTTCAGCAAGTAACTTAATCTTTTGAATCACAATTTCTACATTTTAAACTAAGTATAAAATTTCCTTCTGACACTTTTGTGATTTTGCCATTGATTTTGTGGAACTCAAATAGGTGATCCTTTGGACACATTTTTTTTACATATTAATATGTACAATAAGATGATGCCAACAATCAAACATGTTGATTATTTTATTCACAGAGATAGTATTAGCAACAAAATAAAACATACCACCTTTCCCAAAGCATTACAATGGGGCAGAAATTAATAAGTTTAGGTTATAGAGGTAGATATTGACATAAACTTGGATCCTTGAGATATTGTTTAATATAGTTGGGACATTTTCTTAATCTTTCTATGCCTTAGTTTCTTCTGTAAAATAGAACTAATAGTTTATGCCTCATAGGGGGTATTTTGAAGAGTTAAAATGTTACATGCAACTTGGTACCTGACAATTGCAAACAAATGGTAAGTCTTACAAAACTCCCCTTGAACAATGCAAGTTAAAAAAATAATTTAAAATGTGACTGCTTTCACTACATACATATGCATTTGTTTAAACATGAATTATATCAATTAAATTAAATCATAAATGGCTTCATTGCTTCTTCTATAGGATTACTAACATCTGAAGTATAGAATTCATTTTCATCTTTGTATTTCCAAAAGCAAATAGCTCAAAATCTGGTGCATTGCTATATTTAGCAAATATTTGCTGAAGCAATGAGTAAATGGATGAATAAACTAAAAGAGAAATTAAAATAATGTTTTCCTATATAAAATAAAAAAGTAAACAGCTTAAAAAAAAAGACCAAAATCAAAGATTAGCTATTTTTGAAGGCTTCAGCCATGCAGGGTAATTTTCTGAAGCCTGTACAACTGATATTCCTATTTGGTAAGATAAAAATGTTATTGCAGTAGGGTTAATGGTATTTATTTTGAACACAATCCCCTTGATTTAAATCCACATACATTTCAGCAATGGTTCAGCTTGGTTACTCGGGCAAATTAAAGTGTTACTGAAGCCAAGATCTCTCAACAGAGATGTGTTCTAGAGAAGAATAAATGGTCAATATCCAGGGCAACTAGTGTATTCACCCAGAAAATAACTGGTGTCCCTTTAGACTGTGATACTGATACTGATGAATTGATTTAGTATTTCTTGGAAGCTTTCAATTTGTTAGGCATCAGACAGAATTTTCAAAAGCAGCCACCTGTCCCACCTGTCTCATTGTAGAAATTCATATATGCAGATACAAAGAACAGATAGCTAAGGAAAGGTATCTTGCATGTGCAAGCACAAACACACAAGCAAAGGTATCTTGCATGTGCAAGCACAAACACACAAGCTTATTTTTTCCAGATTAATTTTGCTTGTAAATCAAACAGAGGGAAAAGCATACAAAAAAGATTTAAAATTATGTTCTTTGGTGAACTAAATTAGTAGGGGGAAAGTAGAAAATGGAAAAGTTTCATTTTGAAATTCAGGAGATTCTGAATTAAGTTATGTGAATTTTTCTCTGAATGTTTGAGTAAATTTTTGTATTGCCTCTAGATAATTTTAATGTATTTCTTATTAGTTATTACATGCATAAAAACCAACTTAAATTTATTTAAGCTTGAAAAAAAAATTTATTTAAGCTTGAGACAGTATCTAATTTTCTGTCTCTTTGACTTGAAAACATCTCTAATGCAAGCAAACTGATGAAAAATAATTAACTAATTATTATTTCAACTATTTAAAAATAATTTAAACTAGTCTATAATAAAAGCTCAGGCACCATTTGTCTATAAATAAATCACAAAAACATACATTTATTTCTGAGCTTCTCAAAAGCCAAAACATTAAGAGAGATCTTTAAAGTTATATAGTACTTTAATTTGGTTGAGGGGAACAAAATGTTTAGCATGAAAAATAGATGTTTTTCATGGTCCTAAGATTTGAAAAGCTATTGTAGTAAGATCTTTTATTTACATGAGGAGCTTTGAGAATATTTAAAAGCTAATGAAAATCAAAATGCTAAATAATTTCTACTAGGCCATACTAACAAATAAATCATCAAAAACTATGGTTGGCCATCAAGATATAAAATGCATCTAATAATTTTCAATTAGGTTCTTAAATTACAAAAAGGACAAGCTAATATTTCAAACTAGGTAAGTTAAGATTAAGTTAGTAAGACAAATGAGCTCAGTTATTGCCTAATTATTAGAGATCAAAAATAATAAAGAAAAATGGAAGGAAAATGTAAATAATGTTGATTAAAGGTATTTCTTAGATGGAGGTAAGACTAAATAGCTATTCATGTGAAAAAAGAAACTTTTAAAAGCAAGAAGTACTGCAGACTTAGGTTAATATTTCCATCGGGATTCAAATAGAATCCTCGGATCACTAATGTAGCAGCTGCAAATTTGTATAATCAGTAGTTTATCCTGATAAGATGATAATTCCAGACACTGAGGGCTAAAGTGCCAGGTGTTTATTTTCAGTACTGGGAGCTGGAACTGAGCATAGTCAGGAAAGTGTACCAACACCCCACGGGGTTCTATTGGCTACCTTAAAAACCTAAACCCAATCAGATGGCCAGACTGTCTACTTCTGAGGCTGCTAAATGGTAGGGACATTAAATGGTATAATAGTTGAATAAAAAAAATAATTGCCCTGAATAATGCTGCCTTGGACAGAAAAACAAAAACAAAAAACCATTATTTATATATATCTATATATAAATATAGATATATCTTAATTTGTCAATGATATTTTAGAAGACTTAAACAAATTTCTTAACACCAAGTGCATATTACAATCCCTTGGGGGAACTTTTCTATAATACTGATGACTAAGCCCCACCCAAGAACAATTTAAATGAGAATTCCTGAATGAGATGTGGATCTCAGTTTTAAACTTCCCAGTTGATTTTTATGTTTAGTCAGAATTTGGATTCACTAACATAGGCTACTATAAACATAAAGGAGTTTACTCAAGGTGCAGTCAAATACACACTAAATGTGAATATATATATATATATATTAAATTACAGATTGGGTTTCTCTTACCTGATTAGAGTTTCTGGACAAATTTGCATAGGACTCATCAAAATCTTGGTCTAAACCGTGCCTAGAACATTTCCCTCCAGATGTGAGACTTTTCAGTGTTATAATGCAGTAGTGTGAAAAGTCCTTCTCTTCTTAATTCTGTTTTAATCTTCTGATCGACTTGGGAAGAAAGATTAATTGTGTTGCTGGTATATATTTAACACCCCTGTGACATGTAGTCTATTACTGAGATGGAAGAGGAAGACAGAGAAGAGAGAACTCAGACTAAAATTTGGTGGGTAATAGTATCTAATCATAATTTGGTAGCATTGTTTCCATTTCTTTGTAGATATTTTTAGAGTTACATTTTGTTTCTTCTAACTGATAACTAGGTTCCCCAGTATGGTAATGAGTCAATTTAAAGAACACTTTAAAATAAATTATAGTAGAAGCTGCATTCAGATAAGTACAAAAAAAATGTGAAAACATTTATCTCAGTCCAGATTAAAAATAAATAAATAAATAAAAAAGAGCCTGACAGGAGAGCTTATAATATGATTCTTTATGAGGTATAAAATCCCAGGAAGTAGAGGTGAAGGAAGAGGAGAATGGGCTGAGAATGAGGAAGAGGATATATGAAGAGGTGTGCTATAGAGCTGGCTACTTCTTGATATCAGGTGCAATGGATTTCGTCTCTTCAAAACATCTTCAGAGGCCATATAAACTCTGGCACTTTGGGGTAGTCCATGGGTAAGTAGGGCAGAGGGAAGGAGACAAACATTTCTGCTGGTCCTTCCATCTTGGTTGGAGATTTGACACATGGGTCATTAATTTCCTGCCACCTAGGAATAGTCAGAGACTCTAGGCACAGGCACAAAGTGAGAATACTATACTTACATGAAGTCCTTGATAACATCAACCGTAAGAGAAAATGGAAAGAAGGAAAGGAAAGGAAAGGAAAGGAAAGGAAAGGAAAGGAAAGGAAAGGAAAGGAAAGGAAAGGAAAGGAAAGGAAAGGAAAGGAAAGGAAAGGAAAGGAAAGGAAAGGAAAGGAAAGGAAAGGAAAGGAAAGGAAA
>CM052810.1:93948780-94001407 GCA_028533885.1 Nasua narica | reverse complement strand
TTAAGCCAGAGTGGCTGAGAGGATATGATGTGTTACATAAGGCATGTCTTATACAACAGTATTCAAGTAACTAAAGACTAGAAAATAGTTCCCTGACCAGGGATGGTGTCATTGGCTTTATTCTGACCGTCCAAAAATTTACGAATTTTTATAACATGCTCTTGTTTATTTGAGCTTCTCAAAACCATTAAAGTTTTTTTTTTTATAATAGCTGCCATTTAATGGATACCTGTTTTAGTCTATATTTGTGTAATTATCACCAAACAACCATTATTATTTCAGTTTTGCCAGTGAAGTAGTAGAGGCACTGAATATTAGCTAACTTGGTGTAGTAACCAAACAAAATCCATGAGACACAAAGGACCAAGTTCTTTCATTTGCCTTATATCATTTTATAATCCATGATCTTTCCAAAACTGTCCTTGCATATTTGTTACCTTTTCCCCAGCAGTTTTGTCTTAGGAAAGCATTAACATTTTTTTTTAGTGTGTTTTAAATGTTTCAATCTTGTTCTTAGATCCAAAGATGTACTATATAGACCTAATATGGGAGAATGTGTTATTTAACAAGCCAGTGCTTCTCAAACTTTAATGTACATTCAAATCAACTAGAGATGATGTTAAAATGTAGATTCCAATTTAGTGACTTGGTTTGCTAAGAGCCAGAGATTGTATATTCCTAAGAAGTTTCCATACTTTTAATAACAGAGGTGTAAATGTTATTAACCACAAAATATTTTACTGAATTATAGAGATCTGTAATATATAATACAAGTAGTGAAGCAGCCTTCAAACATTATATGGCAAAGTTATTCAAAAAATGTCAATTTTTCTTAAACCTTGGAATTTCTAGAAGGGAAAATAGTGGCATTGCTATGGGGCTGGGGTCAGATTGGGTGTGGCCATGCAGAAATGGAGAATGTATTTTTTTTAAGATTTTATTTATTTATTTGAGAGAGAGAGCATGAGCACAAGCAGGGGGGAGGGGCAGAGGGAGAAGCAGACATCTCACTGAGCAGAGAGCCCCATGTGGGGCTCCATCCCAGGATCCTGGGATCATGACCTGAACCGAAGGCAGACTCTTAACTGCTTAACTCACTGAGCCACCCAGGCACCCTGGAGAATGAGTTTTGACTGCAAATGCTCCTGCGTTAAAAAATAGGCCCAGCTTTATGATGAGACAGATTCAGCGAATGAATTAATTTTTATTCAGCTCAATCAATCTTTATTGAATAGAAGGAAGAAAAACTTAATTATCAATAATAACCATAGAAAAATAAGTCATAGGAAAGTAATAATGTTGCCTTGGTTTAAATGTTGAAAGCCACTTAGAAAATTATGCAAAAGGAGTTTTCAATTCTGACCTTAGGTCCTCCCACTTTGTCTTCTTATATCAAACTTAAATAGAGGAAGTAAATAAAAGCAATGATGCAAGGTTCATGTCTGTAACTCAGCTCCTGGAGGCCTCACCCCGCTGATCTACTGCTGTAATAAATTACACAACCGGTGTAGTTCTTTTGATTTATTACTGCAATAGATCATGAGTGTGATGACTGACATAAACATGTGTCCCATAGACAGCTGGGCTTTGCAATATTTTATTTCTCTTTCCACATTTTCAATTGCTTAGTTTGGAAAATAAGAAGAAAAACAAATTGACAAATACAGGAAGATATTTCTGGAGCAGGCCTCCCCATAGACACTTCAAGTAATAGCTTTTAAATTGAGAAGTCCCAGTGTTCTTGTTTTCCATCCCTCCCTGAAGACTGTTTTTTAAAGAAGAAAAGAAAGGGGAAAAACCAAAACATTAATTCATATGAATTAGCATTTTATGAATTCCGGCTGTAGATTTTTTTTTTACTATGTAAATACATAATGACAGACTTCATCTGTATTTCCTCATTCTTTCTCTGAGCCATTATAGCTATCATGGAAATGGAAATTACAGACATTTAATATCAAAGTAATTACCTAATAGGCTGTTATGCCCGTGCTTTAAAAGGAAAGATTTATTCTGTCATGAGTCCAATCTTTTTTTTTTTTTTAAACTTAGGATTTATGCTGAAGTGTAAATGACCCTTTTTTCTTTCATGTTTGAAACTGCTTTGTCTTGGCTGCTGAGAGCATTTCTCCAGTGGGGCACACAGGGCCTCATATTAATATGTGGTCACCAGTTTTCTCTGTTCTTTGTATTTATCTAGAGAGCTGTGTGAAATGCATATTATTTGGTCATAAGAATTTCTTTTTTTTTTTTTTAAGATTTTATTTATTTATTTATTAGGAAAGAGAGAGAGAGTGAGAGAGAGCAGGTCAGAATGAGAAGCGGACTCCCCGTGGAGCTGGGAGCCCGATGTGGGACTCGATTCCGGGACTCCGGGATCATGACCTGAGCTGAAGGCAGTTGCTGAAGGCAGACCAACTGCGCCACCCAGGGGCCCGGTCATAAGAATTTCTTTACCCTTATCAACATTTAATATTATCAGACTCTTCATCTCTTTTGTCAAGATTACAGTGACGATTCTGAGCTATTATGCCACTTGCAGAGTTATATACTTTTTATATATGAATATTACAGAAATGCAGGACACTGGGTCAAGAAAAAGAGTTCTTTATTGATACTTATAACCAGATAGCCAGAGTAGCAGTTAAGAATTGGTCCCCCATATCAAACCTGCAGCAAAACAATGAGAGCCAATGAAATCTTTCAAAGTGGGAAGCAGGTTACATCCCATAGACAGGAATGGAGAGGAAAAGATTTCTTCATTTATCTATAGAACAGAGAGAGCCACCAACATTCCTTACCAAAAGGAGAGAGGAAAGATTTTTTTTTCTCTTTTGACACTGGTACGGAAATGATCCTGGGTTCTCATCCTAACCTTTTAGAGTATAAAATACATCTTTTCAAGGGCCAGATAAAAATGATGTCACCATCTTGTATTCTTTTTAAAGATTTATTTATTTATTTTAGAGAGAGAGAATGTGCACACGTGCAAGCAAGGGAGGGGGCAAAGGAACAGGGAGAAGGAGAGAATCATAAGCAGACTCACTGCTGAGCATGAAATTGGGCGTGGGGCTTGATCTCACGACCTTAAGATCATGACCTGAGCTGAAACCAAGAGTCAGTCACTCAACTGACTAAGCAACCCAGGTGCCCCTGAATGTCTCTAGTTTTTAAGGCTCAGAAATTTGTCCAAATTTGAGGATTCATCACTTTTGATATTTTGAGATAGTGGTCAACTTTCTTGAACCTTGTGGCTTAACATAAGCACTTGGTCCATCTTCTATTTGGCCCTCTTATAGAGATAAGTTGTATTATTCTTCCAGATCAGAGAAACTAGTGAGAAAGTGGCTATGGATCTAATTTGCATGATATATGAAGAGTAGGATGTTTCTGGAGAAAGTGAAAGCAAATATTCTCTATATTTACACTGTATACATTTCTATGTCTCGGGAGGCTAGGGCTTTTTTCAGAGGCACTGAGAAATCCAAGGAAGTTTTATTTTCCCCCACAAAGTCATATTATGCAATTTTTTTTACCACCGTAAAGAATTTAAGATTCTACTTCTCCATTCCTCCCTCCCTCCCTCACGCCTTTCTTCTTTTCTTTGTCTTCTTGTAGCCATAAAACTTCCTTTATTACCCTTCTCTTGCCAAAGTACAGCAGTAAATCCTTGCCTTTATGTAAGATTACATCTAGTAGGAAAGCAGATACTAAACAGGATAAATAAATATATGCTAAGTTAGTTAGTGGTAAATACTTAGACTTATACCTGAAGGAAATGAGAGAACTAGATAGCCAAGTGCGTATGTGGTGGAAAAGCATTCCAGGCAGAGACAACTGCAAATGTGACAGTCTTGAGGAGGGTTTTGCAACGGATGAGTAAGAGAAGGCTTGGGTGGCCAAAGGAGGAGTTGAAAGGAGAGCAATACAAAGCTCATTTTCCTGTTTAATGCTCATTTCCCTTGTCACTCGCACAGAGTACCTAGGAAGGTACCATGTTGACTGATCAGCACCAATAGGTTAACTGCATTACATTTGATTAAACTCATCTCCTCACCAAAAAGTTGTCTTTGTAGATGAGAATAAAAGTGAAGAAAAACTGGCCATCTTGGCTTTGATAGATTAAGCCTCCTTGTAAAAAAAATGTATCAAAACCACGTAATTGAGAGCTGCCAACTTGTGTTTTCCTCCATCACAATTTTAATTTTTTTAACTGATCAAAATTATAATGTTCAAATATGATTTTCAAAGACCAAATAAGTTCAAAATATTCACCATGAACACTTGATTTGACATTATTCTCCCCCTTTTTTTTTTATAAAGTTTAAGGACACTCTTTTTCTTATTGATTGTAACATTGTTTTCATGATTAAATTTTTAAACATCACTTATTTTGAGTGAGATTATAAGGGAAAGTTAAAATATCTTTGTAAGAACTGTTACATCATATTTATTTTTTAAAAACTGATACAGATTTTAAAAACTGATACAATTGTATTTGATTGTATCAAATTTTTTCCTGCTAATATATATGACTAAAAATTTGAAGGCTAAGATTTGATTTGGATTAAAATCTTGAAAATAAGGAATTAAATGAATCAAGTAAATGTGGACTTTGCAAATCCTGAAGTCTATATTGGCCATGGTTATTTTATACAAATGAAAGTTTGTCATCACAGAAATGTTATAAAAATATGACATTACTGGGGCATCTGGGTAGCTCAGTAGGTTAAAGCCTCTGCCTTCGGGTCAGGTCATGATATTGGGGTCCTGAGATCGAGCCCCGAATCGGGCTCTCTGCTCAGCAAGGAGCTTGCTTCCCTCTCTCTCTCTGCCTGCCTCTCTGCCTACTTGTGATCTCTCTCTCTCTGTCCAATAAATAAATAAAATCTTTAAAAAATATGATATTACTAGGCTCATTACCTTAAGAGACAGTACTGTAAATGTAAACTAATTTAAAAAGTTCAGACAAATGGATCAATGCCAAAATCTTTTCTTACAGTGTTGTACTCTGCTCAGTTTTCAAAACTGATATCTCAATAAACCTTTGCATTTTTCAGTGACAAATTTCTACTAATCAAGGACTAAGTGGGAGGAAACATGTAAAGGAACTTGTGTGGCAATGATTTTACTTGGATGTGGTATCTTCTGTCAACTCACTACTAATTATACTGGTCTGTTATTCAGAGTAGCAAACTGTTACTCTGAAGGAGAGAAACACAATTAAGTTTAATCCAAAGAAATAAAATATTCTTATTTCTAAGTTAATAAATTGGACAGACTGTATGGAATAGAAGAAGCAAACAAAAATTAATAGAAATCTCTAAGAAAGGAGAATGAGGCTTCGCTGTGTTTATTTTTGAAAGCAAACCAATGAGGTGAGTACATAATGTCACTAAATCAACTATTAGAGTAAATGGCTAAAACTGACCTGGGCTAAACCTCTGTTAGTCCCTCCAGGTACAGACCACTTCTAGGATAATAATATAATGAAAAAAAGCCACAGGCAACTGAACCAAACCGTAATTAGGGATGGTGTGATATTAGTATTAACTAAGACTCTCCAGGTGATTTTTGAGACAGGAAGTGAGAAGAGTTTGTTTAGTTGATCGTAGATAATCTTAGAAGCTGACCTTAGAATATAAATGGTAAAAAAAAAATGATTTCAAACATGTGACCTCAAGAACGATTAGATTCTGATGGTCTTGTATCTTTTGGTGGCCTGGTTACATTTTATAAATCCACGTTAAGTCAAGTCTGAGTAACCCCCATCTGGAAATGGAACATGTCCTTCTTCTGATAACATTTTTAAGTTGGCTTGCATTGTTAGTGGTTGTATTAGCTGGCTTCCTTATTTTCTTTCTCTGACTCATATGTTTACAAAGTAAGCAAGGGAGTGGGAAAGAAAGGCTTTGGAATCAAAACGCAAAAATTACAGTGAAATTGTTTGGGGGAGCAAAATATATAGTTAGAATTTGTATCCCAGATATCTGAGCAAGATCTATTGATACACATGCTCAAGTGACCACAAATATGATCCCAGTGGCTTTTAAATCCCAGGTTATAATATGATGGAAGCCTTTCCCAGGGTTGCCTGCAGCATCAAAAGTAGGAAGATATATCAGAAGTTTACACATACTGTTGGTTTAGCAGAAAGACTTCATTTCAAAGATCAAGAGTACCAAGATCAAGCCTTGTTCATTCTTGTGATGCTTTCCCTAATGTCTCCTCCCTGCTATGCCAAACCTATGCTTTGATTTTTTTTTTCTTTTTTTTTTTTTTAGTCTTTTCCCTGGGCTAAAATCCCTTCCCTTTACTATTTCCCTTCCTTCCTTTTTGAAATTCACACAGAATATTGAAAGTAACCAATTATGAAATATTTAGAACTAAAAGTAAGGCGTACTTGAACATGAAAAGTTATGACATGATTAACATAAAATGCAACTAGTTAATCTATTGGAAAACATACCTTACATGAATCAGAAATGCAACGTAACATACACACACATTAATTTTTGAATCGATCATGTCTATATGAACTGCTCATGTTTGAGAGATAAGGAAGACATCATAAAGCTCTATATCTGCCTATAAGGCATTTGCATTTCATTTGAATAATATACTGTTAGCTCTAGAAGTGTTCTTAGAGACAATTCTGACAAGTTTGCTCATTTCACAGAATAATAATTTGCTTGTAGTTGTAGAGCTAGTTCTCTGCATCTCTTCTATTCGCCAGAAACTATATACGTAGTTTAGGACTTTTTTTTTTTTTAACTTCATTATAGGATCATCAATATTCTATGTTATTATGAAAGTATCCGAAGGCCATGCATAGTGCTTAGCATTAGGGCTAATGTGAAAAACTGAAGGTTATGATAGAGAGTGTGACAATACTATAATTTTCCAGAAGTATTTAGAGAAAGTTCAATTTTATTTATGTGCAGGCTACTACTTAATCATTTTGTATGGATGCTAAATATTTCTTTTTTTATTATACATTCTATTTAATGCCACAAAATGTATTCATTAAGAAATATTACTTATTTAATGACTTTTTTCAATGACTTAACAATTGGTGTTAACATTTGGGTGATATTAAAGCCAGAAGTTAGTTATCTAAACCCAGTTCAAAGAAGAAATTTTATTATCTAATATGAATGCTAGGTGATTTATATACTGAATAGTTCAGAGCATGTCCTTGAACAATTGTAGCTGCTTATTTTTTGTCATCTTTCTGGCAGGTGCCAAATTGTAATGCTTAATGATTCAACTTAAATTAACTAAAATGAATCCTTGTGGAAAAACATAATACCTGCCTGGTACAAGGGAGCTGATTATATTGCCTTCATTTACACAGGAATTATCCTTAATTCACTGACACCCTCTCATTACTAAGTTATATGCTTTTTTTTTCTGAGCAAATGGAAAATATATAACTTTGTGCAGGTGTTCATGCTATTTATGCCATATTGAGTAGAGTGGTCAAAATGCTGCTCCTAGCTCATGGAAATAGCTAAATAAAGTTTATAACTTACCAACATGAAAAGCACTTTGAGGATACATAATAGTGTAGCCTCTTGAAACAGTGTTTCTCCAAACATTTATCTTTAATATGAATTTTATTTAAATAGTTTAAAATGCATGGCAAATGACACTAAGATATAGAAAAAAAATGACTTGTGGCAATGGTAAATTAGAGCAGAGGATGGCATTTTATAGGATATTTGAATGTTATAGATTTTTTAAGTCCTTAATTAAATCAATTATAGGAAAGTAGATGCAAAGTGTCAGAGTTTGAAATGTAGATAAATGTATATTAACATGTAGAGAGAGTAAAGCATTGAATTTTAAATTAACTACAAAATGGAAATCATTCCCTTTATTCCCACATTTTTCTTCTTTTCTATTATAAAAGACTTCATTTATAGGCCATAAGAGGAATTAGTAATAATGCTATTTAAAATGCGCAGCTTAATTAATTATTTTTACTCTAATCTGTCCTTGGGCAAAATACTTCCAAGTGGAAGAATTTGTTAGCCTAAAAGCCTCTGGGTTGGAATTCCTGCTTGAAAAATCGCAGCAGTGAAAACTAGTCAATTGGGTAATCATTTTAATTGCCAAAACTGGTCATTAAGAAGGCCTTCCAACTAGACACTAAGATGGAAATAGTTGATTTAGTGATTTCATGTAGCTTATGTTGTCTATACTTTTTAAAGATAACTTTACCAGGACTGGGAGATTGACCTCTTATTTTTTTACCCTTTCTTCCAGGGATTTACCTTCATTAAATCTAAGTTATCCAATCTATAAGGGAACAAGAACTCAATACATTTCTAAAATTTTTATGTAGATATTTAAATAAATCTGACTCAATGATAGTTTCCTTCAATTTACAAATTTTGGGTGATTAGTGCTTGTTGTTACTCTTATTTGCAAGAGTTTAAAGGGATTAAAAATCTTAAATTCTCTGAACTCATACCAAATACTCCATAGCTCATTGGGTCATAAACAAATGAGAAATAATTGCCTTAGTGAAGATACTAAGAACGATTTTTTTTAAAGATTTTATTTTTTATTTGACAGAGAGAGATAGAGAGAGTGCAAGTAAGCAGAGTGGCAGGCAGAGGGAGGGAGAAAAGCAGGCTCTCTACAGAGCAGGGAGCCCAATGCGGGACTCGATCCCTGGACTTCAGGATCATGACGTGAGCCGAAGGCAGCCGCCTAACCAACAGAGCCACCCAGGCACCCCTAACACTGATTTTTTTTTTAAGTTTCTTAATTACTATATTTTAAGGGTGTAGAATTTCCTGTGCAATTTAATTTATTTAAATTTAAAAGTAAATATTACAGAGTCACAATTAAAACAAGAAAATGTAAATAAGTAAGTATTTTCCATATAGTGAAGCATCTGGTAAATTGTCACTATTTCATCTTTTTTTGAGATGATGATGATGATGATGATGATAATGATTAATTTAATCCTCTTCACCTATTTCACCAATCCGCCCACCAAACTCCCTCTTCTGGCAATCATTTGTTTGTTCTCTCTAGTTAAAACTCTATTTCGTGGTTTGTGTCTTTTTTTCCCTCTGTTTATCTGTTTTGTTTCTTCAATTACACATGTAAGTGAAATTATATGATACTCGTCTTCCTGACTTATTTCACTTAGTATTATACCCTCTAGGTCCATTCACTTTGCTGCAAATGGCAAGATTTCATTCTTTCTTTATGGTGGAGGAATAGTTCATTGTATATACATACTGCATCTTTATCCATTCATCTTAAAATGGACACTGGAGTTGTTTCCATAGCTTGGCAATTGTAAATAATGCTGCAGTAAAAATTGGGTTGCATATATCTTTTTGAAATAGTACTTTAAAAAAAAAAGCATTTTGTTTTAAAGTATTTTGGATAAATACCCAGTAGTGGAATTACTGGATCACATGGTAATTCTATTTTTAGTTTTTTGAGGAAACTCCATATTGTTTTCCATAGTGGCTGCACCAGTTTGTATTCCCACCAACAGGGCATAAGGTTCTAAAAATATACATGTTGTGTAAGGGTAAAAGAAATTATTAGCATTTTAAGGGTACCAAATTAAGATTCTTAAATTTTCATTTTCTAGTATTTTATAATTATGTGGTTTAAATTATGCTGTGGGTCATAGTATAGCCCTTGAAAAAAAACTAGTTCAGAAAAAAATGATATACAAAACAACTTCCTTATGTGGCATATTAATTGTATCCTGTAAACTTTCTTATAAAATCATGATTAAATATATATTTATATATACACATGTATAACACATACATAATAAAGAATTAGAAGGAAATGGGATACATTTACCATATTTTTCTGTTTACTGTTCTCTTACTTAGAAACTGGAGTGAAATAAAGGTTTTCCTCTCTGTGCCTTAGTTTTTCCTCTGGAAAACGAAACAAAAAACCTAGAGTAATGCTGTCTTAAAAAAATGCTATCTTATACTGCAGATAAATTATATTAATGTTTCTTGAAATATACAGTTTTTAAAATATATGACTAGGTAGGTCTTTCAGGATAGCGATATTCCTGAAACATTTCCTATGAGGGGTTTTAAGTTAGGCTGCAAAGCTCAAATTTTGTTCTCTCTTACACTGGAACCCAGCTTTTATCTGAAATACTTCTTCTGATCTTAGACAATTAAAAGGGGAGGTGTGTCTCAGCATCTATTTGACTTGTTTTCTTCTTATTTTTAATTAAAGAATATATGTGGCAAGAAATACTTGATATTCTACATGTATTTATGTTTCTATCTTCAAAAATGATGTTTAAGTGAGGAAGAGCCATTGATGTGCAAAATAAAAAGATCTCAATTTTTATGCTGTAGAGGTTAAGTGTTTTGGAGGTCAGCAAGTTTTCTTAGCAAATATCAAGTAGTTTTTGCTGAATTTTTTTCTCCTAGCATGGAATACAAATTATTTTACTAAATATATGAGTATTCATATTTCAGTGTTTGCTTTTTGAGTATTATACACAGCAGTATTGAGAATGAACTTGATAAATGTATGTTGAAGATTCCTCTTGGTATAACATTTGGAAATAGCATTCATATAATTTATTTAATTAAAGTGATATGAAATTCTAATAGAAAACATATCTAATCAGTCTAGGATGTTGTCTGTGGAAGACAGTATATTATTGCTGAAGTAAATGGCTTAAAGGAGTATTAATTTGCTTCCAGTTTACAAAGAAAGTTTAGAAGAAAATGGAATGTTTAGGGATCATTACAAATTGATGAAATAGAAAATCTTAATTCATAAGAACTGGTGGGTATAGGAAGAGTTCATGTTGTAATGTGATACTGTGTTCATCTACTCAAAGCTCCTATTAAACAAGTGCAATCATGCTTTAAAATTGCTTATGTTTTGCCACTCTGGAAAATAGGTATAGTGGTTCCTCAAAGAGTTAAAGATAGAATTACCCTGCATCCCAGCAGTTGCACTACTAGGTATTTACCCAAAAGAAAAAAAATGCTGATTCAAAGGAGGATATGCACTCTGATATTTATAGCAGCATTATCAACAATAGACAAATTTTGGAAAGAACCCAAATGTTCATTTACTGATAAATGGCTAAATACCACATCTGATAGATGGATGGATAGATAGATAGATAGATAGATAGATAGATAGATAGATATGGGCTGTGTGTGTGTAAAATGGAATATTACTTAGCCATCAAAAAGAATGGAATCTTGTTATTTTCAACAATGTGGATGGAGCTAGAGTATATTATGCTAACCAAAATAAGCCCATCAGAGAAAGACAAATCCATATGATTTTACCCATATGTGGAATTTAAGAAATAAACCAGAAGAACATAGGGGAAGGGGACCGAAAAGAAGAGAGGGAAGCAAACCATAAGAAACTCTTAACTATACAGAACAAACGGAGGGTTGCTGGAGGGAAGGTGGGTGGTGGATGGACTAATCGGGTGATGGGGATTAAGGGGGGCACTTACTGTGATGAGCACTGGGTGTTATATGTAGTGACAAATCACTAAATTCTACTTCTGAAATCAATATTATACTATTTGTTAACTAACTATAATTTAAATAAAGAATTGAGGGGCACCTGGGTTGCTCAGTGGGTTAAAGCTTCTGCCTTCTGCTCAGGTCATGATCTCAGGGTCATGGGATCGACCCCTGCATAGGGCTCTCTGCTCAGCGGGGAGCCTGTTTCTCCCTTTCCCTTTGTCTACCTCTCTACCTACTTGTGCTTTCTATCTCTCTGTCAAATAAATAAATAAAATCTTAAAAGAATTGAAACTAAAATAAACTAAAATAAAATTGCTTGTTTTTTGAATAAAATTGTTCTTCAATGAATACAGAACGAGTTGACTCTATATTACTGACAAATTATTGATACAGCCTCTAAAAGAGCTGTCTCTCTATTGGTTATTATGTCCACCCCTCTTTCCTCAAAAGGTTTAAACACTTAAGAATAATGAAAAATCATCAGTGTTATTGCATGAAAAGAAAGCAGACCATAGACTTTTAGCTATCCAAGTCAATCCATTCATCTTTCTCACTCTATGTCTTTTGATAAATTGTGGATGAAGCATGTACTTCATCATTTAAAAGACATTTGCCCTGGATTCACCTACAGCAAGTGGTTACAATAGCTTTAAACTCTTCTGAAAATTTTGTTTTGAATATAATTCAAGGAAAGCAGTATTCTTAATATTAAAACACGATTGAAAGTACTGTAAAATGCTGGCATAATGAAACAACTTTCTCAGGAACTTTTTCTGATAAAAACACTCCATTTTCTGAGTAACACCTAGTTCTGTGGTTTTAAATCAGTAAAGTGGCACTGGTAGACAGGAAGGTAGTTGGAACATTAAGAAGATATTAACCCACTTCCTAAGGTTGAGCTATTTAATTGTAAACTGTCAGAACAGTGTTGCTTTTCAGATTCATTTCTCCTTCAAAAATATTCAGTGAATAATTTTTTATATGACAGATAAAAGGAAAATGTGTTTACAAAGCTTGAGCTTTTTAAGCAATAGCTGAATAAAACATAAAATATCAAGTTTTATTTCATGGACTCCTTTACTATTAACAGTCTCTAAGACCGCTCCACCTTCTCTCAAGAATCTTTGGAGTCTTTATTAGTCGAAATCTGTTGTCGTTAGCTGACTAGCTGTGTGTGTGTGTGTGTGTATGTGTGTGTGTGTGTGTGTGTGTGTGTGTGTGTGTGATAATAGAACATGTCGGGTGTCATGAATTGGATATAGGAAACTTTGTTTCCTAAACTTGGTTCTGCAACTTACTTGGTGAACATTGAACCTTATTTCCTGGTATTAAAAATATATACCATCTTATATCATGAGGTAGTTATGATAAGGACAACTAATTTGAGTTTTTTCTTTTACATTTAATATTTATTTATTTTACTTTTTTAATAAAAATCCTCAAAATGTTGGAGCACCTGGGTGGCTCAGTTGGTTAAGCGGCTGCCTTTGGCTCAGGTCAGACCCTGGGATCGAGCCCCACATTGGGCTCCCTGCTCATCAGGGAGTCTGTTTCTCCCTCTGCCCCTCGCCCCACTACTCATGATCTCTCTTTTTCAAATAAATAAATAAAATCTTTAAAAAAAATTCTCAAAAGGCTATAAAAATAGAGACAATAGTATAATGTACCCCATGTACCAGTCACCCAACTTTAGTAATTCTTAATATACATTAAGTTTTGTTTCTTAAATACCCCTCACACTTTTAATCTATGGATGATTTTGAAGCATCTCTTAGACATTTAAACCTTGTATCTGTAAGCATTTTAGCATATAATTGTAAATGATAGGAAATTGTTTTTAGTTTTCATAATCAAAATACTTTTATTATATCTTAAAAAATAGTACTCCCTTAATTCATCAAATTATCCAGTCAAAATGCTTGCAATTATCTTTTTTAAAAAATCAATGGAGTCTGAATCATAATTTACATAAGATAAATTTACTGAATTCAAGTATACAATTTGGTGACATTTAAGATTGTATAATGACTACCACAATCAAAATATAGTACATTTCTATCACTCCATAACATTTCTTCATATGCTTTTATTGACTGGGGCATATGATTGGTGCATGTTTAATTTAAAAAAGCTGTTAAAAAGTATTACAAAGTGATTATACCATTTAAAGGTCTCACCAACAGCATATGAGAGTTCTACTTACTCCACATTCTCACCCATTCTGGAATATATATTAATATCTCATTGGACTTTAATTTCCATATTCTTACACTAATAATGTTGAGCATCTTTTCATGTGGCTACTGGCCACTTATCTATTTTCTTTGTGAAATAGCTGTTAACATCTCTTGTTGATCTTTATTTATTTACTTAATTTTTAAAAAATTTTTTGCTGCCTTATGATTGAGTCCTAGGGTTTTTTATTTACTTTTATTCTAAGTACTTTGCCTGATAAATATGATACGCATATTTTCTCCTACTCTGTGGCTTGCCTTGTAACCATTTATTTTATTGTTTTTGTAATGTATCCGAAGGGAAAAATTAATTTTGATGAAATTTTAATATATCAATCATTTCTTTTATGGTTCATGCTATTTGCATTATTCTAAGAAATTTTGCCGACCTTAGGATGAAAAAAAAGATTTTATTCTGTTCCCTTCCAGAAGTCCTATAATTTTAGGAGGAAATAATTCGGGCTTTCACTAACAAGTACTACATTAGCTTTAGGATATTTGTTGACATCCTTTATCAGTTTGAGAAAATTTCCTTCTATTTCTAACTTGCTGATTGTTTATCAAGAATGGGTTTTGATTTCCATCAAATGTTTTTTCTACATCTATTGACATAACATGTTTTTGTGCTTTATTTAATTAATACATATAGTAAATTACATATTAATTGCTTTCTGAATATTAAAATAACCATGCATTCCTGAGATAAACTACACTTGATCATCATGTGGTACTGTTTCCATATGAGGTTAGATCTGAATTATTTTTTGTTTAAAATATTTGCATGGATAACAAATATCGATCTATAATTTTCTTTCCTTGTAATGTCTTTGTTAGATTTAGATTTTAGGGTTATTCTAGTCTCATGGAGTGAGTTGGAAAGCATTTCCTTCTTTATGTTCTGAAAAAGTTTGTGCAGGTGTTGTTTCTTTCTTGACTATATGAGAGAAAGTCACTATTGAAACCATCTGGCCCGGAGATCCTCTTTTCTCCCTTCTCCCCTTTTCTCTCTTTCTCTTCCGTTCTTTTGTCCTTCAGTCCTTTCTGTACATCTACACTTACACACATGTATTTATATCCAGCTGTTTCAACTCCATTTGTTGAAAAGATCACCTTTTCCTCATGGATTATCTCTGTACCTTTGTGAAAGATTAGATAAGTATAATGAATAGGCTCTTCTAGATTTTTTTATCCCTATGCAAATTTTACAGTTTGACAATTTCAACAAAAATTTTGCTGGAATTTTGTTTGAAATGTCACTATCTATATAGATAAATTATGGGCAAAATTGATATTTTAATAGAAACTTGTGATTGATAAATATGGCATATCTTGTCTTATGTGTCTTTAATTTTCTCATTAATATTTTCAGTTTTCAGAATGCAGATCTTGTGCACATTTTGTTAAATGTTAAAATATTTTATACTTATTATGTGATTATAACTCTTTAATTTTGAAATAATTGAGGTATAATAAGTAGAAAAATAGTATGTGTAGTATCCTGTTCCCTAATACAATTGTAACCATAATACAATTATAATTGATATTAAACTATTAATTGTTTTATAGATCTTTTTCAAATTTAGTTGTACCGATAAAGTCTATTTTTCTGAACCAAGTTCCAGTCCTGGATTACACATTGCAAATAATTGTTCTGTTTCCTTTTTGCTTATAATCTAAGACATTGCCCAATCTTTTTCTAACTTCTTTTTTTTTTAAGATTTTATTTATTTTATTTGACAGAGAGAGATCACAAGCAGGCAGAGAGACAAGCAGACAGAGAAGGGGAAGCAGTCTCCCCACTGAGCAGAGAGCCCGATGCAGGGCTCGATCCCAGGACCCTGAGATCATGACCTGAGCTGAAGGCAGAGGCTTTAACCCACTGAGCCACCCAGAAGCCCCTAAATTTTTCTTGATACTTCTGAAGAGTATTGACTTGTTGTTTTAGAATGTCCCTTAATTTGGGTTTATTTGATATTTCCTCATGATTTAATGCTGGTCCAAAATTTGGGGAGAGAATCTACTATAGTGATATTGTGCCCTTCTTAGGATATCACATCGAAAGGCACATGCTAAGAGTATGTCTCATTAAAAGTGGTATTAATTTTAATCACTTCGTTAAAGTGACATCTGATTCCACTGTAAAGTTACTTTTTTGTCCCTGTGAAATTAATAAATATTCTTGGGAAAAGAGTCTTTAGATTTTAGCATTTGTCCATGACATAATTCCTGACTGATACAATTACTGAAGTAGGTGTCAAGTGATAGTTTTAGATTTTAATCAATTACTTTTATATTTATTAATTAGAAATCTCCTGTAAGGAAGAACTTTCCCTTGCCATCCTTCTATTTATTTATTTATCTTTTATTTATTCAATCTTATTGAATAAAATAAATTTTATTTATTCAAATTCAAACCTATTTATCTTTTTCAATTTTTTTAAGATTTATTTATTTATTTATTTAAGAGAGAGAGAGATGAAAATAGTCAGAGAGGCAGGCAGAGAGAGAGAGGGAAGCAGGCTCCCCGCTGAGCAGAGAGCCCGATGTGGGACTGATCCCAGGACCCTGAGATCATGACCTTAGCAGAAGGCAGAGGCTTTAACCCACTGAGCCACCCGGGCGCCCCTATTTTTCAATTTTTATGTCAGTATGGAATCATAGAAATTTATTTTATTCTATGCATTATAATCTCTTTCCATAATTTTTTGATACTCAAATTATCCCATATATGTCTATTGAGAGGCTTTGCAAGTGGAATCCTACATTTTCTTGACATGGCCCATCATTTATTGAACATGTCCTTATTTTCTGCCCTCTCAATATATTCCGCATTCACACTTTTCCTGCCCCAGAGTATGTAATATTTTATATTACAATTTTATTATTGTTGTTATTA
Organism: Nasua narica; assembly: GCA_028533885.1. Taxonomy (NCBI): domain Eukaryota; kingdom Metazoa; phylum Chordata; class Mammalia; order Carnivora; family Procyonidae; genus Nasua; species Nasua narica. Next base: position 93,984,761 of record CM052810.1, on the reverse strand, counting down.
CAATTTTCATTTAATTTAATTTTAATTTCCAACTTTTTTTGCTAGTATATACAAATAAAATTGCTTTTTCTATCCTCTGAACTTACTCAGCTCACTTATTAGTTCTAGTAAATTTTTTGTGGATTCCTTAAGATATTCTACATATATGAAACTTTCATCTGCATCTCAGTCTGAATTGGGATCCAGATAAATTCCATATATTATAAATCACTGTTATGTCTCTTAAATCTCTTTAATATAGAGTCCCTTCTAACTTTGTTATTTGGAATTTGTTATTTGCAATTTTCTGTTGTAAAAACGAGGTAATATTACCTGTACAGTTTCAAAGTCTAGATTTGCACATTGCATACTATGGCATTGTTTAACATCTTCTGTTGTCCTTGTATTACCTGAACATTGTGTGTGTCTCTGTGTGTGTGTGTGTGTGTGTGTGTGTGCATGTGTGTGTATGACTACTACATGTGTTTTTGTGTATGTCTATAAAAAATAAAATGTATTATTTTGATGTTGTAGCCTATATTTATTTTTTAAGAGTAGACATTGTATTTTCTCCCTCTCTCTCTCTCTTAGTTACCTCTATGCTGTCATAGTTAAGGACATTGTTCCTGGAGCCTGTAATCAAATTACATCTCCAGCACTTCTTCCTCTTCCTACCTCTTTTTCTTTTTTAAACAGATTGCCAAAATACCATTTCATACCATACAATTCACCCATTTAAATTAAACATACGATAAAATCATTTTAGTATATTCACAAAGTTGTGTAACTATTGTGTAACATCAATTTTAGAACGTTTCATCACACTACAGAGAAACCTTGCACCCTCAGCCATCAATCCTTGATCCTCTCCCCCTCATCCTTCGTCAAACATCTACTGTCTCTATGGATTTGTCTATTCTGAACATTTCATATAAATAGAATCATACAAAGTATATTGTCCTTTGTGACTAGCTTTTTTCACTTAACACAATGTTTTTGACGTTCCTTAATTTTATAACATATATAGTAGAGTGGGAAAGAAGAATTGAGTGTGAAATAGTAGAGGAACGCAAGTTATAGTAGGGAAATCAAGATAAGTCTCCTTCACTGAAAAAGTTCTTTTGAGCTAACTCTTGAAGTGATGAGCTAGTTGGCCAAGTGGGTATTTCGGGGAAGGATCTGTCAGGCATAGAGAACAGCCTGTGTGAAGCTCTTATATGTGCTTCACATATTTGAGACACAATCAGGAGAGTATTGTGTCCAGAATAGAGCACGAATATGGAGAATAGTAGGTGGTAATTACAGAGAGGTAACAGGGGTCAGGTCATATAAGACATCATAAATCATTTGAAGGACTTTGAAGAATCTTAAAAAAGATTAGATGTATAGATACACTCATATTTGAATGTAAAAAGGTTGTTACTTTTTACTTACATTTTTTTGTGTTACTGTTAATTTTTGTTTTGAGTTTCTGCTTCATCTAATAGACTTCTATTGAAAAGATGAATTTTAAATTGAGACACATTTCTCAGTATGTTTCTTAATTTGAAAGATTATAGGCAATCATGCTTAACAACTGTATAAGACTTTTTGCAATTTTAAAAATAAGCAACATTTTATAAGAATGTATTATCACTCAAGAAACTGATGACAGTGTTCACTTCTGAGGAAAAGGATGTGAGGTTGGGAATTGGAGGTGGAAAGGAGTGTGTGCATGATTATTGCAATTGTTAAAATATGTTCAACTCGTTTTATATGTAAATTATGCTTAGCGAAGTTGATTGAAAAAACTGTATATATAGTAAGAAAAATGTGCATATGAAAGTATATATAGTCAATGCAGCCTGATCCTGCAGTAGTTTTCATTGAGTTTTTTTAATTTTTTCCAACAGTTATGTCTTTTAATTTGATTAATAAAGAATTTTAAGATGATACTACCACATATTTATGAAAATTCAAAGAGTTTTATTAACTCACCTTGCTACCATTACATATAATTTTATAAATATTTTCACATTTATCGAAGTGATCTTGGAGTAGCCTGTGGCCACATGTATAAAATTTAATAAATAAAATGTATCAATAAAATAATGATAGCATATAATTTTATATATTATAAATAATTATAATTAATAATATAAATAAAAACGCATAAGTAAACATTTTGGATATAACCTTCAATCACAAATCTTTCATCCCTTTCTCAAAGTGATATTTAACAAATCAAATGAGTATTACTTTTTAAAAATCTTAATTTTTTAATATAAATTCAATTAGCCAATTACATACATACATACATAAATTTAATTACATCACTGGTTTTTTATATAATGTTCAATGATTCATCAATTTAGTATAACACCCAGTGCTCATCACATCACATGTCCTCCTTAACGCCTATCACCCAATTACCCCATCCCCCTCCCCACCTCTCTTTTCACAACTTAAATGAGGGTTATTTTGTTTGTTTGTTTTATTTTGTTTTGTTTTGACTGGCAAACGTTTAGAATGTTTAGAACAGTAAATGTTTGGAATGTTTAGAACAGTTTGTTCCAAAGAGATAGAACCCCCTCCTCACACATACAACAAACAAAAATCTTCAATTTCCAAAATTGGAAATCAGTTACAGTTCTAAAATTCAAGGTGATAGGTGTTTCAGGACTGTCAGCTTCAATGGTTTGCTTCATTAAAATATCTGCTTTTTAGTTTTCCCTCAAAGTTAATAAGTTGACATAATAACCTTTGTGACTCTTATAGAAATTTCCAGTTGACATGCAACCAAAAAAGAAATGGAACTCAAGGATCTTAGCAGAGCAGACATTAATTTTACCTCTAAGCATAGGTTTGATGATGTGATGATCTCAGAAGTTGAAAAAAAACATTGCTTGCAAGTGGAAATCTCCTGTAAAAGTTTATTTTTTAAGTTGATTCTTTATCCTTTGTAACACTTCTGAAACTAGGAATAAGACTGAGAGTATTTTATGGGGTGCCTGGGTGCCTCAGTGGGTTAAAGTCTCTGCCTTTGGCTCAGGTCATGAGCTCAGGGTCCTGGGATCAAGTCTCTCATCTTGCTCTGCTCAGTAGGGAGCCTGCTTCCTTCCCCTCTCTCTCTGCCTGCCTCTCTGCCTACTTGTGATCTCTGTCTCTGTCAAATAAATAAATAAAAAATCTTAAAAAAAAAAAGACTGAGAGAATTTTAAAATACTACCTTTACAAGCTTATCTCATTGCTACAAAATCATGCAAAAATAATTATATCATTTATGAAAAGTTTACAATGCAACCATGCTAAGTGTTGTATTAATATTATTTAACGGTCTCTAAAATTTTACGTTAATTTTGCATATTAACTCTGTTTTTGTTAAAGAAGAAGAAAGAAAGGTCTGGAGAAGTGAAATAACAATTTATGTTGCACAATAGGAAAAAGTTCAAAAATAGTTCCAAACATTCTGACTTCAGAGCCCAGGCTGATGATCCTAGGCTATACTTTCTTTACAAATGTAGTGTTGGATTAATTTGTTTCTACCCTTCCCCTGTATAGTTTTATTCATACTTACACACACTGGAAAACATATCTTCATGCATACCAATAATCATCCTTTTGTGTAGGATACTTTTTCTTTTTCTTTTTTTTACTTCTTACAATGTAGCATCTAAAATATTTGATTTTTGTCAGATATTCAGTAAAACCCAATTTGAAAAATTAAGACTGGCATTACAGTATAGCTTTGACATATGAGGTTTTGATTTAATATACACTTCTTTGACTAGCTCTTCACTTTTTCTGGTAAAATATTAAAATGCCAGGAGAGTTGTATTTAGACAATGATCTAGAGAGAAACAGCACTGAAATATTTATCAAAGGCATGAATGTGATCCTGAGAAGATTATGCCTACGGTGTTTCAGTAAAATACAAATTTGGTAATACCATTTTACAAAGACAAGATTGTATCTTTGGGTACACAACCAAATAAAGTACAAAGCTGAGTTCAAAGTTCATATAAATATACCTTTAAAAAGTAGGAAGCAAAAGAAAGAAACCCAAACACAAGAAGAAATATTTTTTAATCACTCTTGTGTTAACTGATTTGATAAATAAATAATCATTGAACTTTAAATATGTTCTATTCTAAGCACTTGAGTCAAAAATGAAAAGATAGAATTGCTGATTTCAAATAGTTCAGTCTTGCCAGGGAGATGGACAAAATATAAGCTCTTATGATATTCTCTGTTGAGTGTTAAAATCAGTGTGTGTACAAACTGTCTGGATATGCAGAGGAAGGAGCCATTTTGCTTTGGGCAGCAAGGAAAGGATTCTCAAGGAAGTCAAGTCACTCTTGAATGAGTCTCACAGTGAACATTTTTGGATGGAATTCAAAGTAGAAAGAACTTACTGAAAAATAGATTCAGTTTTTTTTTTAAGTTTACTCTTTATTAATCTATCAGCTTTTGATTCTGGAACTGTCTAATATACCTAAATTAGAAATTTGGACGAACTATAACTTTATTACTGCAATCATATATGAAGGCACAATAATCAAAACATTAGAAACTTGCTCAAATTCCAGTTAGGAGTGCCTATAACACTTTGAGGATATTACAGTTTATTCTTTTTAGATCTCTGTGTGACCTTAGGGATATCTTATTCTATATTGTTCCTGGAAATAAGAGCAAAGCTGAGCCATTGCTTTTTACTATCCCATTTTATATATTAGGGGACTGAGGCAAATAGCTTATTTGGGGAAAAATCATGAATCTCATAATAGGGTTCCCTTCTGCTACTTCTCTCAAGCATATCCTCTAGATCTTTTCCCCATGTTCTTCCACCTGTTCTCTGCCCCCAGCAGGCTTTCTTGTGGTCACCTAACTTATTGTCTTTTGGCATCTGGTTGAGTATGGTCAACAGAAAGATCAGAAGGAAAGAGTATAGAATCAAAGTAATTCATTCTGTAATCTACCTCTGTGATGGGTTTGCCTTTTTAACTGGGGCTGGTAACACAATAGGCAGTCTTTTAGATGATTGCTGTGAATGTTCTTTTCAAATTCATTTGGGATACTAAGGACGTTTTGATACTTCATATTCTTCAAACTCATTCAGGCAAGTTAAATATAGCCAGCTATTCTTAAATTAGATATTTCTCAGTTTTGAGTTGCGGATTGACCATATCACCATTCTCTCCAAAGTTAAAGCAACAGCAGTCATTTCTTTGCAAACTGTAACACTTTGTCATGCCTGACTGTGGCAGGGGCCAAGCTGGCATTTCTTACCATGATTGTTTATGATCCTGTCGGTGAGGCAATCAACTGGGGTTTTTGGGAAGCCTCCTATTTACTTGGTTTTTAAATTGTTTGGTTTAACATTTAGCATCTGGGTGTTGGAATTATGTGGTCTGGTTTTATTTTTTTATTTTTTAAAGATTTTATTTATTTATTTGACAGAGGGTGAGGGATCACAAGTAGGCAGAGAGGCAGGAAGAGAGAGAGAGAGAGTGAAGGAAGCTGGCTCCCCGCTGAGCAGAGAGCCCGATGCGGAGCTAGATCACAGGACCCTGAGATCATGACCTGAGCCGAAGGTAGAGGCTTTAACCCACTGAGCCACCCAGGCACCCCTGTGGTCAGGTTTTAAAAACTGAATATTTTTGTATTCTATCATTGGTTCCAGTGCTTTCAATAAGGCACCAGGGAAGTTTCAAGATGGAAAATCGTATGACTCATGATTAAATTCCTGACACATAATTTCAAGTCTATGTGGCATCACCAATTTAATTGTTTATCTAGAGGACACATGTGAGATTAAGTGACTGTGTCAAGAAATGCATTTTCTGAATGAACATGAATTCTTATTTTGAAACATAAGCCTATTTATAGTTTCAAGGTGAAATGCCTCAAAATTATGCCATAATGGTACATTTCCATATGACATGGTAAAGTGCAATTTATGATGACAAAGCTCCTACACTGTAAATAAAGATGCTGATTAGGCTTACAAGGTGCAGTGTTTGTGAACTTATGATAAAAATGTTTTAACATGGAGATGAGTAAGTATAATTTAGTGGCTTTCACGTCTCTGTTCCACATGGAACTCTAACCAGTGAAATGAGATGTCTGGAGTCAGCGCAATTCTTACTAGAACCTATTGTACCCTATTAAAGCAACATGCATAATTATAGACTGAGTTTAATGTTGCTTTTTCCTCTTTCTCTGTGTCAGCAGAAGTAGAGAAGTAAACTACTGAACTCAATCAGTGTTAAAATTCATAAAAGTTGCTGTATACCAAATAGACTTTTGGTAACAACATCAAAAACTTTCCTTGTCATAAGCCTAGCTATTTGTTTTCCATTAAAAAATAACTAATTTTATTTATGTCAAACTATTAGAATTTTGTTTTCATTCTTAGTGATTCATTGAAGTGTGAATTTTGTTCATGCAAAATATGATATTGGATACAAAAGGGAATCAAAAGTATTACTATAATTCCTAATTTGAGGGAGCATAGATAAAATAAAGACAGCACATTACATATATGCTAATATCAAAAAAGAATTTCTCTACTTTCTTTAAGGCAAAAATTTTTTAAAGGTTTTATTTATTGAGAGAGAGTGAGCTAGAGACAGCGCAAGCTGGGGGAGGAGCAGATGAAGAGGGAAAGGCAGACTCCCCGCTGAGCGGGAAGCCTAATGTTGAACTTGATCCCAGAACACAGGGATCATGACCAGAGCTGAAGACAGATGCTTAATAGACTGAGCCACCCAGGCGCCCTGCAAATTTTATATAAAAATTGAAATCAGATTTCAGTTGCTTTGGGTCTGAAATAGCCTCAAATCACTTAGTAAATCTGTGACCTTGCATTGATTGTATAACCTTGTTAAGCTTCAATCCTCATCAATGAATGAGGGATGAAATGGTCTCTATTTATCTGTTAATGTGGAGATTAAAATTAGGTTTTATACATGTAGTGCATACACATCCCGTACACTGTAAGCATTCATGAACTATTAGCTTTCACTGTTTAAAAAAAAAAATGGTAAAAGGACTAATGAATGAATGAGTGAAAAGCCTCATGAGTTTGGATAAAAAGTAAATCAGGAAGTCCTTGGTTTGCAAATACTCCTCTGCTATTTGTATTCTTCTTCACCCTTCTGAAAACATCAAGTGTTATCCTTTTTCTGGACAAATGCAGTGGATCTTAATTGGTCTCTCTGCAGCTCTTTTGTTTTTATCTTATCTAGTCTCTATACCAGAGGCAGAATAATCTTTAAAACTATGAGCCAATAATGATATTAATGTGCTTAAAAAACATGAGTGATTTGCTATAACTTTCAGAACAAAACTCAGATTCATAAGAAGGAAGGCTTATTGTCCTTCTGGCCTTTCTCACCAGGCCCTTCGTGAGATCCTCTTAGATGTCTGAGTGACCTTCATGCTCCCTTACTCGTTGTTCATTTCCCCCCCATTTTCTGTTCCTCCTTCTTCTTGGCTTTTACACCTGTATTCCCTCTGCTCCAAGCACTTCCTCTGTCTTTCTCTTTTCCTTTCCTATTGACTATTCATCATTCCTTTTCTCAGAAAAATCTTCCCAGATAGTGCGGTAGAGCAGCTATGATTTTTACACTCTCATAGCAAACAATCTTTCCTTCATCATTTTGATTTAAAAAACTTATTGAAACTTAAAGTAAGTATGATTCTTAAAGCTTGGCTCTTCTAAGAGGAAGGAGTGAAACTGTTGGCTTAATCAGCCTGTGCTGCTATTACAAAATACTATAGACTGGGAGGCTTAAGCATTAAGACACTTCTTACTTTCTTTCTTTCTTTCTTTTTAAGACATTTATTTCTTACAGTTCTAGAGGCTGAGAAATCAAGATCACAATGCCGGTGTGATCAGGTTCAGGTGATGACCCTCTTCCTGGTTTGCAGTGCCTGCCTTCTTGCTGGGGGCAGGGGTGGGGAGAGGGAGAGAGAGAGAGAAAATGTGTATTCTTATTTCAAAACAATGACTAATTATATCTCTGTGGTACAATTATTTATTTTCTTTCTATATTTTTCATGTCACATTCTCTCTTCTGGTTATCTGAGCTCTTCAGGCAACTAACGAATACACGCTCATATTTAAACTATTGTTCTGTTCATCCACTGATTTCCTAAAGAGTTGAGAACTGTTTGGGTAGGCCAACTGTGGGTTAGATTCAGAAGCAGAAGTAAAATAAAATGACTAGATGATAAATCCATTACTTTTCCTTCTAATCCCTCTGCTTCTATCCTGCCCCTGCCCACTCTGTCCATGGGAAATACTGTTTTGTTTTTATTTTGGTTTTGTTTTTGTTTTTTTGTCACCATAGATTAGGTTGCATTTTAAATTTATATGAGTGGTATCATATACTGTATATTTCTTTTTGTCTGGCTTCTTTCACTTGGCATAATTATTCTGAAATCCATCTATATTGTTACATGCATCAATAGTTCATATTTCTCTTTTTTTCTCAATAGTATCACATTGTATGTGTTAAGGAAAAAATATATCCATGACACTTGTTAAAACATCAACACAGGCTTTTTTCAGGACTATCACAAGAGATTTAAGGGATTATTGCAATGGAACTTTGTAGTAGGGGGAAAAGATGGGCCTAATACTGAACACAAGGAAAAGTAGAAATTTATAGCCAAGAAGCAGAATGGGTTGTTAATGGATGGACAATTACTTAGAGGAAACAACAAAAGTAAGGGAGGATTCTGGGTGCACTGACCTAACAAGATTCTAGATGATGGCAGGCCAAAGTGATCAGACTTTACTGGGAGAGTATGAGGGTTGAAGAATTCGGTCAGATATTGATGGTGATTAGATATCAATAGTGGAGGAGTCTAGCTAAATTGACTTAGCAAAATTTCTACTAAAGTCGAGCTCCTGAGGACATACCCAAGAATAAAATAATATGGATATATGCAATTTGTTTATGCATAAATCTATACATAGATATTAAGTAGCTTCCAGTTTCTGCTTATTATTACAGGTAGAGTTTCTATGAACATTTGTGTACACATAGATATATGTGTAGTCATATATGCTTTAATTTCCTTGGATAAATAAATGCCAGGGTATAGAAGGGTATATCATATGCTAGTTGTATGGTTAACTTTTTAAGAAAATGCCAAATTGTTTTCCAAGTTTGTGGTACCATTTTCTATTCCCACAAGTTCCTCCACATCCTCACCCATGCTTGTTTTGTCAGCCATTTTAGCTTTATTTTAAGAATGGTACAGTAATTTTAACTTTATTTCCCTAATGTCTCACGATGTCAGTAATTTTTATATGCTTGTCATGCATATATCTTCTTTAATAAAGTGTTTATTCAGAACTCTTTCCCATTCTTTATTGGGTTATATATTCATTATAATTTTGAATTTTGGAAGTGTGTTTTTTTTCTCAATATGGGTCCTTTGCTAGATCTAAGATTTGCAAATATTTTTTTTAGAGTTTGTGACTTATCTTTTCATTGTCTTATCATTGTCCTTTGAAGTGTAGAAGTTTTATAATTTGAGATCATTTTATCAATATTTTTCATGCATCATGTTTTTGATGTCATACCTAAGAAACCTTTGCTTGGGTGCCTGGGTGGCTCAGTTGGTTGAGTGTCTGCCTTCTGCTCAGGTCATGATCCCAGGGTCCTGGGATCAAGCCCTGCATTGGGCTCCCTGCTCCGCAGAGAGCCTGCTTCTCCCTCTCCCTCTGTCTGCTGCTCTGCCTACTTGTGCTCTCTCTCTCTCTGTCAAATAAATAAATAAAATCTTAAAAAAAAAGAAAGAAACCTTTGCTTAACCCATAGTCATAAAGATTTTCTTCCATATTTTTCTTTAGAAGTTTTATAGTTTTAAATTTTGCATTTAGGTCTATGATATGTTTTCAGTTGATTTTTTTGTGTGGATGGAAGTTTAGTTTTTGTGTATGTAGACTTATTTATTCAAGTATCATTTGTTGAAAAAACTATCCTCTTTTTAAAGTTTTGTTATAAATGAGTTATCCATGTACATATGGGTCTGCTTGTGAACTCTCATCTGTTTCACTGATGTATTTCTCTTTTTCCAATACTATGCTGTCTTGGTAACTGTCAATTTATTATGTCTTGAAATGAGGTAGTGTTAGTCCACCAACTTATTTTTTGCCTTTTGTTTTGGTATTCTAGATATTTTGCATTTCCACATAAAATTTAGAATTAGCTTATCAATTTCTAGAAAATATCTGCTGAGTTTTTATTGGGATTAGGTATAATTTACAAGAGATGACATCTTGATAGTTTTGAATCTCACAAATCATGAATAGGTCATATCTCTTTATTTGGGTTTTTATTAGTTTCTCTTAACAATGTTTTAGTTTTTAGGTTCTTATACATTATTTTACATAAGTAACTAAGAATTTCACATTTGTGTATGCCATCAGAATTTTTTATTTTAATTTTCAATTATTTATTGTTAATACACAATTTTTTGTAGCAATCTTGTATCATACAGCTTTACTAGGTATATTAGTCTAAGCCGCTTTTTTTGATAGATTCTATTGAATTTTTTATGTAGAGGATTATGTCACCTGCAAATAAATGCACATTGATTTCTTCCTCTTCTTTTTTGTCCCCCGATCTGTTAAAAAATTTTGGTTTTTTGCCTTATTATTCTGACTAGAAAGTCTAGGAAAAATTTGAGTGGAAGTGAGAATGATCATCCTCTTATTCCTAGTTTAATTTCTATTCTGAGTTTTTATCAGGAATAGATGTTAGTTCCTATGAATAATTTCTCTGCATTTATTAAGATCTTCACATGTGTTGTCTTTTTTTGTCTGTTAGTATGGTAAATTATACTAATAGATTTTTTTAAATGTTAAATCAATCTTTATTTCTGGAATAAACCCCACTTCATCATTATATATTATACATTTTATAGTTCTCCAATAACCATTTTTTAAATGTCATTGATTTTTATCTATTGTTTTTTTTTTTCTGTTTTCTATTTCTTTGATTTCTCTATTTTTTTTCCTTTCTATATTTTTGGTTTAGCATTTTTGTTGAGGGCATTAATTTGAAGCATTTATTTTTCTTTTGTATCTTTTCTTGCATAGTAGCTTAGTGGTAAATTTTTCATATTTCCATTAAAATAGCTGAGCTCTGTTCCGGGAAAGAGCTAAGCTATTTGGAAGCAGTTTGATCCTTTGAGGTCTTCCTTTCAGTTTTGTTAGGAGTTAGGGCAGAGTTAGTCTAGGGTTGATTATTTCGCATTGCTGAGGCAAGACACTTCCAGTTACTCTATTCAGACTCCCATGAATTGGAAAGTTTTCAAGTCTGATTGGCGTTAACAAGCAGAATTCATGCACCTGTGTGAATTTGGGGACCTCTTCTTTCTGATCCTTTTGCATGGCTCTTTCACCAACCTGAAGTTGCTTCAGATGCTTGTGCATGTGCTTAGTACTTGACTGAATCATCCAGGAGAGCCCTATGCAGATATCTAGCGTTATTTTTCTGTTACATTCTCTTCTCTGATACTCTGCCCTAACCCCATTGTCCTCCTTTAGTTCTCAGCCCTATCCCACTCAGGGAATTGTCTAGGTTCTGCTGGGTTCTTCTGTTCTAGGCTGCTACCTGAATCTCTCTCAGGCCTTTAGCCATGGCCATAATGAGACGCACTCAGTTTATTTCCTAAATTAATTAGGAATCCTTGTCCTTTGCTACCCGATGTCCAATGTGCTGAAAAGCCTTGTTTCATATATTTAATTCAGTTCTGTAGTTGTTTATTGAGAAGGTAATACTAGTCCTTTATTTTGGTCTAAGTAGAAGTTTTGTCTTTACTTTTAAACTTTTATTGCCAATACATGTTTAGCTGGTTTAGTCACTCCTGGTGAAATCTTCCTGAAGGAACGACCTGTGTTTTATAGTTCTTTATATTCCTTTTATAGTTTTGGGAACTTGATGAGTGTTCACTGGCTGTCTGATGATTCCTAATAAAGATAAATGTTCATCAGTAATCATAATCTCATATTTTTGACCTGGTGATTTTATTTCATAATACTGAAAAAATGCAATTCCTTAGATGAGCTGAATGATTAATAAATAAAAGTATACTTAAAATAGTAAATAAACACATCGTAAACACTAAGAATGTTTAAAACATTTAAAATAAAGCTATAAAAAATTTTATAATAATATATTTAGTAAAATGCATTTTTATCTGATGATTTTATTGATTAAATCCAACTAATCTTTTATTGTTTAATTTTGAAGTAAAAATATATATATTCATTAAAAATATGTATATTTAAATTTATTTCAGGTGATTGTCAAATCTGGGCCAGGAACTTTTCTCAGTTTAGCTGTTTATGACAATTATATCTTCTGGTCAGACTGGGGAAGAAGAGCTATTCTGCGTTCCAACAAGTACACAGGAGGAGATACAAAAATTCTTCGCTCTGATATTCCGCATCAACCAATGGGAATCATAGCTGTTGCCAATGACACCAATAGCTGTAAGTTACCCTACAAACTAAATGTATTTCTTAATTATATAATCTCTCAGAAAATTAAGTTTTCTAGTAATACTTAGTTTGATTTTGTTTTCTTAACGTTCCTGGGGTAGTGTTCAGGATTTGACTACTGAATATATTAAAATTGTCTGAAATGCTCAAGGTAACTTCTGTAGTTCTTCTTTTATCACCAGAACAATTCCTTTTAATCACTTGTTTCTGGAAATTTATTCTCTCTCACTCTCAATCTTCGAATATTCAAATCAAGTTTTTTCCGTGAAAATAATACTTCTTGATGAATAAGCTTTACATCAGGGCTTAAAAGTTCTTTAATCACCGGAATACCTACAACAATTGCAGCTTGAAGTGTCAGTATGTTTTTAAGTGATAGTAGTTCATTAGATGCCATGGCATCCTTGACTAATGTTCGAGAAGATGTAAAGGCTTATGTTACATGTTTTTCTAGTGTTCTTATCTCTTGTGATGTTTGCATTTTCAAAAGTCCTGAATCTTCCTTGTTTATATCTTTGAGAGTTGGGGCAGCCTAACAGTTTACTATTAATCTCTATCTAACATGGAATAGAAATTCAATATAAAATGTTACCAATAAAGTCTCTTCATTGCAGGTGAACTTTCTCCATGTTCCTTTTTAAATGGAGGTTGTCATGACCTGTGCCTTTTAACTCCTAATGGGAGAGTGAATTGTTCCTGCAGGGGGGATCGGATATTGCTAGATGACAACAGATGTGTGAGTAAGTAAAGACAAATAGTATGTGTTATGACATAACTACTCAAAAGGCACACATGGGCATTGAAATTGTTTTAGTGTTCATGAAGTTGTACTCTCCTCCAATCATAGGGGCCCAGTTCTAAAAAGAACTCGATTTAGCATTCGACTTAGTTGTAACACCCTATGATAGATAACGATAACCAGCACAATAACAAATGGTATAACTCCTATTGCGGGCTGGAAGGTGTTGGATTAGTTAGAGCAATACCTGCAAATCATCTGAAAAGTTGCAGTTACAACTTTGAGAATTAAGTCAATAGCAAAATTAGTTAAAGCTGAAATAAACCAGTATATAGGCAGTAGATCAGTAGCCTTGTAGTAAAACCACTCAGTCCATCACCGTATGTAAATGAGAGAGAATGGCTCATGCAGCTTATTTGTAATAATTTCCAAACGGTTAATTAAGAATGTAACATTGCAGCCTTGCATGGTGTTTATACCTCCCAAAAGGCATTGCAATCTTTAATTAGTACCATTACAGTATACACTTATTAGCAGCTAAGTTTTCAAACTGTTTTCAAAATAAATAAGAGTTCAAGTGTTCCAAGTTGCCATGAGAAATTACCCAGCAACATAAAGACTGTTAATTTATCTTTAACATTAAGATTATTTGTGTATAAAAACGACAAGAGACAAACATCTTGTTGGAAACTGGTGAACTCACTCTCAGGATGTGGCAATTGTTTTGCTTTAATTTCTTCTTCTCTGTATCCTCATCTTATATCTTCATTTTAGAAAATCAACAAAGTTGGGTATGTATACATTATAAAAATACGTATCAAAATGATATAAGTATATTTCATCTTTATCTTCAGTCTTCTTTTGGTCTTTATTTACCAGGAGGATCTTCTGTTTTATCTGTTGTGTACTCTAATACAGGCACTTTAACATCATTTTCTTTACCTTAAAAACTATTGCACCTAAGCCAAGAGTATACAAGTATCTTTTCGCTTTGCAAATTGGTACCACAATCCAAGGGGCACCTCTTAGTGAAAGAAGTGAAAGACTTCTATTTAAGACTTGTGCCAAAGCAAACAAGGGAGTGATGCAATTGGTCAATGAACTTTAAATGAAGGCAGCCAATTTTAATAATTCGGACCACAAATTCCCATATTTCTTAGTAACCTAACACTTCCTTGAATTGCTCAGGCAATTGCTTAAGCTCTCTCTTTCAGTTTGCTTTTGTGGTTTCAGTTGTAATGGTCTGGATCGGATGCCATCTGTAAGCCTGGAGTGTTAGCCATGCATTAGAATCACTCATGTTTCTTTCACAGGTCACTCCAGGCCAGTAGAAAAGCAACGCCTTCAGTCCAAACAGCAAGGCTTATTTGTATACAGTGGATGCCTGTCCTTGCTCCAAAATAGATTAGATACATCTGTCCCTACTAAGCCACCTGCTTCTCTCTATTGAGGAGAGGGAATGAATCAGAAAGAAAACTGTCTTTTGAACAAGCACAGTTGTATTAGCATGCAACTATAGAGTGATATTGGATTCCTCAGAGCAGACAGACCTTTATAGAAGCATCCTGTATCCTTGGTGCATTCATATTGAAATCCTGTGTTCCATCAGAGAGGCTGGAGAGTAACTTCTTGTCAAATCCATCTTTGGGAAATGAGGATTTTCTGGCATATCTATATCCACATCTGAATTAGTTCACCCAAAGCAGTTCATGAATGTTAATGGCAGTGTTGAAGGGGTGAAAGGCCATTTACTAACACCTCCCTCAGGACACCAGAGGGAAAGCCATGTGTTGTCATAGCTCTTGACAAAATGATTATACAATTCCATTTCACACAATATTTCTAACCTTATCAACATCCACAGCAGACATAAAAATAACAAAAATAATTGAAGTAATTACCTTGTAAGAGAATTAGAGGACAGCTGAACCATATTTTTGTTTCTGCAAAGAAGCATTAAATACTCGATGCTATTTCAAATTAACATACCTAAGCAAGAATTGTGCTTATATAAGGTTTGATTTTACATAATAAAAACATATTTGTTGTGAATATTTTTCCCTAAAAGGCATACTGATTAGAAAAGCAAAATTTGCATTTTCAATCATAACAGTTTTCATTAGAAGTGAGAAGTTAAACAAGATATGTTGAAAGTAGACAGAATAACTTGGGAAAGTCAATAGCCTCTCAATAAGTGAATTTTGTTCAGTTCATGCTCGAATGTGATCATGTGCAGTAATGTCAGTACCCTTCTTAACACTTGTTCCTTTGAAGTTAAGATATTTTTAAATTTTTAATTTCTTTAGTACTTTCTCTAAAATAACTTTCTACCTGACCAGTCAAATTTAGTCTGCACCAAGAAAAAAGATTGTTTTGGAATGTGAAGAAAAACAAATATTGAAAGAGTTCAGTTAGAAGCCACAGGTAGATAAAAATCTGTTAAAAATGAGATAAATTCTAGGAACAATAGAGAAATAAAACACTGGAAACTTCAGATAGTATTAGTAGCTGTGTAATTGAATATTTCTAATATACAGCTCTGAAAAGAAATTGATAGTAAATTATAAAATTAACTATGTTTTCTGCATTAGTAGAGATAAATGAATCCCAATTACGCACAATATAATTAGTATGACTGAATTTCACTGTAAAATTATTCAACAAGCAATGGGGTGAGTACAAGCAAGCAAACAACACATAATGAAAGCACAGAGTTGCATTTCAAATGTTTGTTGGTAAATCTATTACTTAAGAATAAATATAGGTCCATTTTCCCCAGGAGAGATCTTTCTAAAATAGCGGTCACGTACTGGCATTCCAGGGATGAAACCTAGCTTTAGAGCGATGATTTTTGTTTGTTTGTTTGTACTTTGTTGCTATTGGTCTAGTCTCGCAGATTGGGCAAGTCACATAAAAACTCAGACTTTTAATTTCCTACTAAAATCTTGAGATTTAGAAATGGGATATATGGCAGTGGTCATTTGGAGCCCATAAGCTTCTGGTGCACATGCTTTCAGTTGCTCCGATTCCACCAGTTGAACCCACAGTTTCCTGTGCATCTCAAGGAGTAGTTTTTGGCCCTGTGTGGCTGTCCTGCCCCTGGTACCTCTCACGATGGATAGAATAAGAGGCTAATGAGGATACTGTTAGCAATTCCATTATTTCTGAATGATGAAAGCCCCTACAGAGACTTCTTCAAAATGTAGCTGGGGAGGAAGATCAGTTGGAGGTAGATTTAGAAAGGGAATGTAAAAACAGCAAACAAAAAGGTGTTCCTCTTAATTTTTTTTAAATAAAGACAGGCCATAAACCATTGCCCTTTATTTTATTTTATATTTTGATAAATTTTGGTTTAGTTCTATAGTGAAGATTAAAGGAAACAGTTGTCATGTTACCAGAAATGTTTGTTATTGAGTCAAAACATTGACTTTTTTTCCCTTTCAGCTAAAAATTCATCTTGCAACATGTATTCAGAATTTGAGTGTGGAAATGGAGAGTGTATTGACTATCAGCTCACCTGTGATGGCGTGCCTCACTGTAAGGATAAGTCGGATGAAAAACTGCTCTACTGTGGTAAGTGGCTCGTATGTGATGTATTTCCTTACTTTAGAGAGAAGTTTAGAATTATTTTCATAGTTTTGGTTTGATTGTCTCCATTTAGTTCTCATGTATGATTTCCTTAATGTCTCTCATTAACATGTAAGTCTAAGGTAATTGATTTTGGCTTTATGTTCTTGTTCAAATAGGACTCCTTAGGTCCTATTTAGGACTGATGATATTCAGTGAAGAATTTGCTCATGGCTTTCCATCTACAAAGTGCAAGTTTAAATACAACAGGGGCCTTTCTTTTAAGCTGTCTTACTCATCATGTGGTGTTAGGTTTTAGGTTTACATTCTTAAAAATATAAGTCAGAAAAAAAAATATAAGTCAGAATTATTAGTTATTGGTGGATGTTGTAAGTTTACCTTGCACAAAGGTCTACTATCAGTCAATAATAGCATGTTGTTGAATTGATATCAAAGTGTTGTCCTTATTCTTTCCTTCAGGATTGGCCTGGGGCTAGTATCTTTAGCTACAAAGGCTGATGGCATTAGCCATCCTCCTCATCAAGCATGAATTCCTCTAGCTGTGCCTCTGTAGGTGACACTAAGTGATAGTCAACTTTTCACTCTCTGTGTAGAGATTGGCTTTTTGAGCGAGTAAGCCACGATATTTGCCTTCATCACAACCATATTTTTCCTGGAAAGTTGTATATCTGCAATCATTAATAGTTACTGTAGAATTGTTCCAGATTATTTCTAAATTGGTATGATTTATTTTTGTACTATAATATTAGAGTATTGGTATTGTATGCTCTGTAAAATTCAGGGATCTGTTCGTGGAATTGCTATATTTGGTTTCTACTGTTCTCCTTTGTTTCATTCAATAATAATTATATCTAAATCATCAAAAAGTGGTTCAAATAAGAGGAAGGTAAATTTGGGAAATTCACAGGCACTTCTCTCATTCATTTTTGTTACAGGATCACACACTTTCAGTTACAATGATAGATGTAATTTGCCAGTGAATTTACCTCAAATGGCATATTCATTTGAATGAATGGTTATACCCTATATATGAAAATATTAAAATATATGAAAATATAATAACCAGCTTGCAAATTTTCATTTATTATGAATTGTCTTGAGAATATATGTCACATTATTTTTACCTTCCAAGAAGCAAGATACTATATACATGAGCAGGGGTTGGCAATCTTTATCTGCAAAGTGTTAGCTAGTTACGTATTTTACGTTTTAGGTTTTGTGGACCAAAAATGCTCTCTTTTATTTGAAAAAATAAAATGCTTTCTTTTATTTAAAAAAATTTGTTTTACAACTATTTTAGAATATAAGACCATTCTTAGAGCTACACAAGAGCTACACAAAAACAGGCTCCCAGGCTGCATTTGGCCTGTGGGCTATGGTTTGACAACCCTAGGTATAGATTCTAGGCTAATCACAACTGAGGTTAAGTCATTGTTACTAAACCCATTAGTGTATGACTAGTATAAGCAAGGGTACTTCTTCATATTTTAGTTCTCACTACAAAACAAACCTAGTTTGAATGTTGGTTTAGAGCACTAAATAAACAAATGTATGTTTACATTTGCTCCATAGTATAGAGCCAGGCACAAAATTGGTATTCAGTAAATGGCAGCTAGTATCTTCTACCCAAAATCGGAAAATCTCTTTAAGGTAGATAGAATTCAGAAGGCAATTATTCTTCTCCTTAGGAAATTGGGAATTTTTAGATGATTTTTAAGAGAAATTTATGGATATTTAGGTAAGCCTCTGATTCACGGATTCAGGAATACATATTTTATTACTCTTTTTTCTTGTTATAAAAGCCTTATGAAATGCAAAAGAGATAGGAGATAGGTTTTGAGAGTGTCTTATGACTGTTGAGGTACAGACTTATTTCTAGAAAGTTGAATATATGTTTATTTCTGTGCTGACACAAATATCAGAAAAAAATTGGGTATAATTTGGGGAGATCTCTAAGTATGAATCACTGAAGTTAAAGCACTTAGTCAAAACGGTTTTTCATGAATGAATTCCTTGACAATGCATGGCTATTCTAGTCCAGAGCTTTGATACTGCACAGCACTTCTTTTGTAGATCCACGATCCAATCATTATGAAATGAGAACTCATCTGTGATTTTCTTTTTTGTAGAAATATCTCTGTAAGATCTCCAATTATGTTTCTATTTTTCTTTATAAGAAAACAGAAGCTGTCGAAGAGGATTCAGACCCTGCTATAATCGTCGTTGCATTCCTCATAGCAAGTTATGTGATGGTGAAAATGACTGTGGGGACAATTCTGATGAATTGGACTGTAAAGGTAAATGTATGCGGCATCAGCCTAAGAATATTATGCTAAGTGTTTCCTTAACATTTTCCATAGTGTATTCTTGAGAGCATAGTGGTTTCACCCTTTTGGGATATGGCACCTGCCAATATAGATGGGCCACACTTGGTTAATTGCTGTTGGAGGGGAGTTATTGGAGTTCATTGAAATTATGAGTACATTCTCTATTCTGGTTTCTATCCCTTTGATCACTTCAAAACTCTTGTCATTTCTCACCTCTTCAGTTCTACTGCCGTGTTTATTGGACATTTCTACCAGAATATGGAACACTGAATATACTGCTCCAAAAATGCTCTTCTTTACTTCTCAATTCTGTTTTTCACATGACCTCATGCTTTTGCTAACAATTGGGCAGGAAACCTTGGTGTTATTCTTGATTCCTCTTTCTATCACATTTTATCATCCACATGTCCATGTATCCAATTCTTTGAAATATCTTCCCTTTCAATCTGCCTTGAGCCTGAATAAACCCAATAGTCCTTTAACTGGTCTCCCCACCTCTACTCTTTCCAGTTAATCACAAGGTTGTAGTCATGCTATAATGTTTTATTAAATGTGTTCTCAGAGTGAGTCCTGGCACCAATCAGCAAGCCAGATGACTTAGGTCAGAACCTTGACCCCAACACTGCCTCTGTGTGTTTGGGTGAAATATCTAACCATTCTGTGCTTCAGTTTCCCAAGCTGTAAGGAAAGAGGCAATAATTAAATGATTATATTAATATTAAATAAACCCAGAACAGAACTTGGCATATAGAGAATACTATGTAAGCATTGACCTTATTTTTTTTTAATCTTGGCCTTGATAAAGAATCACAAATGGAGTGTTGATATTTGCAGAATAAACAACAAGTTTTTTTAGTCAGACATTTAAGGCCTCTTAGAATTTGGACGCAACGTATTTTTCTTTTCTTTTCTTTTGAGATTTTATTTATTTATTAGAGAGAGAGAAAGAATGAGTAGGGGGAAGGGCAGTGGGAGATGGAGAGGCAGACTTCCTGCTGAGCAGGGAGCCAACGATGATGATGATGATGATGATGATGATGATGATGATGGAGATGCAGGACTTGATCCCAGAACTCTGAGATGATGACCTGAACCAAAGGCAGACGCTTAACCGACTGAACCAGCCAGGTGACCCGAAACTGATTTTTCTAAACCCATTTCCCTTTAAAAATTTTCATTCCCTGAACATATTTTATTGGGCAAAATGTATTAAGGACTGACAAATAAAATTAATAAGTCATTGCCTGCCCTTAAGAAGTTCAAGCTCCAAATAAAAATAGTTATTTAAAGAGATGACAGTATATATTATATTTTATGATTGCAAATATAAGAACATAAGTTTTGGGGGAAGGATTGGAATAAAGTATAAATAAGGTAGAATGATCAAAATAGAAGGTGATTCCAAGTAGAGTGACTCACACTGAAAGCTGCAAATAATTTGGTATGCTTAGAGCCAGATTGCATATTGGCAAGTGGTTTAAAAAATAATGAGGCAAGTTAGAGGAAGGAGACAGGACTTAAAGGTGTTTTTTGTAGGCTATGCCATTTTAAGTAACAAGAACTTCACCTGTAGTCACCAAAGTTACCTACTGAAGGTGTAAAAGAAACCCAATACAATCAAATTTACATTTCAAAAAAAGGGGGGGAACTATGCTTGTGCCAATGAAAACTATAATGCTAAGATGAGAAAGATAAAACAGGAGATTATCAAAGCAGCTAAAGCTAGGAATAAAAAAGAGAGACAACTACAACAGAATTTTAAAAGGTGGCGTAAACAGGTCTTCTTGGGTAATAAATAGAGAGAAAACACGGAAAATAATAGACACATTTTGTGAGCTTCCCCCCCTCTTTTTACATTATTAATTGTTTTTCATTAATTTTTAAATTTATTTTTATGGGTCTTTTGTTCATGTGGTTTAAGGGATAAGATAATAAAGATGGTTTGCATTCTGAGAGGGGAGCACCTGTAGACATTCAGATGGAACTGTTCTAGAGACATTTAGATACATAGAGATCTGGTGGTAGATTTAGAACAGAACTGTTAATTTTGGACTTAATACAGAGAGAAAGCTCAGAGTCGTTGTAGGGGAGTACATCAGGATTGCCTACTGAAATGAAAAATTAAAGACACGCATAAGAAAAGAAGTGGATCATAGGATTAATAAATAATATTAATAAATAATTCTATTAATAATAATAGAAAGATCTTCATAAGATGATGATGATGATGATTATCATTGTTATTAAGAACAGAGGATCAGGGACGCCTGGGTGGCTCAGATGGTTAAGCAGCTGCCTTTGGCTCAGGTCATGATCCCAGGGTCCTGGGATCGAGTCCCACATCGGGTTCCTTGCTCAGCAGAGAGCCTGCTTCTCCCTCTGTCTCTGCCTGCCACTCTGCCAGCTTGTGGTCTCTCTCTCTCTGACAAATAAATAAATAAAATCTTAAAAAAAAAAAGAACAGAGGATCAGTTAGCATTTTAAAATGTTAAGGGAAGGCAAGAAGACAGGTATAGACTAGGCGGTCATTGAATTTGGAAAACAGGAGATAATCTCTTGGTTACTTTCATGAAAATCAATTTAGTGGAATAGTAGAGGAAAGCCAAATCTCCTTGGGTAGGTACAGAAAATGGATGGTGAAGGAGTAAATAGAGTGAATAAGACTATTTTTAGAAAAGATGAATGGTAAAGGAAATGTGTGAAGTACAGATGTTAGGAGAAGGTGATGCAAATTTGTGGAAGAAGACAGAATGTGCACAGATCATTTTGTAGCTAGCAAAGGGCTCAGAAGTTACTCTGCCATCTTAGACTGTAAGACGTTGGCCAAACACTTGAGTAGCTTACTATCTAAGGTTGACACTAGTTTAGGAAGAGCCAAATACGCGTGCAGATTAAATCAGCTATTATTTCATATTCCCTATAGAAAATTAAAAATGATAAAATATAGTAAGATACTGGGAATAAGTAGAGGAAACTGGATAAGTATTTAGAAGAAAGGAGGAAAGCAAACTAGAAGTAGACCCCCAAAAAGGGCAAGTCTTATCAGTTATTTGCAAGCAGGAAAGGAGAAAATAATAAAGCTATTAAACTAGGTTAAAGATAAAAATATCAAGTTAGAATGTAAAGGAACTGAACAAAAGATATAGAAAGTAGATTTTAAGACAAAAGTCATCAAAGGAACCATAGAAAGTTCATAAGCTAATGTGGATTTTCTTGAAAAAGTGAAAAAAAAATTCAAAGGTGGTAAATAAATTAGTGAATTTGGGTTTATGAAATATAGCACCTACTACCTGGTAGGTGAATATTAAATTCTTATGTTGCTGGTGAAGCCAAAAGTCTTCCAAAAATACAGTTTTTATTCTGACTAGTATCATCAATTCCAGCTGCTGAATAAAATTAAAAATAACTCAAAGTGTTATTTCCCCTTTCTTAGACTAAACTCTTGATTTCTGTGTTAGAGCTATCTCAGCTGGGCAAGAACTACTGCATTTGTGAATCAAGTTTTTGTTAAATCTTTTCTTTTGTGATAATAACAGTGTAGAACTAATAACAATTGGATACATACTGTCTTATGAAGATCTTTCTATTAGTCCAGTGGTCCAGTTCTCCTTTTCTTATATTGTTAGTGTCTTTAATTTTTTTATTGAAACAACGACAAAAACAAAAATTCTGGCCTTAAAGTTCTTCCCGTGTAACGTAGGACATTTGAAACTAAAATTAAAAAAGTGTTGTGGGAACTCAAAAATACACCTCATTTCTAGAAATGAATTGATTTATTTAAGTGGACTAGCTCCTTTAGGGTAAACAACTCGGTAGATTTTTAGACGAGAGTTTACTTATTACAGTTGTATCTTTTGGATTTGATTTTTCTCTCATATTAAATGTGGTTACATGTTGTCCTGGTAAGTCACATTTCACATCCTATGGGAACGACTTCTCTGGGTCCATATCCCATAAGCCAGTCTGTCTTATAAATCAGTGATTCAGATGTGTATTCATCCAACAAATGAAACCTTACAGTACCTAAAAGATGATGAAGTTTGAAAAGGAGGATGGAAGGGCCCAGGGACACGAAAAAGGAGTTCTCCCTCCAAGTCTTTCTTTCCAGATACTTCTCTGTTTCTATCATCAGGGCAACCTGTGTGAAGTGCTTTGTTGTATATATGTGTGCACATGAGGGGACACGCACATGTGCACACACAAAAACCACCTATTACTTTTTAAATGTAAATAAAGTAATACGTGAAGATTTTAAATTAGTACAATAAAAATGTATGCGGAGAGTTTGATAGGCTATGGAGAGAGGTGATGGTGGAATCGTCTGTGAATTATTTGAAGTACTATTACACTTTTATTTCTTTAGTTTAGATGTTCATAGTAACTAATAGTATCATTATTTTTATTCCACAAGGCAGAGTGGAAATGGATGTTCCAAGGAATCAGTTTTGGTTTCTTCTCCTTTTGAAGGGAAGCAAAACCCTAAATCCTTGTAAATCTTTTATTACTGCCCTGAGAGTTTTACACACCAGGCTATCTGGCGAGGCGGAGGCGGGTAACCTGAAGAGTTGTTCAGAAAGTTTGTCACTCTGATTTCCTCTTCTGATGTGTGAGAGGCTGGGTGAATAGGTTGGGGAGAGTACACAATATCCCTCCTTCTCTTCCTATTGAGATGGGTCTAATTGCTCTCCTTGGGAAGCATATGAACTTGCCTCCGTCACCTGGACACCTTTAGGTGACTGAAAAGCGAAGTAGTTCTAAGGTTACCTGGCGGAAAGGAAACTGGTGTTAGTTTTTTTTCTTTCTTTCTTTTTTTGATAAGTTCATAGCAAAACTTTGAAGATTTCACAAACAATAAGCTAGGGGAAAAGGATAAGCATCCCTATAGATGAAATCATCATTCCTCTGGGTTTGCATACCCTTAGAACTTAAGCAGTAAGTTAAATAAAAGATGTGGTTTGTAAGTAAACAGAAGAGAGCAAGAAGACAGCAAATTTAAGGTTTTCTTTCTTCATTTCCTCCCCGCCCCCCCGCCCCCCCTACCCCGCCCGCCATGTCAGCTGCCGTGTGCTGGGCAGAGAAGTTGGAAGAGAAAACACTGACTTAAGTTATTTATAAGAAATGTCCTAAAAAACACAGAAAGACCAATCAATGTTATATCTTTCCTATCTCATTAAATATTTTAACTGACATGGAATAAAGAAAGTGGATGAAATAGGAAAATTAAGAAAGTATGTGAGGAAAAGAATGGTTTTACTTTCTCTCTTACTGCTGCTTTGATCCACAATCCCTGTCAGATCTTCCTTTGTAATGTCTCATTGCTATTCCTAGGGTGGCTGTGGTATGTTTTCAGTTACATTTTGTAGGCTTACTTTCCTTTTGGACTGTCTGGAGGGAAAAGTCTAGTATTTCTCACTGGGCTTATCTTTATTTGGACTACATTATTTTCTTTTCTCTCTGTTTCAGGACTTTTAGCCTGAGGAAAAATTGTCAAAAAGCTTTCATATTCACTTGACAAATTAGAGATTCCAACATATTTCTCCCTCAAAAATGACCCTAAGGGTGAAACTCATTTCAATACTTGACTGACCAAACAAAGTGGGGAAGAAATATAGTTGAAGGAACATAGAGGAAGATGTATTTGCTTAACTATTTAATAAAGTTCCTGCATTCCCATGGATCTCTCCCATCGCCCTCTGCTCCCTTGCCTACAGTTGCTGGAGATGTTAATCCCAACAACCATCTTGCCTCTGCTGCATATGAAATTCTGCAACCACTTAGTATGTCCAATTTCAGTGCGACTTAGCACCCTACTTAACCCTCTGGTGGTTCTCAAACTCTATACCAAGTCATGGACTCTGTGAAAAGAGTATTTGAACTAAAGGGATAGTCTTCCTATTTGCACATTGCACATACCCTAATAGGCCTGCCGGTCCTCCTCACCAAGATCCATTCGCCCTATTTTTTTTATTGGAAAATGAGAGAAAACACATCCTGAAAATATTCTACTCTCTATGCAGTTCTTCTGACTCCCTACCTCATCATTTCCTCCATGTCTTTCTTTTAAATATTATCTCCTAACCATTTGTTTCAACTTCAAAGTTACAATTTCTTTTCATCTAGTCAGAGTTCTTCTCCTTTCTTTCTTCTTCTCAGACTTCCATCTAAAACAGGGCTCCACTTGCTCCACATCTCTGCTCTTCTCACAAAATATTCTTTATGTTCACTTTCACCTGAGAGCCCCAGTACAGTTTTTGAAACTACATTACTGCAATATTGCTGGATCTTCAGCCCTCATAGCTATGTAAGATGCTATCCTCATGTCAATGGAGTCATAATTTGCCTCTCCACCCTATCTGTCACCAATCTCCCTTCAGATGGACTCCCTGCCATGTACACAGAAGCTGCTCTGTGGAAGTTTGGGGAGAGATGGAAATGATGTGGTGAACTGTTATTGTTCCCATCAGGATTCTTCTGGTATCCTTAACCACTGTCTAGGGACATTGCCGCTATCTAGAATGTTGTTTCACAGAGAAATGAATCCTGTCTTCTAAATAAAGGGATTATAAGGAACCTTGTGGAACACAACCTCTTAATAGGAGATTACTGACAGACAGCAAAGTAAGAAACAAAATGTAAATGCTTGTCATGATTACTTTCTAGGTTATGTATTCCATTTACTGTTTCTATTGAAAAATATTGAATGTAAAATGTAATGGAAAGGTATATGGAAGAGATTTTGTTTTTTAGACATAAAAGAAGAATATTTCTTTTTCCTATTTGGAACTGTGTATTTATCTCTACTCATAATAGCATTATCTGTTTCATATGATAAGATGTTATTTTTAATGAAGAAAACACTGAAGCAATTATAATTGCAAATTGTAAATAAAACATTTATTCTAATCATCATTTAAGCACAAATAAGGATACAATTGCAAGATACAATTAAATATAATAAGAACAGTGCATTACAAAATACAAATGACATACACACCCTTGAGTAAAATTTGCATATTTTAAGGTAGCATTTTAACCATTTACAATTGATGTCATTTCTATTTATAATTAAATAGGCTCTTTAAAATATCAACATTAGTAAAAGTGGCATAACCAAAGAGCCCCTCAGGGCTCTGTTATACATTTACATAATCAACCTGTGAAAATTTGAATTTGGAATAAAAATCTCACTTCAGTTAATCTCATACATAGCATGTCATGCACCTGTCCACAATATATTGCTGGAAAACATTATATGGTAATGAATGTGTGAGCAAAGTAGAAAGGAATATATGATTAAGCATAAGCTATTCTGTATAAGGTATATATAATGACAGTAGCATATTGGAACTGATTTTCATCTAAGCATAGCAGGGAATTGGAAAGTCAGACTTTCTAATAATAGAGACAAGTCATACCACATTTATGTTTCTTGGCATGAGGCATTCATCTTTCCTATACCAAATGTTAGTGATATGGCCACGTAAAGGAGTATAACATAGCATGCAAGACTTTCTGACATTGTTGAGCTATTTTCTCTGAATAATAAAGCAAATGTTCAGCAGTTTCTCCATCTCAGTTTCTGTCTCTGACAGAGGGGATGTTCCACTTGTTTGCAACCAGTTTGGGATTTCCCTGTACTTCCTCAATCAGACATTTGCTTAGTGCTATAACCTTGTACTTTGGAACTTGGAAGAAGAAAGAATTTTCAGCAACATTTGATTTTTTGGTATGTTGGCTTAGTGCGAGACTGACACTATCATCGGAACCAGGCACAATCCCTGCTTTCATGGAGCATATAACTTAATGGGGGAGCAGATACATATACACAGGCAATTACAGTGAAGTATTGTTAAGTACCACTTCCCCCTCTATAGGGGAAGACATATGAGGCATCCAAACCAAGCGTGGGGGCGGGGGTGGAAGCCATGAGTCAAGTTTGACTTCCCAAAGTTAAAAAAGCAAAATCAAACAAAAGTACATGAATTAGTTAAAATATAGATCTTCCTTAACTTACAGTGCACTCATGTCCTGATAAATCCATCTTAAGTTGAAAACACTCTAAGTCGAAAACGCATTTACTATACCTAACCTACCAAATATCATAGCCAGACAAGCTTATCTTAAATGTGCTCAGAACACTTACCTGAGCCTATAGTTGGGCAAAATCATCTAACACAAAGTCGATTTTATAACAAAGTATCACATATATCATGTAGCTTAGTGATTTAGATATACATGTATATCATGGAATTCTGAAAGCGGGAAACAGAATGGCATCTGGGTACAGAACAGTTGTTAAGGGTATTCATTGTTTACCCTCGTGATCACAGTGGCTGACTGGGGGCTATGGCTGAGGGTTGCTGCCTAGCACCTAGAGGGAGTATCTTGCTGCATATCTCTAGCCCAGGAAAAGATCAAAATTCAAAATCTGAAGCACAGGTTCCACTGAAAGCATATAGCTTTCACACTACCACCAAGTCGGAAAATTGTGTCGAACCATGGTAAGTTGGGGACCATCAGTACTGAAAATGTTCGAACAAGGAGTCACTTTTGTCTCATCTATCCATTTATTTATTTACCTGTTTTTCCAGTTACAACCTGTGCCGCTGTTGAGTTCCGTTGTGCAGATGGGACATGCATTCCAAGATCAGCACGATGCAACCAGAACATAGATTGTGCAGATGCTTCAGATGAAAAGAACTGCAGTAAGATAATCCACTACCTTTCATTTGTTCCTCTCTGGATACCTTTGGCATTCCATCTAACACTGCCCGGTACTCCACTGAACCTTGTCCAGAATTGATATGTAATTAACCCCTGTTGTGTAGGATAATTGCATTCTTATTTCTTCAAATAAGGTTAACTTTTCTTGTTTCTGTGACCTGCATAGAAGGCTTGTAATCTTTGCAGATGAAGTGTTTTTCATTTTTCTGTTTACTTCTTTGTAGATGATACAGACTGTACACATTTCTACAAACTTGGAGTGAAAACCACAGGGTTTATAAGATGTAATTCGACCTCACTGTGTGTCCTGCCAAGCTGGATATGCGACGGGTCTAATGACTGTGGGGACTACTCAGATGAATTAAAATGCCCAGGTAATTCTAAAAAGAAAAAATCTTTGCCTTGAGATTTAGAGGCTCATTGTATAAAATAAATTTATTATGTTTTAGTCTTGATATCCAGGGATGAGGATTAAAATTTAAGTAATGTAGACTAAATTACAAGTAATCATCCTGTTCCAAACATGCCCCTTGATCTTTTTTAATGAGTTATGAAATGATACCCAAGAAATCTGTTCTGTATTTGGGTCGATTTCCTTTTAATGTTCAGTTCATGATTAATCCTCTTAGAGTTGGTGGTTAGTCTTAAAATGCATGATTTCTAAAGTTGCTATGAAAGTATCATATACTGAGAAAAAACTATCTGTGAACTGAAGAAGAGAGACAGTGCTTCTCACTGCCGGCTTTACTCAATGCCATGCAGCTTGTATTGTCATGTTAGGCTGTTTGGTGAAGTTTATGCAATCTTTCGACATAGTAGTATGGATAATAGCAATTATCATTGAGTCAAGATCGGAAAGATACATTTATATCTGACTTTTAACCATCTTTATATACATAAGCTCTGAAAGTGTCATCTGTATTCTTAGCAGAATACATTCCATTAAAAAGTCATGATCCTGTTCCTTTCTACTTCAGAAAACAAATTTTTAAAAAATACAGGAAGTAAAGGTGTTAAATTACTATCACTGGAAGTGGATATGATTTATAGGAGACTATTAAATGTGTCTTCATACTGTAATTCTCTCTCCTTAGCCTGCTGCTACACTCACTTTTTCCATGTTTAGTTGACATAGAATATTTTGAAATATTTTAAGAAATTATACAGCAGTGCACACAGACACAATATACTGTGAAGAACCAATATTCTTAATTCATAACCTATCACTTAATTTGGCAATAGCAGATTCCTTTTTTTGTTTGTTTGTTCGTCCGTTTGTTTGTTTGACATTGTGTAAGATTCTGTGATGCCTTTTTTTGTTCCTTCTGGGTTTGAAAGGCTAGCTGCATCCTAGGAGGAACTGGAGAACTTTTCTGGTTCTATGGAAAACTTTTATATGCACTGGCCACTGTGGCTCACCACAGCTCTTCCACATTTTATTTTTATCACATGAAACATTTTAAAAGAAATATAGTAACATTGATTTAGACTCATAGAGCTTGAGTGTCTGAATTCTTAATCCTTTGTTCTTCCTACAACAATTATGTACCTTATTATATCTGTAGTTAATTTTTAAAATTAATATGAAGGCAACATATAATAGATACCCATTAAACTTATGTATATATAAAAATATTACATATGTATGTAAAACTTTGTAATCTTTATATATTTCTAATATTAATAAATTATTTTAAAAGTTAATTTTTAACATTAATAAAGAATTATGATTATTATAGGGAAGGAAGAAAGAGGAGCTCATGTAGACTGATGAGACAGGTAGATAGCCAGACAGGAAGCCAGTAATAGTCTAAATACCTTAGCTTGTATTTAGGCTAGTCCTGAGAAAAAGTAAGACACAAAACACATTTAGGACTTTTTGGTTTAGTGATGAGTTCTGTCAAAAATCTTATTTTCATCTTCAATCTACAAAGTTGACGTTTGAAAAACTAAAATGGACTTGTTATCTTAATACAGTTACAATGGATGACTATAGTGTGATTATTATAATGTGCATGGATTATTACAGTGTGACATATACTATGAGAGTTGCTTCCAAATTGGCTATGATTTACAAAACTGTAAACTTGAAGGTGCAAGACGACCGATGAGATTCAGTAGAGAAAAATCTAATATTCGGTCTTAGAAGTTATAATAATAACAATTCTCCCCAATCTAAAAATATATATAATTTACAACATAATTTTACATACACATACTTATTATTCTCATGCTATTTCTGTAAGGTATGACAATTTTAGAGATTTTATTGTAAGTTGTCTTTTTTTTCAAAGTAGAGAGTGCTTCTATAAACCTTGTCAAAGTGTACTCAGAGTATAGGATAGTAAGAACACCATGCCCACACGTTCTTAGTTAAAATCCACTAATGTTTTTTGTGGGTTTTTTTAAAGATTTTATTTATTTATTTGACAGAGAGAGATCACTAGTAGGCAGAGAGGCAGGCAGAGAGAGGGGAGGAGGCAGGCTCCCTGCTGAGCAGAGAGCCCAATATGGGGCTCGATCCCAGGACCCTGAGATCATGACCTGAGCTGAAGTCAGAGGCTTTAACCCACTGAGCCACCCAGACGCCCCTCTACTAATGTTTTTATAATGTTATTGGTTTTTATGAATATGGATTTATAGATACTTTCCACCAAAAATGTTTATTTGGATGTAGGCTAATTTACTTTATAATTATTTCAGTTATTTTATTTTAATTCTGTTAAGGGAATGCCACATTATTTGGATTTAAACAAGTTTTTCCATTAGTATCTTTTTTCAGATCCAGGATCCAATCTTGGATAAGATTTGATTATCATGCCTTCCTAGTCTCCTCTGTTCTGTGCCACATTGTTTTTGTTGTTTTTTTGTTTGTTTGTTTGGGTTTTGTTGTTGTTGTTGTTGTTGTTGTAGCATTTCCTTGGTTTTCATGACCCTGACATTCTTTTTTTTTTTTTTTTGACCCTGACATTCTTGAAGAGACCTTCTCAGCTCTCTTTTTTATTTAAGTTTTCTTGTTCTTTATTTCTTCCAGTTCAGGGAATATTACTGTTTTATTATCTATACTGTGTTGTGGCAGTCTAAGATTAAGTTAAATTACTTGACATTACATTCTGTATTTTATCACAGTTCAAAACAAACACAAATGTGAAGAAAATTATTTTGGTTGTCCTAGTGGAAGATGCATTTTGAATACCTGGATATGTGATGGTCAGAAAGATTGTGAGGATGGGCTTGATGAATTCCACTGTGGTGAGACATTGTATTTTGTTCTATGTACCATATTATTATTTATATGCTGATGTTCTCTTACATACGGATTTTATAAAAAAATATTGCTAATTTAACAATTTTCATTTTTATTAAATAACACAAAATGGTAAAAATTAAAGTGGAACAGAAGAACTTGTAATGGAGAGTAACACTCTCCTGCCCCTGCCTTTCCTTTTAACTTTGTCTGCTTTTGTTACTGGTTATCCTTGTCAATCTAAATGATATACCTTGATTTTCTGACTTGTTAACTCGAAATCCTAATATATTGACTTTCTGCAATGAAAAATAAGGATTTAGCTCACACTACTCATTATATTTTCCCTACCTACCGGTTATTGACTATTATTATTCTCAATATTTCTATTAATTACATGTATAGCTTTAAATAGCACTTAAAGTGGTTATTTCCAAAAACTCTCATCTTTTACCACCTAGCTCCTAATTTCTATGTGTATACATTTCATGTTATTTGGCAAGTCAAGACAGCATTTTTAAAATTTATTTTATAGAGGGGTGCCTGGGTTGGCTCAGCAGGTTAAAGCCTCTACCTTCGGCTCAGGTCATGATCTCAGGGTCCTGGGATTGAGCCCCGCATCAGGCTCTCTGCTCAGCAGAGACCCTGCTTCCTCCCCTCTCTCTGCCTGCCTCTCTGCCTAATTGTGATTTCTCTCTCTCTGTCAAATAAATAAATAAAATCTTTAAAAAAATTTTATTTTATAGAATTTATGGATTTTATAATTTCTAGGCCAAAGAAATTTCCTATAGGAAAACAAAGCATATGTTCACTATTTTCATTTAACACAAATAACATACACTATGGTGAACAGACAAAGTAGAAGAAAAGATTAAAAATGGATCTTCTATGAAATGTCAAACTCCTCTAAAAGTAAATGTCATCATGAAATATGAAGGTGCTTTTTGTTTGATTAAGATGCTATATATCTTTACATTAGAGCCAGATTGTGAACAGGATTAACAGAGAACTTTACAAATAGTTTATGTTGATTCATAGTTTCTGGACAGGAAAAATGGACAGGAAGCCATTATATGGTTGTATTTTCTTTAGTTTCATTTTTTTCCAGTGTTCAGTTTTTCTATATTTCTCTCTTTTTCACAGGTCATCTAAGTGAATATTTTAAATAAAGATGCAAGGTTTTAACATAGTTTATAGAATTGAAACAAAAGTGGTTTGTTTTATAATTTATATTTGGAACACTTGAATTTGGAAGGATTTTATTTTGGATGTTGCCTGGTGATAAATATGCTGAGTGGAGGGATAGGCTGATGGTGGAGGAGAAAAATCACAAACTTGATTTTGGAATTATGGAGAATACAATATTATAAGTGCAAAATTTGGTAATAAAATACAAACCGCCATGCCAATGAATTTAGATGTTATTAGACTTAAGTGTCCCCAAGAGAAGTTAAAACCTCTAAGTGTTTAGCTTGTATGGGTGTGAAACTGGTGGCTTGTTATCAAGCTAAAACCCCCTTAGTCACCTCATCATTAAAAACAAATATATGTGCTGGTGAATGTATCATATTATAATCTTCCCTAGAATGCATTTTTTTCTCTAGTTGTTCAAAAATCAATTGAGATCTAGAAGGGATGACCAGACCACACTTGGAATATTTGTTTTGTATCCATGCACCAGATGTTGTGGGGGTTTATGTTTTGTTTTTAAATGACACCCTGGAATATGCTTAGGAGAGAGGGTGGCTAGCGTAATGAGTAGCTCAAAGTCAAGCCCTGTGAGACTACTGTGGGAGAAAAAATGTTGTATAACCCGGACCCTTAGAAGGAATGCACAGGCTGTTGTCAAAATTTTATAGAATTATCATAGATAAGAGGAATTTGGCTCATTTTATTATAGGACAATTTATTTTAGCAAAGTCTAAGGAAAGACTTTCTCACTGTCAGACCTATTCTAAGATGGTCTCAAATGATTTTTTTTTTCTTTTGCACCTAAAGCAAACACTTTTGTTTGTCTTCTAGATTCTTCTTGTTCTTGGAACCAATTTGCTTGTTCTGCACAAAAATGTATATCTAAACATTGGATCTGTGATGGAGAGGATGATTGCGGGGATGGATTAGATGAAAGTGATAGCATTTGCGGTGAGTTGTTTCTTCTGTGTTCTCATTCAGTTTTAGGCATACGATTTATACTGCTATCGTTTTACAGCACATATAAAACTGTTAAATTTAACGTTTAATTTATATGTACATTTCTGTGTAGATGGTTTCATATTTTAATGACAACCTATTATTTTTATATACACAGTCATTCAATTTTTAGGATTTTTTGTGAATATTCACACAAGGAATGTATTTGTAAATTTTATTTTTTTAGTCTTCAGTTACTTCTTTGGACTAGATCTCAATGACTAGGATTACTTGCATCAAATAATCAAACATTTTTTCATGGTCTTTGACATGCACTGCTAAATTACCCTCCCAAATATACTGATTTATACTGCCACAAACCACAAATGCTATTTGTGTTTGTATATATGTATTATAGTGATTATTATTATTGAGTTATTTTAAATGGTAAGTAAAAAAGGGAGCTATTGTATATAATTTTAAAATGTACTTCAAAAATCAGCTTTATAAAATTAGAGGTTGAGTGTCTGACTATATATCAACTACAAAGCCAATGTAATGGCTTTTAAATAATCACAAACATTTGACAAGTAACTTAAATGAAAGTATTAACTTAATTTTTAAGGGAAAAAGAAGAAATTGATCTAATCTGTATAAATTTATTACAAATGGCCAGGCATTCTACTAATGTATTTTTATGCCTCTTTGTCTATCTTTCTGATCTGTTTCTACATGTGTATTTATATTTATAGGCATAAAATCTTTAGTAATTATATCAGCACTGTTTCATAGCTGTTATTATCCTAGTTTAGAGAGGAAAAGACCTGAGTCAGAGAATAAGGTGCATGTACAAAGTTAAGCGTACTTAATACCACTTTTAAATTTCGGTGGTGGTGGCCTGTTTTTAGGTCAGTACCACCGGTAGATAGGATTTTATCCTACTCAAGCTAAACTGAAGTTCTCTGTAAAGAATATAAAACTAGAGTTGTCCTCTGAAAGCAGGCAATTTATTTTCTTGTATTTAAGCCACACAAATCTACCTTTTATTTGCACAGCTGAAACAACTTAGTTATACAACAAATAAATATAGGAAGATCACTATCAAAAACCCCTGAAAGGAAAAAGAAATCAGTAATCAATTAGATGTCTGGCCAGTCACTTTTAACTACTTTGTTTCTCTTTGCTATTAAATCTTCCTTTAATTTTAACAAAATAATTACCTAATTAGAGTGGGTTGAGCGTGTTGCCAGTCTTTAAAATGACCTAGCTTTTTGACCTTCTGTTTAGCTCTATACTAAATGGCCCAATTGATATCCCTGTCCTTCCTGAGTGGACACAATATAGTAGAAGGTATAAAGACTCTGAAA
This sequence comes from Nasua narica, assembly GCA_028533885.1. Lineage (NCBI taxonomy): Eukaryota > Metazoa > Chordata > Mammalia > Carnivora > Procyonidae > Nasua > Nasua narica. Next base: position 93,950,152 of record CM052810.1, on the reverse strand, counting down.
CCAGAGTTGAATTCTCCCACATCTATATTTTCCTTACCTATTGGGAGGGTACTCAAAGATCTCCTTTATTTATGTAACTGTCGTGATCATCTAACATGACTGATGTATACAATATAAATGAATTTATTTAATTCTCTTTTATTCCATTTCTCCTGCTTTCTCCCTTATTTTTCAGAGTTATTGCTGCATCTACATTTGTCGATGTACTGATAATTTTTTTAAAATAATTAAAATGGTAATGGACATGTTTACCTGTTGTCAAAACACTCAGTCTATTTAATTACAGGCTGCATTTTATATGCTAACTACCAAGCTGGTGACACATAAAAAAAAAGACTGCTTTAGACCAAATATCAGTCAATGAACTGAACCTGATATACTAGGATTGGGAAGGAAGTTTATAAATAATTTATCTTGGTGGTTATCATTATTAGTACACAAAAGATCCTTTTTAGAATTTTGCTAAAAATGAAGATTCTTAATATTTACCTTCAAATATTCTAATATGGACTGTAAGCACAACCTTTCTTAATAAGCACAATAGTGGTTCTGACTTGGGATCTGAGGATCCTATTTTGAAAATTGTAATCTAGTACACCCTCATCATTTGATAGGTGAAAAACAAGAAACTCATAGAAGTTAACAAATTGCCTGAGGCCACTCAGTGAATCAGTGATGGCAGAGCTAAGGTTCGAATTCAGATTTCTTGAATCCTTTCTAATGGGATAGTAACTCTTATCAATCAAATATCATATCTGAGCAGGTGCACAAGATGGATCTGGTAGAAATATTTCAGTTTGTCTTCTTCCTTTCTTGGGATCCATTTCCCTAAGGAAGGTGATGTGTCTCCAGATGGCAGAGGTAACGGTGGAATGAAGCCATGAGTTTTTTCTTTGGCTCATTTTCTTTCCAATTGACTATGATGTTTTGGCATGCTCTTAATACAGAAGCTGTTGAATACTATCAAGGGAGCCAGAAAATTAGCTGCAAAGAGCTTTATGCCATTTTATAGCTTGGGGTATCTTAGTAATTATCTACTCATACCCCTCATTTTACAAATAGTGAAACTCAGACACTTAAATCTTCTCCAAGGTCGTACAGAATTAAATTTCTCAACAGCCAAATTGATGTTACATCTATTATGCCTACCTTGAGACTAAATGGGGATGGTAATAAGAAAATAGACAAGGAGTTCTACATATATCAAAACTTCCTTACTAGAGAGAATGCTCTTTTTAAAAATCTCAAGCTAAATAACAAAAATATTATGGAAATTAAAGCACTAATTGAGAGTATAATAGTGAAAGTGATACTTTATATCCTTATAGCAAGCTTAAAAATATAGATCATAATGAGGAATAGTATAAAATAA
>CM052810.1:93933193-93948280 GCA_028533885.1 Nasua narica | reverse complement strand
TATGGAGGTTCCTCAAAAAGTTGAAAATAGAGCTACCCTACAACCCAGCAATCACACTACTGGGTATTTACCCTAATGATACAAATGTGGTGATTCAAAGAGGCACATGCACCCAAATGTTTATAGCAGCAATGTCCACAATAGCCAAACTATGGAAAGAACCTAGATGTCCATCAACAGATGAATGGATAAAGAAGAAGTCGTATGTATATACAATGGAATACTATGCAGCGATCAATGGAAACAAAATCTTGACATTTGCAATGACGTGGATGGAACTAGAGGGTATTATGCCAAACGAAATAAGTCAGTCAGACAAAGACAATTATCATATGATCTCTCTGATATGAAGAATTTGAGAGGCAGGGTGGGGGGTGGGTGGGTCGGGGAGGGAAATGGAACAAGATTGGATCAGGAAGGAAACAAACCATAAGTGACTCCTAAACTCACGAAACACACTGAGGGTGGTTGGGAGGTACGGGGTGGGTAGGGATAGGGTGGCTGGGTTATGGAGATTGGGAAGGGTATGTGCTATGGTGTAAGTGCTGTGAAATGTGTAAGCCTGACAGACATGTACCCTGGGGCAAATAATACATTATATGTTAATAAAAAAAATTAAAAAAAATCCTGTCCTTCACAACAACATGGATGATCCTTGAGACATTATACCAAGTGAAATAAGTCAGAGAAAAACAAATACTATGTGAGATCACTTATACATAGAATCTCGAAAAAACCAAACTCATAGAAACAGAGAGTAAATAGTGGTTACCATGGATGAAGGGTAAGGGAAATGGGGAGATGTTGGTTAAAGAGTACAAACTTCCAGTTAGAAGACAACTCAGTTCTGAGAATAAAAGGTACAGCATAATGATTATAGATAACAATATTATATACTTGAAAGTTGCTAAGAGAGTAGAGCTTAAATGTTTTTGGCAGAAAAAAGAAATGGTAATTAGATGAAGTGATGGAGGTGTTCCTAACACTATGGTGGCAATCATATTGCAGGATATAAGGATATCAAATCAACATATTACACAATTTAAAGTTACACAGTTATTAAAAAATAAAAATAAAGTTACATAGTTATATGTCAACTGTAACTCAGTATAGTTGGAAAATATTCTCTTTCAAGCTAAAGAATTATGCTTCAGGAACACTTTGTTCTTTTTTTTTTTTTTAAAGATTTATTTATTTATTTATTAGAGACAGAGACTGAGAATGAGAGGGGAGAAGGTCAGAGGGAGAAGCAGACTTCCCGCAGAGCCGGGAGTCCGATATGGGACTCGATCCTGGGACTCCAGGATCATGACCTGAGCCAAAGGCAGTCGCTCAACCAACTGAGCCACCCAGGCGCCCGAACACTTTGTTTTTGTATTAAAATTATTACTAGTTTCTAATTATTACTGTTAATGAGAAACAACTACAGCATGGACACATGATATAATGAGACCTAAATTGTAATCATTAACATTCATCCCTTTTACACCATCCTTAGCAAAAAGTTTAAAGTAATAAAAACATTGACTGGTTTTGAAATTTTATCTCTTATCTTACGTCACTGAATGCATGATATAGCAAGTAGTTGGTAAAAACAAAAACAAAAACAAACAAGCAAACAAAACCAGGCTCCAAATAATACACAAATTGATTCACTGATGAATATTTCAAGAATCAGTAAAAATGATATAAAAAATTTGAAAGGGCTACTTTTTTCCCCTCCATAATGTGCAAGGGTTTAACCAGTTGAAAACTGGTTTTAAGAATTTCTGTCACTGGTATCTATTTTATGTAAATAAATAAAATATCCAATGTTTAAATTGTTTCATGTATATGACATGCATGTACATAAGAAACTAGCAAATGTTAATTTGATTCATTATGCTCAAAAACAAAGTAAAGGGGTAAGAGACATATTATGTGCCATTTTTTGCTCATTTAAACAGTCATTATTTGTTTTATATTTCTTTGTATTATTTTAATATGTATGATTTTCTCCCCTAATGAGTTATAATATATTTTTAAATTATGGTCCATGTTCTTCTGAATTTTCTAATTCACAAAATCAAACACTACTTGGAACAAATAGAAGTTTAATAATGTTTGCTGAATCACTGGAAGAATTCAAATAGTCCTATATAGCTCATTTACTGCTGTTGTTGTCATCATCAGTGCCATTATCATTATCGACCTCTTCTCCTTGGCATACATATATGAGTGTGTATGGTGTAGGGGAGAAGGAAAAACCATCATAATACAGTCACAATAGGCTTTTTAATAGTCTTGGCCAAATCTGCTCCTAAGAACCTGTGATGCAGCAGGAAATAGTTCTTTTTACTTCTGAGCACTCTCAAAATCTAGGAAGCACTTAATAATTCACAAGACCATAATGCAGTTTTATTACAAACACAAGAGTTTGTGGACAGCACACAAAATTAGGGTGACAGATTCCTAGATCAAGGTAAGTAGGGAAGAATTTTGAGTTCTCAGACACAGCAAAGGGGAATGAAATAAGTAAGAATGGCCATAAAACTCAGAATCCATATGTGTAACTGGGGTTGGATCAGTGGACAAGTTCAGTTCAATACCTGAGAGTGATTTGCAGCCATTTGGGTTATCAGGTTGTATTTCATAGCCATCTGTACAGAGGCACTTGTAGGTCCCATATGTATTGATGCATTGCTGGCTACACGGAAATCCCAAGGAGCATTCATCAATGTCTACACATGTTTTACCATCATTCTTCAGTTGGAATCCAGGCCAGCATTTGCACTGAAGAATGAAAAACAAGCATAATCAATGCATATTATTGTCACCGTCTTTTCCTATTGGATATCCCTTTAGCATGATTCAAGAAAGAAAATCATGTAAGAATAGACAATGGCAAGTCTTTTTGTGTCCAGTGATTTTAATAAGAATTACATATATTAAGTAAGGCTAAAAAAGTAATTACATATACTAAGTAAGCTAAAAAAGAATTCTCCCAAATACCTTCATTTGATCATCTGAGGTTGGCAAAATTAGAAAGGTTAACTGACATCGTCAAAGCCATGTGGCTATAGCATGACAACGACCTCAGAACCAGTCGACTTCTTTTGTTCTTTTTCTATTACATTAGGTTGTCTTGTTAGAGGATTTTAACAATCGTAAGAATTAACTGTTACATGGACCTTTGAAGATCACTAACCTTGTTGCATGTGTTATTTTATCAGAGCCTTACAGAAATCTATGATTTAGATATTATTCTTTTTAGTGAGCTGATGAGAAACCTAGAGGCACAAATGAAGCTGCCTGGATAAAGCCAGGGAGCTGAGATTGTCTGTAACATACAGTAAGGTTCAATTAATATGTATTGACTGGGTCTGATTCCATAATCATGTTGATGTCGTCTGAAGAAATAAAATAATAGTGACAATTTCCCCACTATAATCAATTTGTATCATCAAATCTTTTCTTCAGCATCTCTATCATGTACTATATGAACCTCTGATGATGATACGCAATATTTACTAATCGGCATGTAAATTCTAAATACGTCACACCATATATGTCTTTGCAGTCCTAAAGAAGTGGCATATGTGATCCTATGATCAGTCACTGTCTTTCAGGTCTATACTCAGTTCCTGCCAAGTACCAGATGAGAACTGCAATTACACAAAATGAACCTACAATTGGCCAAATGACTACAATCTTATTAACTTTTACAAACACTATTTAGCACTCTGTGAATAAAGGAATGTGTGAATACTGAGTACATGAGTTAAAAAGGAACCCTAACTTGTTAAAAGCTACTAGTATTCAAGAGTTACTCAGCACAAACATTTAATAACCTCGGTCATTTATCTGAAGGTAATTGATAGCAGAGCTTTGTATCTATTGAGGAAATGTTAGAGATATATGTGCACATTATTAAATAGTCAGTAAACAACTGAGTTTTTTAAGTACCAAAAATAGGCATTCATTACTTGGGGAAGAGGCAGCATCATCTTCACCTGAAAGGGCTCTAAGGAGAATTAAATACCTTTTATTAAGTTCTTTTATCAGGAATGGATCCCTTTAAGCTCTCAGCACTTTCAACATTAACAATTTACACCAATAATTAGATAATAATTATCAGCAATTACATGTTGTTTTGTTTTGTTTTTAATCCCCAGGACCCACTAGCAAGCTAGCAAATCAAAGCAAAAGCCACAGCTTGGTTTCCCATACCCTCCTCATCAAACTCTTACTTTCTTTAAGAAGACTCATCCTGCTACCTGATTTAGGAAGTCAAGACAATTGGTGCTTTGCGATGGTAAAAGAAAGCGAGATGCTTAATGTCACCCAAGTGTACACTTAAAAATGGTTAAAATGGTAAATCTTAAGGTATATTTTACAATTTTTAAAAGAAACAATTTTTGTAAAAGAAAGTGAGAAAATGACGGGATACAAAAAGTTATCACAGAAAAGCACTGGAAAATAGATCATGTGGTCATGAGGTTGGGAAACCAGAGAGCCAAAGTTGACATAGGAGAGTGTTGAATTCAAGGGTCACTTTAGGACAAGTGAGAGGAATTTTAATAGAATGTACTGATTTCCTCTCAAAAAGTATTATAAAAGGAAATAAACAGTGTGCCAGTTTTATTGGGATTTCTAAAAATCACTTTGAGTGGCTGTCAGGCTTACAGAACTATTATATCAAAGAGACAGCTTAGATAAAAACACATTTATGGAAAATCAATTCCTTAAAGTAAAATTGGTAAAAGTTACCAAATGTAATATATATTTCTATAAACAAATGAAATTAGAATGTTTAAGGTTATTAGTAACTTTTTAAAAAATTGTTTATTGAAAAAGAAGAATTTTTAAAAGATAACCAACAAAAACAGTTTTTGTTCCCAAATAACCCAAAGGTATCAATGGGAAATTCTACTAGTCTAACTTTCATAAATTGAATGGAAGAAACTAAAAATTATTTGCATTTTCAAAGATAAAAAAGGAGAGATTCACCTATATTTAATAGAAAATAAATTATAAAAATTTTCACCTTCATTTACAACAAAAAACAATTTTTATGAAAATGAGATTTATATATATTCAATACATCTAAATTTTTCTCATCATTGAGAATGACTTCAAATTTTCCTGATTTGTATTAATTTTTATATGAGATCATATAGCTACCAGAAAGAAATACAGGTACTTAAATTTTTCCTATTACATTCAGAGAAGTTTTTTGCAGGTTTTTAAGTGCTATTTGGCAAATATTTTATTTCTAATATATACATTAAAACTTATTTCTCTCCCAGAAGTACCTTTATTTTTACATGGTAAATTATACTTCCTATCAAAATAAGATCCTTGCTTTTAGTAAATGTTATTACTCCCTTTTGAATAGTTAGATACATTGTATTTATTTTATAACAAACATGCAAATTGTTCACAGTCCATAAGGTCTAAATCTTGCTTTTGTAAGCAATTTTCATTTTATTGCAGATTTTAGAAAAGGATTTCTTTGTCATGTTCCACAGATATTGTCAGGAGAAATAGGTTATTGGATGTTTTCCCCTATTCACTGGAAGAGAGAAACTCATAATTGACTTTCCCTCCCCTAAAAATATAGAAGTCTTTTTTGTATAGTAGGCTTTTTACTCAATTTCCTATCAAAAAATTATCATGAATATAAATGTGTGTATAAAATATCAGCACCATATGTAAAATATTTGCTTTGAAATTTTATTTAAATCTCTCATCTATGATTCTAGTCTCAACTATTTGAATTTTTTTATTGCTCTTGTTTCCCCCAATAGATGCTTTATTTTATTCATTAGTTTTGACATGTGTACATATTCAAGAATACTATTCATAGCACTTCTGTCAGGTATACACATAGACTTTCTGAATGATTAAATATGTTGTCTATTTTAACTAGAATTCTCACTTCATTCTATGACTCCTCTGAGAAGTCCAGGTGAAAGCACTAATTTTTAAAAAAATCATTATCAATAAATAAGTATTTCTGTATAACATGTCTTATAAAGTAATTAAAATAGATTTAACATGGCACTCTGGATGATACCTATTTCTACCATAGTCATTTTCTAGACATGGCATTTCTGAGCATTAGGTATTTCTTATATATGCAGGCATTCCACTGAATTTTATTTTTTCATTTTTATTTTTTTAAAGATTTATTTGTTTTTGAGAGAAAGAGAGAGAATGGGGGGAGAAGCAGAGCCAGAGGGAGAAAGAGAATCCTGGAGCAGACTCCCTGCTGAGCACAGAGCCTGACATGGGGCTCCATCCCAGTATTCTGAGATCAGGAGCTGAGCTGAAATCAAGAGCTGGATGCTTAACCGACTGAACCACCAAGGCACCCCACAGGCAGACATTTAAAAAATATTACACTTCATTCTGCATGTTATGTCAAAAAGTGACCATCTTATATTCTATAATTTTTAGATTTCACCAATATTGTTATGACAGGTTTAAATACATGCAGGATAAGCACAAAGAGATCTACTTTGAAATTAATTTTTTGGGTTGATAGGTAGTTATAGATTCTATGATATATACATTCTATACTTCATATTATATACACAGAACTAAAGAACTATTTCTAAACTGTGAATTGAAATTTAAACTAATTATCTCTAATAACTCTATGACACACTTCCTAATTTTTCAGGAAATGCATCTATATTGATTGTGCCTAAGTCACTGGTAATACTTTTTCTGCTTCATTGGGTTTCAAAATATTTACTGCCAAAGTTAATTATTTGATACATATTCATCTCATTAAGAGTTATTTTGGCCCATTTGTCTTGTTCCATTTTACCTACAATACAACACTTGTGAGTACATGTGTGTTTTAAGTCTGTAAATTTAACCAAGTCTTCTTAATACAGTATCTGGATTAATTCCTTTTTAACAAATGCAGTGTTCTTAGTGTTTCGCTCTGTTTTCACACAGGGGAAAATGATTATGGTAGTTCTCTGGTTATATTTATATACAATAAAATACAATAAAATCCTATCAATGTAGTTAAGTTAATCATAATACCAGAAATTCAGAGATTACAAATGGCAAAGTGGTTGTTTGGCTAAATTTACCTTTAGATAGGACTGGCTTGCCTTAGAATGTCAAAGTTAGCAGGGAAAAAGGTAAAACATCTCTGCAATACAGAAATATTTTCTCTAACATGCTTTAAGGAAAGACCTTTAGCAATTCAATACCACATCAAAAACCAATGGTGTACTATATGTTGGCTAACTGAACACTAAAAAAAAAAAAAAGACGTTTAGGTACAATTTAACCCCTTTAGTAGTGAGTAACGAGGCAGCTCATTCCATTGTAAAGATAGTACTTTAGAACACTTTCCCTCGTATTGAACAGAATCTGCTTCCAAGCTCATAATTCCAATCTTGGAAACAATTCAGACTAGGTCCACTCCCTAATCCAGTATTTCATATATTTGAATTCAGTTAACAAGCTGTCTTTGCTCTAGGCAAAACTTCTTCCAATGGTGTGTGTTCCAGACTCCTTTTGCTTCTGGATGTATAAATTTGTTTATACTACAATTTGTCAAGGTTCCTCTTAAATTGCCATGTCCGTTAATGCACATAGCATCCCGGGTGTGTTCTGCCCAGTGCAGAACTCAGTAGAATAAAATCTAACCTCTATAATGGTCTTAACTGGCATTAGACTGTCTCTGTGTTTTGTAGGAGCACATCCTGTTGCTGATTCATACAGAGCTATTGCTCAGTTAAAAACACTGACTTTCAAATGAATTGCTCTTCCTGAGATTTTCCCACACTTTCATAAGCAGTGTTAACCTAATGCACAGCTTTCATTTTATTATGCTCATTTGCCTCCTCTATTCCAACATGAATGAAACAGAAATGTTATCAAAAGCTATTCCTGTCAATCAATTTTGTCAGTGAATCATGCTCTTCAGGAAAATGGGTGCTAACAAAAAACAATTGGGATATGAGGCATGCTTTATTTTTAGTGTACCTACATTCAGTCCTAATAATTCATGCATTCTATTTTTTTCTTCTTGCTTATATGAATAATATTGTATTATCTAGTGTTATGGTAAATAAATGATTAGCCCATTTCACTTCAAAAATGGGAGAAAGAATGAGGAAAGGAATGGGAACTTAAGTGTTGCATACATATTTATGTGCTATTAATATGGCAATATCTCCCTAAACACTGGTTTTCCCTTGCTTTTTTTTTTTCCTTTATGTTCAGCAAAACTTTGACATTTTTGTCTTTCTGAGTATATTTTTACAGTTTTTATATCATGTTATTATCATAAATTGCTTATATAGATACTCTTCATTTAAACAGTTTTACCTAACAGTATTATGATTCTAAGTATTACAGCTATATTTGATTCAATGGTATTCATTATTACATGATGGACATTCAAATCCAATGTCCATCATGTGATTTACTATTTTTGATGAGTACCTACCTTGTAACTGACTGGAAGGTCCTGACAATCTTGAGAACATCCACTGACTTTCTTACTCAAACATTCATTTATATGGCAGTTTCTCTCATCTGAGCCATCGCCACAGTCATCCTTATTGTCACAAAGATCTCCATTGGGAATGCACCTGCCATTTTTGCACATAAAAAATGAACTGTTGCATGACTGTTCTGGAAAAAGAAAATAAAACAAATGGAACATAAAGGGCATGCCATTGCTTTATACTGAACACATCCACAAATATGATAACTTATCTGTCAAAAATTATGATAAATATACATATACATATAAAATTCTACAGTGTAGTATTTTATACACAAAACAAAAAAAAATCAAGGGCAAAGTGTACTTTCATGTTCAATACTTACTGAAAATCCTTCTTTGACGAGAAAATTAGCAATCAAAATAAGCACCTATAGTAAAATTAATGGAGTATTTCTGTCTTCATCTATATAGTGAAGAATTAATTCAAAAGTATAATGATAGTTTGACATTTCCTTCAAGTCATAGGTCTCTGAGAAATTATATGTCACTAAAAATTAAGAATCTAGAATAGGTAGATATTCCCAAATTCTTTTTTTTCTTGGAAATACAACATTGACATTTTTAAATCAGGGCATAAAAAGGACATTTGTGGTGAATAATAGTTGTTCGAAATATAGCAATGGAAAAGGAGCTTAGGTTTTGCAGCTACTCATAACGTGATGACTTGAACATTACTCATTATCATACACGATAAAAGAAAGCCTATTAGCATGTAAAGTACATGAGAAAAAATTAATTGGATTTATTTTAAATATGTGACTATGTATTCAGTCTTTGGAATAGTGAAATGATAAATAGACCAAGTTTGGCTATGTATATATTTCTGTTCAAATGATATGCAATTTACTTTATTTTGCCTAAGTATCACTAATATAGACTTTCTCTCAGTAAAACTCAACTTATTTTGTTTGAGTTTTCAAATAGGTCCATACAAGGAAATTATCTTCACATAAAATCATATATTAAGAAAAAATGACTTTTTAGAAGGGGTCAAGGTGATGGATTCATTAGGTTCATCGCCCCAAATCTTCATATTTTAGCACAGATTTAGATTTCTAAAACTTGCTGGAAAACAGAGTTGATTACTAGGATCTTGCATGGTGTCACTTGAAACATCACATGCTTAATTATTTGCATTTCTTTTCATTGAATATCATACTAGACTGAAGTGAAAATCAGAGTCACAGTTTTGCCATTGAAAAGTAAATTTGGGAATAAGTATAATATTATATATTTTCTGTACCTGCACTTTTGCACTTTGGGTTTAAAGGTGCCTCATCAGAATGATCAGGGCAGTCAAAGTCTCCATCACACTGCCACTGAGTATTTAAGAGACATCGTCCATCGGCGCACCTAAATTCTTCTGCATTGCACTGTCGGTATCCTATAGACAAAGAAATAAACATTCTAATTCATATAAATCTGCATCCCTTAATGTACACTATATCTAGTTAACCATGGGAGTTACCCATGTCTCCTACGGGAAATGTTTCTCATTCCTTTTAGAGACAGTGGTCATACTTGTGATAGATATTTGTGGTTGAGAAGTAGGATTAAGATCTAGGAATTAAAATTGAAAACATGGGAATTGTATTGTTTCTACTTAAGGATACTAACTCTGTTGACCTACTATCTATATCCTAAAGAATTCCCTTTCAATGGAAAACAAGAATAAAGCTATTACTTTTTTTTCAAGACTAAGCTTGGTTAGGTATAGTACTAGAACATATGGATGAAGTGATTCCAAGTTATAATGATAATTCTCAGAAACCATAATGCTATGTTTATGTTTGGGAAACAGCATTGAAAGTGTAAAGACATTGTTAAAATGAAAAAAAAAAGCCAATTTATAAAGCAATAAGCACAAACTATTGTAATTGTCCTATATATTGATACTTAGAGGCATTAAAAAGCTTTATTCAAATCACAATATCAACCTGTTAATTTTTAGTGATCATATCTATGCCTTTTTATAAGTAAAACTCATTTAAGTTTGACTGTTATGAGTTTTAGATTGAATTTTTCCCAAGTTTAACAATAAAAACTGTCATTTCTATTAGAAACTTTCTGGTAAATCTGGTAAATATTCTACTTTTGAAGAGAGGGAATAAGATTTGTATATTTATTTACAAATAAAATTCTGATAGAAAAATAATTCAGCAATGATTATATAATTGAGATCTTTATCATACTGAATGGCAAAACTACAGAGTTCTAAAATACCTCCAGTTTCTCTGGTCTTTCTTCCTCCTCTCACTAGTTCATTCTCCTCAGTCAGTATGTACATTCCATTCAGTCTCTCCCAGCCCGGTAACAATAAAAATCCATCTGGGGCACCTGGGTGGCTCAGTCCGTTAAGCTGCCTACTCTTGATTTTGGCTCACCTCATGATCTCAAGGTTCTGGGATCAAGCACACCTTGGCCCCCCTCATGCCCATAGGGCTCCATGCTCAGCAGGGAGAGTCTGCTTGAGGATTCTCTCTCTCACTCTCTCTCTCCCTTCCCCCTGCTCACGTGCACTCTCTCTCTCGCTCTCTCTCAAATAAATGAAAATCTTAAAAAAAAAAAAAAAATCCATCCACACAACTCTTAACAACACTTTATTCTTCTTCCCTACCACCCTACCCAGCATTCCCTTCCTTATCTCCAGTTCATCCTTGATTCATTCACATCCATTTCTATAACATCTGCCTTCTGAAATTCCTCTCAGAGCTAACAAATGCCAAGTGACAAACGTCAAATTCAAAGGTGCCTCAGGCTCCTATTTCACTTTCTTGCAGCATTTGATGTTGTTGAGCACACTAGATTGTAAATAATTTCCTGGTTTAGTTTTTACAATCCACTCCCGTGGCACCTTTCTTATTTTGCTTTATTTCTCCTTGTATCCTTCCTTCTGTATGAAGTCATCTCCTCTTCCATCCTAAAATATCCTAAAATGGTGAAGCCCCAACTTCAATCTTCAGCCTATTGTTGTCCTCTTTTCCTTTCTGCAGTGTTGGGGGTTCTCCTTCTTTGTCATATATTGAATATCACCTTTATGCCAATGGTCACCAAATTAATCTTTTTTGTCCCGATCATACTTCTGATCTCTGGAACTAGATTTTCAAACACCCACTGTATAACTTCATGTTGATTGTCTGATTAACACTTCATATTCAAAACATCCCAAATCAATTCTTTTTTTACATTTCTCTTCTCCTATACCAGCAAAACTTGGTCCTTAACCTTCTGTGTTCCAAATCTCATTAATGATGGTGACACAATCCACCAAGTGATCGAAGCTAGAAATTTACCTTTATCCTCCATATCTGACTGTAAATGAATTCTGACCCATTCTGTACTTTCCATTCCAATATTTCTGCCCTGGCTTATAATCACCTCATTAATCATCAGGACTATTGCAATAATCTTCTATATACTTATTTTCACCTAATGGCTCCCCTCTCCCAGGGCAATATTTCATTCATTCTGCTGAAAAAGTTGAAAAAGTTGAGTCTGAAACATATTTTGACTGTGGTATTCCCAGTTTCAAATGTGTGCTGGCAACTGAGAGCCAAAATAATTAAATACAAATTCTTTACACTGTATTCCAGACTTTTTAGAATCCAGTTTCAACTTTCTAACTTCAATTTACCTCACAAAAGATGAATTGCTATTCTTCAACCATGTCAATTTGTAGGCATTTGTAAACATACATAGAACTTCCTATGTGTCCAGAACTATTCAAAGTACTTTTCAAATATTAATTCATTTAATTCTCTTAACAGCTGTAAGAGTTAAAAATGTTATACATTTTTTTACAGATGAGGAATTTAGGGACAGAAAGGTGAAATAACTTCAAAGGTCACACAGATAGTAAGTTACAGAGCCTGGATCTAAACCCAGGCCACCTGGTTCTAAAGTCTGTGCTTTTTTAACCACTGTTATTTTATCTACCATCTAAATATGACTTTCTTTAACATTCCTTGCTTCTGTTCTTTAGTGCTTCAAAAGTTATTCTCTCAGCTATGATACCATCTATTGTGATTCTTAGTCCCGCCTGACAATGTGGGCTATTATTCTATTTGATTTTCCTGTTTGTCTGCAATTTCTTCTAGTGGGATCTCTGTCTCATTCATCTCCACATCAACTGAATAAATGTCTAGCAGAGGAAAGATATTCAATCAGACATAACTCTACTTCAGATTTACATCTTGAGTTATGATGTACCTTGTAAAATATCACATTGAATCCATGACTTAATGGTGAAATGATCATAAAAACTGGTATCCACTGATTTCAAAGAGATTGCTATCAAAGGCCAAGGCTATAGACACAACACAAGGAGGACAAAAGAGGTCACTAAATCAACAGTCTCTCACGATTATATGTGGATTTTATGGCTTTTCATTTTATATTTATTCATGTGTGCATTTGAGAGTTTATTTTTGTTTTTGTTTTTTACAAAAAATACTAGGTTCATGTAAGACTTCAATTTCAACTAGGACTTTTCAATGATTTTCACTACAAAAGTTACATATGTATTCGCATATACATAACATATGTGGTGGTTAGATATACATGCAATTGCAAGATACATTTCATCATAATAAAATTAAATTTTAACAAATAAGTGCATGTGTTAAAAGTTAAGGTGAAAGGAAAATGTTAAGTATGCAGTTTCTCTGATAATTGTGAATTCTATTATTTTTTCCTCACTCAAATATTTGATTTGGCTATAAGAATGAACTGGCTAGCCATATATTGTCTTTAAAGTTTAAAGTACTTTCAACCAAAGACATTTTTATAACCATTTCCCCATGTGGTTCCTAATAAGACCATATTACAAGAAGGCATGATCTCTAAATCAATGTGTCACTATGCTAGAACTTAAAGAGGTTATTGAGGTACTACTACATATAACTAAGTTTACACGTCCTTAATGACATTAAGAAATGCGTTGTTTTCATCATTTATTTCTATATTTCTTTTTTTAAAAGATTTTATTTATTTATTTGAGAGAGCAAGAGAGAGAGAGAACAGAGGGAGAGTGAGAGTGAGAAGCAGAGTCTCCCTGAGCAGAGAGTTCAACATTTAACTGGCTGAGCCACATAGGCACCCCTATTTCTATATTTCTTGAGTAATCTTAAAAGACCATTACTCAGCCTGAAAGTCTCTTCCATGAAGTCTGTATATACTTACCACACTGCAGTGACTCATCAGAGCCATCTCCACAGTCATCATCATGGTCACAGACAAATTGCTTGGGGATGCACACTTTATTATGACACATGAAAGCATTTTCATCACATGTATTATTGGGGGCTAAGAAAGATATCACAAAGAATAAAGTTAGATGAGTACCTATTTTATCTTCCCCCACCTGAAGAGTTTAGGCAATGTATGCTGTTATTCTCAATAATTCATAGTTATTTAGAAAAAGAAAAGTTTGCTTAACACTCTATTCATGATATATATGAACATATATAAAAGTCATAATATATATTAACATACATATATTTATATATGAGATATATGAATGTAATTCAAAGTTTCAGCAGTAATACATTCAACAATTCCAGAGTGACCCTGAAATTTCAGGCCACTTAGCAGTTTGTCAGTTTGCTGAAGGATGAATTCAAAGGTTCATACATGATTTGAAATAAAAAAAAAAAAATCACTCAACTGTAATAATGTGGCTGGGTTTTTTTCTGTCTTCGTGCCTGTAGTAATATTAGTAAAAGATAAAAAAAATACCTTGCTTCTTTGTGAAAAATGGAACTGAAAAGACTACCAACTGCTAATAATGCTCATGATGGAAGTGAAAGAAAACATCAAAAAAGCTAAGAAAGTTATTATCTCTAAAATAAAAATAAAACTTTTGGGTTAAATTAAGATCTATGGTATGATAAGCCCAAGCATTAAGTGCCACATGAGATTAGGAATATCTATCCACAAAGTGGAATATCCATTCTTTCGGAATTTTAATCCATGATAGTAGGGCTGGAGCAAGGATCCTAACCAAGGGGAAAAATGGTTGACCAAAAGTACAATAACCTTCAGCAAAAGTGCAAAAGCTGGTAACTTTATACAGAGTGAATAAACTTTAATATGCACAGAATCAATAGTGGTTTGAGGAGATTATTTAAATATTTTCAATTACTTTGTCTTATATTTAAAGGATAAATGCTGTTAGTACTCAAGATTTGGGATATTTCGAATGCGAAAATAATCTGCTATATAATAGATGTTAACTAAACTTATTGTGGTAATCGCTGTGCAATATTACATATACCAAATCATCATGTTGTACACCTAAAACTAATACAATGTTATATGCCAATTACATCTCATTTTTAAGTAAAATAAAAAATAATCTGATATATGCCATTATAGTATACCAGAAAGAGGAAGGTTTTGCAAAAAGCCACTCTGCTACTTATGATTTGTATTCTGAGGAAGGTATTTACCTTCTTGTTGCATGTTTCTTTATCCATTTAATAGGATAATAAAATCTATCTGATAAATTTCTTGGAGGAACTAGATAAGGTATATGAAGTAGATCAGCTCGTTTCAGGTACTCA
>CM052810.1:93897201-93932693 GCA_028533885.1 Nasua narica | reverse complement strand
GAACTTTATTCACAACCCTAGAAAATGCGAGGGATGCTTTCGGCTTGAATGATTAGTGCCTGACCTGCAATTGTGTTGATTTATATAAAAGGTAAAGTTGAGTCTGAGAATCTATAATTGAAAAAATTAATTACTAGGCTCTAGACTGAAATTATAGCTCTATTAAAATTAACCTTCTATACACGGAAATAATTGAATGCATTTCTGTAAAATCATGAATGTTCTGATCAGACAGCATCATAATTAAATATATGTCACATTCTAGATATGAGCTAGTTGACACTATTTCTGAGTTATCTTGAGTTCTGCTGTAGTGAGCACTGTGTTATCTTGTGTTTTGAAATAAAATTATTTGAAAAAATAAAATAATTTGAGCTGCATATATGCAATAAAATATAAAGACATTTAAATTAAAGTACATAGAACCTATCAATTACTTTAACTTTTTTTGGTAGTCATCTATAATATCATACAGAAATTTTTAATGGGAACAATTATTTTTGAAAATATTAATAAAATCTTGGAATGTGTACATGCAATACCAAGACAACCAGTGTGTTTGTATTTATGTATAAATTTTATTTATGTATAAACCGATAATTTAAGATGAAATATCAGTATATTTATAGAACAAAGAAGCAGATGAATTTTACCTTTTTTAATTCTTTGACTATATAAAAATTGTAAAAGTAGCATTACCCAAACTTGATCATATTTTTTTACATTTAAATTTTTGGTTACCTTTATACTTTTTAAATATATCTTAATATATTTAAATAATTATCTACTGCCTTGGGACTACTAGCACATTATGACTTTAAATCATGTCATAACATATGGTCACAAAATGAATCATATTTCTGTTGAGATTAGTAATTCACTGATTTTCATGCAAATTGTCACCCATGCCAATTTTTTAAAAGTAGAATTTGGGAGAAAGGAGAAAAGATATCATGGAATTCAAAATGGTAGATTGATATCAATAGTTGCTAGAAATGCTCATGTAGTCATATATATATATATACATATATATATATTTGTTATCTTTTTTTAACATTGGGGAAATTCATATTGATATTGATAACATTAGGGAAAGAATAACTATAAACTTTCATTATTGTTTTCTTGTCTCTAACATATAACCTTTGACTTCTGTATAGCCCCAGATTTTAGTTTCTCCTTTCACATAATCCTCAAAGCCTTGAGAACTCATAAATAGTAGTCATATAGAATCTTTGATTATTTTATATGTATCGTGTTTGTACATACAAAGTTTATATCCTTATTATAGCTGTTATTTACATGGGTTAGAATGAAGTACAGCAGTCATATGAATTTCACAACCTTTTGGTTAGGTTGAAATAAGGTATGTTCTCACTTGTATTTTCTTTTCCCCTTATTGTAGTAGATAAATAGGGCAAGCCAAGAGCAATTGAGAGAGTGGAAAATGCCATTGGTATCTCCTCTAAAACCTGTTAAATAATATCAATAATTCTATGTGCGTGTCTTTGTGTATGATAGATTTCTGCCCCCAGTTTTCAGAAGATAGTAAACTATAACAAAAATGTGATCAACAACAACAGTTTTTTATTTTGGTGTTTACTTCTTAAATCCATATGTCATATTTAGGGGCCTGATTACAGATATGGTAATTCCTTGCATCACAAATGAGTAAGTAACTTTATTAGGGTACATGTGTTCTACGTTTTATGCTTATCTAGATTCCATTTCTAATGTTTAAGTAGAATTCTATTATCTCTGTAAAAATCAAGAAGTAATTACTCAATTCCTAAACTAGGTATTTACATTGTTAACTTTTTAAATTCTTATTTTGTTAGGTAGTGCATAACACAGCTGTTCCCAATGCACTTGCTGTCGATTGGATTGGAAAAAACCTCTATTGGTCTGACACAGAAAAGAGGATCATCGAAGTATCCAAACTGAATGGTCTATATCCTACTATACTTGTTAGCAAAAGGCTGAAGTTCCCCCGGGACCTGTCTTTGGATCCTCGAGCTGGGTTTGTAACAAACATTGAAAATATTAAATTAAAAATTGAAACTGTGGATTACATTCAATGTGATAAATCCCATTCTGTAGGTTTTAACATGAAAACCAATATGAAGTGTAATGTGTATACATTCTTACTGGGAAGTCAAAAATAGGAATGTGATTATCACAGTGAAAACGCAAAACATTTAAAATGATGAGATTTTGCGGCAAGTATTTTTAAAAGTTTGAAGTGCAACTGTTTTTCTAAGTAATCTATAAATGTAGTAGAAATAAAAAATGTGCAGATTTCTCTACTTTTAATGCCTTTAAATCTTGGAGGAAAGGCAGTGATTATGGTGGGTCACAATACAGATGATATGATTCCTGTACCACTTCAGGACAGGAGACTTAAGTAGCATCCATGAATAATGAATAACGAGTTGCATTATCCATGCATTCCAAAGGGATAGCAAAGTGAAAATATTGAGAAAGATTCATATTTGAGCTGTGTTTCGGTTGCATTTCGTTGTAAGAAAGGAGAACAAGTCATTGTAAGGATTAAGGACAGCACGCTGGAGATTCCAGATGAGGGAAGAACACACAATAAGGTGTCAGAGCCTAGGCGTCAAAGTCAGATATATGGCTGCTAAATTTCTATAGATTATGACCATTATTATTCACTTTAATTGTGTTATTTTGGTAGAGAAAGCATGCCTTTTTTTTCCCTCCACTATAATTCAGAGTGATTACATACTCCAAAATGATCCCTGTAGAAGTTCAACCTACTCAACATGCTTGTTAAAATAAAAAATTTAGAGAAAATTTGATTCTTTAAAATAGAATACATTCATAGTAACAATATCATGATAACAGTAGTGCTCTAAGTTTTCTGCTATATAAATTAATTTCACTTAGTATATTTCATGAAATCAGTGCTTTTATCATATTATATACAACAATTAGACCTTGCTTTTTGCTAATATGTTGCATCTGTGTTTTTTCTTCCCTTATGTTTATAATTGGCAATGTGATCATATCATTGGATATTTTATAGCTCAATTTTAAACATTGCTTTGGGTAAAAGCAGTACCTAATAAGAGAACACTTGTATTGTAAATACTCTTCTGTTTCCAAGGTAATATGCAACTTTTAGCTTTTTGCTATATAATTATGTAACCATTTTGTTACCTTTTAAAGTATTTTCTCTACCATAGCAACAAAAGATTCAAGAGTATCAATTCCATTTTAATTTAAACAAAGTCACAAGAGACTTTGTTTTTAATAAGTTTCAGGAAATAATGGCCAGATGTACTAAGTTTGACTCTTGTCATCATTCATTCATAAGAATGTGAATATTTTAATTCCTTCAATATTTTATCAGATGATATTTATTTTAGTGTGTTCAAACCATTGTCCTTTTCTTCTAAACCAATATGGCTGGGTTAGCTTCTCATTTTATACTCTTCAGGACGCTTCATATTAAAGACAAACATTATCTGTAGATCATAATAGTATTGTGGAATTTACTAGTTATAAAGCAAAAACTGTCCTCGCCTAGCGAACACAGCTGAGTCTAGCTTTAAGTTTTATTTCTCCTGGGTTACAGGTATTATTACTCTGTAAACTAAAAGCAGCCTTAAGTTATCATTAACATAAACCCATCCATCAAAAGTGTCAGTTAAAATAGTGAAGTACTAAATTACTGTAAATATTATGAAAGACTCCCTTGATTTCAATTTTGGATAATAATTTATTATGATATAGATATGCCAAAAAAAACAGATGAAAATTGGATCTTTTTATGTAACAATTAAAGCCACCTATTTTAGCAGATAAAATCTAATGACACCTTTTTGTACCTGCAATTTTTTTTGTTCCCCAGAGTGAGACAATAGGGCAAACTGGAATTTTAGTTTGAATGAAATGAGCTTCAGGGTAAAAATTCCATAACTGTTTAAAATATTGTGTAATCCTGCTTAAAAATCAGGATTAAATTTTTATTATTAATTATGTTAATTAAACTATTAATTTATTAAGTCATAAAATCAATCTTAAATTATAAGATTATGTGATAAAAATGCCCATGAATATTTCCACATTAGATTAACATTGCAGTTTACATATGTTTTGAATTTGCCAATGTGACTGACCTCCCATTTCCTTAAGGAGTGTAATTTCTGTCCTGATATTCAGTGAGAAATAAGACAAGGTTTGTTTAAAGGAGGATAAAGATCACTGGACTAATGTAATGAAGCAACTAAACTTTTAGGAGGTAGCTTAGAGGTCCTTTCTGTCTTTTAATAGTAGTATCCCAATTGTCACAATATCAATTTCATATAGTGGTTACTTAGAATGATAAAGAAGATACAAGTAGACAGATTGATCATCTTCCCGATTATTACATTTAAAATCAGCTGAGATCCAATTATCCTAATTGTTCTGTTATCTGGTTTAGTTTGGAAAATACTGTTCTAATTTATCATAATTCAGGGGCAATATTATTTTTATCACTGTTTGTAAAAGTTGTCATTAATGCAGAATATATATATGTGTATATATCTATGCATTTTAAAGTAGAATAGGAAATATAATGTTGAAGCCAGACTGAGCATTATTTTATTTTTTTGGATGATTAATGTTATTTCAGGTAATCACATACAAAAGACCATTATGATAGACAATAAAGTGAATGTGTGATATGACTGGTTAATAGAAAATTAATCTCCTCATTCATTAATTCAACTCATATTTCTTTAGCATTTAGTGTCTATCACTGTTCTAAGTAACAGCCTAAAAACAGAAGGCATAGTTCTATATCTAGGTATTTCACAGTCCAGTGGATAGGCAGATGAGTAAATAATGACAATACAATGCAATAACTTATTAAAATGGAAAAAAATAGAAATGTTTCTATCTTGGGGTGCCGGGTGGTTCAGTGGGTTAAAGCCTCTGCCTTCGGCTCAGGTCATGATCTCAGGGTCCTGGGATTGAGCCCCACATCAGGCTCTCTGCTCAGTGGGGAGCCTGCTTCCCCCTCTCTCTCTGTCTGCCTCTCTGCCTACTTGTGATCTCTCTCTCTCTGTCAAATAAATAAATAAAATCTTAAAAAAAGAAAAGAATAGAAAATGTTTCTATCTCAACTAGAATCAGAGTCAGCTTCCTGGACAAGACAAGACAGGTAGAGTAAGAATTGACCAGGAGATGCAGTGCACTTCAGAGCAGGCAAAAAAAACAAGCTCTGTGGGAAAGCAAAGATGCATAGAAGAGCATGGCACATTCAGGGAATTGAAAGAACTCATGATCAGGACATTTTAAGTATGCACATTTGTGAAACTTTGATGCCAGTCCACTTTACAGAGCAAAGAAAGACCTGGAGATCAAAATAACAACAACAAAACAAACCTTATAAGATTTCTGGCTCAGGTAAACAGATAATAGAGGAAAATTTCCCTAGAATACGAGGAATACAGAAAAGATAAGGGAGATGATCAATCTGTAAACCTACTGGGATTGGAGTTCCCAGGTAATAACAATGATAATGAAGATAACTAGCCGCTTCTCTAGGATTCTATGAATTTGAAAACTATGTCTGAATTTTATCACGTTAGTTGCTTGTACTGTTTTCTGTGTCTGTGAGAAAAAATATTAGTGTTTTTACTATTCTCCTTAAAGTATAGAAAAGAACATTCAACCTCAAAATGGCCTAGTGATTCTCTCAGGATCATTTAGGTAGTAAGATATTAAATTGAGGATTTAACCTAATTTTCAAGCTTTGGTCGTTTACTTTTCCTTTTATATCACATTAGAATTTTCAGTAACAAAATGATCTTGGATCATGAGCATGTTTTTCAGGAACCAGGCAAACAGAGATAAGAAAACAAACTTATAAAGACAAAAGTATAATTTCTTTCATTTTAATAATTAGCCTTTTTACAAAATTTTAAATGTAGATATGAGTATTTTGGAAATACATAAAATCTTTGCAAGCATGCCTTATTATTGAGAATATTTTTGTTGGGATTTCTTTTATAATAGTCTGTTAACCAATACCACAAGAAAATAATACTAGGTGCTATTTTGAATTATAAATATATTTTATGAAAAAATATTGAAGGACTCACATAAAACTCAGCATCTGTATCCACTATTCCCATTACAGATAATGATAATGCAAATACATTTGAAAAGACACATTTTATATTTCTGTATCTTCCTTATGTCATTCTTTCTTCCTAGAGTGCCCTTCTGATTTTCCTCATTTGAATGATTTCCCATTTTTCCAACAACAGCAGGAAATATCACTTTCTCTGTGAAACATTCCCAGTTGTGCCTAAGAAGTCCCCACATATTGAACACATGCCATTACGTGACTTTTTAATTTTTTTAATTTTTATTTTTTGAGTTGTAAGAGACATAAACCATTATATTAGTTTTTGGTATACATATGACTATTATTGGTATAAATGTCTATCTCACCATCTAGAAAGTGAATTCTTTTCACAAAAAGCCATGGTTTGATCACTGGTTGTGCTGAACACAGAGATTGTTAAATTCACTGCAGAAGGAAATAATAAAAGGGCAAGTGGATGTATATGGTGAATAGAGTTAGAGCTACAGGGACATTGTACCTGCATCATTGCCCAAACCAATACATCAGTATGTAAATAACCTACATGTTTCAAGGAGAAAAGTCATAAGGGAACTTTTATTGTGAGGGAATGAAAGGCATACTATGAATGAAAACTCAGTTTCTGATTTCTTTGGGAAAATAGAAATATTTTATTTAAGTAAACAGTCACATTAAAAAATTCTTTCTCTACCAATTTTTTTCTCTACCTATTTTTAAACCTGTATTCCCATATTTAGTCAAAAGCATACAGGAAATTAATATCAAAAATTATAATTCAAAATCAGAAATAATTGCAGTTGGAAGAAATATCTCTATTTCCTGAATTCAGAAAAAAATAGTAAAGACTGAGAACAGACTTCAATTTTAATTTTTTTAAAGAAATATAGCGTGTTACATGAAACTATAAAAGACATCCTCAGGAACCACAGAAGCCTATTGTTACGGTTACAGTAGACATTGTTTTCTACGTTCACACTTCGTTATAACTTACAGAATAGGTATCATTTGGGGCTGAGGTTTTTCAGATGTGATCTGAGGTAAACAGTACATATAATATGGATAAAATTTGGAACTCCCTTTTGACATTTTCACTGAAGTTTTTATTTTTCAGCTTTGACTATTTACAGCAAATTTTGTATGTAGATAGTTTTTAAGAAGTTAAATTTCAGATGTTAAAATTACCAGAATGTATGGTACAGCCTTATTGAAAAACTTGGAAAAAATGTATGGTAACGGGGCTTAAGTATGGAAAAGGAAATGAAGCCATCAGTAGGTAGGAACTCATAAGGAAAGAGAAATTCTGTGTCTATGAAGATTCATTCATACCCGAAAAGAGTTAAACTATACTTTTCTTCAGTGTAATAGAATATTCTCATAATATTCTTTTTGTTGATGAGTACTTAAATAGACAAATCATATAATAAAACACAAAATACAGACAAATTATATAATGCTATATGCAGAATTCAGGTGCAACAGGTCACCTATTAGGTGAATATTACTAAACCAATATATAGAGAGAGGGAGTGTACAGATACATATGAAATATATATTACATATCTAGTACAGATAAAAGTAATATCTAATATTTGTTAAGTTCTTACTCCTTGTTTATCAATGTTCTAAATTTGTTTCCTGTATTCCATCATTTTATCCTCACGGTGATCTTATGAGGAGGAACTATCATTATTCTTTTCAACATGTGAGTAAACACAGGCTCAAAGAGGCTAAATTGGCCATATTCATGCAGCTAGTAATATAAACCTGATTAATCTGTACCTAGAACTCTTTTCCTAAAGGCTCTACATAGTTCTGCTTAGAGAAAAAGGTAGTGTATAAATCTAGAGACCTGAGCCCTCGTTCCACCTGTATCACTATCATAATAGACTGTGGCAACACACAAAATCTTATATGGTCTCAGTTTATCAGTAAAATGAAGGTCTTAGGCTACATGATTTTTAAGACTTGTTACAGCATTAAAATTTTCAATTGAGTTATATTTTGTTCTAAAATCTGAAGGAGATAAGGATTATCCTTACCTTTGTAAGGTAGCTATGAAGATAAGATTTATGTTCAAAGTACTATTAGTGAGCACAATATTTCTTTCATCTAGGTAAAATTATTCCTTCTTTTGTGCCTCCATAGTAAAGTAGTTTTATCATAACACTTTCTTCATTTGTTTTACATCCACCTGTATTGTATTCACTGAGAGATCTTTAAAGACAAAAATCATACCTGTTTACCTCTGTCTTCCCAGTTCTAAGGAGTATCTGGTATGTAATGTGGCCTCAAAAAATTATTGTTTCAAAATATTGTTCTCAATCTACTTAAGAATGGCTCTGGAACTTATTAGAGTTGTTATACCAGCTGAGTTAATTGAGGTAGGTTCTTTGATTATGAGGCCTGAGAATCTACCTCATTAGTGCTCTGGGTTCCTATGTTCACAATATATGTGCTGTTCAGTTACACTTGAGATAAAGAAAAGTAATTCTGTGGACCAGAAAAAGCTAAAGCACAGTTTCCCGAAGTGTTTCCTGTGAACCCTAGGAAAATAAATGCTAACACCCAAGATTATGTAATAAAGAAAAGGACACTATCCCTCCCCCTGAGAGAAGCACTATGTCATATTAAAGCATATTAAAGGCTTTCACAATAAAAAGAAAAAAAAGATAATGCTTATTTTGTTAAAGAAAGCATTTCTCAAAAAAGTTTAATCTTGAAACCTATCTTGAAAATTGTGATCAGGGAAGAATTTGTGGAGAATGGAGGGGCAAAGTGAATTATTTCTATATGAAAAGATCTATGTAATTGAAGAGGAATGATCTCTTCTAGTTATTTTATGGAAGCACAGAAGTGAAAATGTGGGACTGTTAATACTACAAGTAGAGATAAAGTGACACATATTTTGATGGTGGGGAATCATTGGGAGAAGCATTTTTGTGCCTTTTTTAAAGGAGAGCTTGAATGTCAGGGACAGGATTTCAAAACTCTTAGAAAGCTTTCTGAGAATGATGTAACAGATGTCAGACTCTAAGAAATATGCTCTTCCCATTCTTGATATCTTGGCTCAAGATGGTAATGAGACTAGCCAAAAAAAGAAAAAAAAAGCTCAAATTATAGATATAAATTTTAAATCGCTATTATATGGAGGTTAGGCATTTTCGAATTCCTAAATTACACTCCAAAAAATGTATTATTATTCACATCCAATAATTTGCAATACTGTATTGATAGCATTTGATGGAGAAAACTCTTTTTTTTTTTTTTTTTACTTTTGGGATGTTTTGGTTTCAAGTGGAAGCTCATGAAAATAGCTAAATAGAAATATGAATATTGCCTCTCATTAAGCCAAATTGGATGTGTACTTTGTAATGATACAGAGTTTTATTTAAATTATTATTTAAACTTTATTTGCTTATATTCACTTTTCAAAAACAACATGGTTGTATAGAAGCCCACATATATTGGTCATATCTGACATGCGTGAGAGAAGCTGGCATATAAATGATATCATCTATTAGGGGGAAAAAATTGCTGTGTCAGTGTTCCCAAGATTCAGAGTCAGTATGGCAAGGAAGAATATTCAGATTTCAATAAGATAAACTATCTTTGCATTTTTACTTCATTCTTACTCATTTTCTTCCTTTTTATCTATCTTGCCATTATCTCTAGTATAGACAGCAAGGTATATCTCCATAAAGTTACTGGAAAGGAATGGATTGTGTGTTTTTCTAGGTGTATTTTGCTGACATATGTTTGCTTTCAAAATAAAAATATAATAATTCAAGATTTAAATAACTTAATTCAAGATTTAAAGAAACAGTACTTAACAATCAATTTCTAAAAGGCTTGATATCTATTATTATCTGGTTATTTGAGATTTTCAGATTTGTTCAGAACATATAAGCACTGTATAGCAAGTCCAGTATTGTTCTATACAAACTTGGCTGTTGTATTTCTAGACTCAAATGTGTTTTTAAATTCTCACTCTCAGAGCTCTCTTTGAATCTCTGCTTGCAATCGTCTACCTTTTGTGTAGTCCTAACCAGGTATACATTTCTTATTTTGAGTGCCATGCTTAATTAGGAATCTTAATGATATTTTGGCTAGTAAAGAATTTTTAAAAATATCTTTATAATCCACTATCCCCTGCCTTTATGCAGAACCTCCCAAAATAATTGTCAGCACAAAAATGCACATATTTCTTAGAATGATTATTTATATTGGCCCAGTATTTGATAAACAATTTTTCTTCAAATCTTTTATTTCTTTTGTAGTGTGTGGTTAAAATGTCTCAACACAGTTATCCCTGTCAGAATGTATGAGGAAAATTTTTCTTTAAGGAACATTTTGATTTTAAACCAGATCTGCTGGTTATAAATCATATAGAATGATTTTCATACTATGTTATTTTAATTACACATCTTCCAAATTTGAAGAATTAATTGCTAATGATTTTATACTTACTGAAAAGAAAAGAATGGATCTAGGGAAGCTAATTGGGTTAATAAGTTTCAGTTTTAGTTATGGAATGTGAAAAGGACGTTAACGATCCTCTAACTCAAATCTTAAATTATATAGAGAAGGAAACATATTCAACAAGATAAAGTGACTTTTTCTACTATAAGAAAAAAATAGATGGTTTAATTAAATAGAAATTTCTCAGTAATTTCTGCCACTTATACATTATTTATATTTTACTGGGATGCAATATTTATGTTTGACTCAGTTTTAGTACCAATATAACTTTCTTCCTTTTACTGTTTTTTTTTTTAACTGTTTCAAATACCTTACTCTAGAACTTCCAATGACATAATTGAAGTCAGTAAGAACTTTCTGTGGTGATGAAAGTGTTCCATATCTATACTGTTGGATATGGTAGTCACATGACATATGGCTGTTGGGTACTTGAAACGTGGCTAGTGTGACTGAGGGACAATCCCGTTCATTTAATTTTATATGATTTTAATTAATTTAAATGTTAAGAGTCACAATTGGCTAAAGGCTACCACATTGAGCAATGCAGATTCAGGCAAATATAATGTACTCCTCCATGAATTATTTTGAATTTTTCATTGGTAATGAGCCAAAAGGCAATATATATAAATATATATTTATTTATATATAAATAAATATATATTTTTATATATATATAATATATATATTTGGATAGTGTTATTCCTCCAACATTACAGATGCAGCTTGAAGGCTTACTTTTGTTAGTTTTAGGGATCTGTAATTTGATAATGCTTGTAGAAATAATATGTGTTCTATAAACGGGTTTGTTTGTTAAAGGAAACATATTTAAAATTAGATGGGTATTTCAAAGTGTGTTATATGTTTAATAAAAATCATAAGAAAGGCTTGTATTTAAAATATGCTTCTTAGAAGTTACAATTCAGAGAGATATCACGGATTAATTTGGGGAATAGCTGAGTAAATAAGTGAAATATTATGTGACGTTTCACTCCCTGAGTGTCTGTAAACAAAATGGCTATTGATTTTCTTTCCTAGATATTTGTACTGGATTGACTGCTGTGAGTATCCTCACATTGGCCGTGTTGGAATGGATGGAACCAATCAGAGTGTTGTCATAGAAACCAAGATTTCTAGACCCATGGCACTAACAATAGATTATGTCAACCATAGACTCTACTGGGCTGATGAAAATCATATTGAATTTAGCAACATGGATGGATCTCATAGACACAAAGGTTGGTCCAGTAGCACTAATGACTCAATATTTTAACAGTGTATAAGTTATTAATTTAGAAAATCTGTACACACTTTAAAAAAAAGGAAAATATGCATACACTGTATTTGTCATATAATTTCTCTCAAATACATTTTATAATTTAAGATTATACTATTATACTCCTTTATAACAATATTAGCAAATAAGAATTAGACATATTTATTCAAAGCCTCTGTAATCATGTATAAAAATCATTTTGACAATATTTTCTCTAACTGTATGTTTCAAAATAGTTTTTATAGTAATTGAACAATATTTTTCTTAGTTAATGTATACATGCATCCTGACTGAATTGCAACAGAAGGTTACATGCTTATAAACATAAGGTTATTATTGCACTGATAGGCCTTATTTAAAAAAAAATACTAAGTGAAAGTACAGTTCTTTAAAGACAGTGACATGATAGTATTTAAAAATTGTCAATTATACTGCATGCACAATTAAATTTATCATTATCTAATCAACAATGGCCACAAAACTTAACATGGAAAACAGCTTTCAAATTATGGAAACATTCAGGAGATTTTTGAATATCGGCAAATGTAAAATTCTACAGATACTTTAATTTTTCTATGTTTAAAACTCTGAGTAGATTAAAAAAACTCTAAACATATAACAAATGAATGAAGCTATTGGATATGAGGGAAGTGACACTAGAATTAGGGACAAGGGAGACGTCTGAGAGGAGAGGATCTGAGGATGAGGGATTGGAAAAGAACAGAGAAGGACGTGCCGAAGGAGAACGGGGTGCAGCTGGAGATGTAGGGATGGAGCTGAAACCACAAATGATTCCAGTGAACGCTCAAAATACTTCAGATGCGAAAAGATGAGATTTTTTCCCAGAATGAAGAAGATAAATGATTTTCTTTATTGATCTTTATTGAACTAATGTCACCTTTGTTATTAGGTGCTTTTATCTTCAAACAGTAAAAGTCCAAATTTCACAGAGAGGTCCCAGAGAAAGTCCACACAGTAGCCTGGGTCAGCTTCTCAGGTGGCTCTCTTCCCTGGCAGTAAGCTTAGAACAAAACCCAGGGAGGAGGGAAACTGTGGAGATGATAAGAGAGGATTATTGATAGTTTCACTATCAGATGAGGCCATGCAAAAGTGTGCTGGTGTGGAATCCTGAGAAGGATGAAGCCATTGACTTAAAAAGTAGAGAAATACATAAATGTAAAGGAGATAAAAGTCACTGAATTCACACCATTTAATGATTTCGCCTAAGTCCCCCCTCAGCTGATATTTAAACTACTAGATCATTCTAACTAAAAATCCTAGCAGAGAGCTTTTAAAGGTGCTTGTTTCAGGGCAAGAACATTGAGATATCACAAGTGCCGTTGGATGAGTCACTTATTTAGGTGTTGGCAATCCAATTACGGAGATAAAGAAACTCATCAGGATGCAATTTGAATGAAGAATTATTTAAAGATGACTTTAGGATTTTAATTACAGCAAAAGTAATGTTGACAAATCAAAATCACACTTAGCATTCAGCAGTTATATCTTCTCCGAAGAATCAATAATGAAATGTTCTGCAACATTCTTAGATGATATAATTGAAAGTTTTATTGTGGCAATCAGTATTTTCCCCATGTAACTATGAGCCCATCTATTTTTAGCATCTATATAGAGTGCTAGATTGTTGTGAATGCATTACTTTCCACTAAAAACTTTCACTGGACAATAGAATTTAAGCCATTTTGGGTTAGATAAATGAATATTAGAAATATAATTTGCAGCATCAAATATTTGCCTATTTTCACTTGCCACTTTGTGTTTGAACACAAATTGTAGTTAAAAATGTTGTCTATTAGAAACTATTGTTTCCATCCCCTATTCATTATTTAAAAATTATGTCAGATGTGTGGGTGACTAATGTTTTGAAAACTTAATACAGAATTAAATGCGTATAAATGAAGTGTCTTGGAATCATGGTACTGGCGGTGACTTTGGGTAGAGGGATGTACATAGCAGGGAGAAATAGCACTAATTTATTAAAGTGAAATATTTGGCTGAAGGATGCCTAGGTATGATGTCATTAACAGTTTACAATTTGATTTTGAAAATAGTTGGACGGTCAAGGGGGAAGCAAAAGAAACCGAAACAGCTGCTGCCATCAGAAGTATTTTTTCTCCTGAAGGCTTTCTCAGAAAGACTAATGAAAAATTCATTAAGTGTCTTATCAGGCATCTGTCAATATCTGAATGCAAGCCAACAATTACTTAGTAGTTACTAATGAGCTACTAATTGTAGGCAGCCTAAATTATGCCAACTCCATAGCCAATGAGAAAAGAGCCATTCATTTGCCGTGTTTGCGAAGAGGAGTAGCATTTTCTACTTCTCGTACTTTGCCCATAAAGACGTAGGTAATGCTGTGGTCTCTTAATTATGTATGTGGAGGTGGAAAATGTAACTCTGACATTAATAATAAATAAGTTTTGCATTAGTTTGGCCACTGATCTTTTTCTATTAACCAGACTAGTGTTATTGTTCTTATTTATTCTGTTTGTTGAAAGTAGAATCAAAACTCATCAAAAGAGTTGGCTATGCCATTCATGACAAAGAATATTTGAGAAAATGAAAGGTATATGAGAAATTTCAGAATTATGGCTCTTTTTGATAAGCCAAATTTTAATAATGGAGAAAAATAAATCCTGACAGTTTTTTTCTCCAAACATATTGGGATTTAGCCATGCAGTAACTTCATAAATGAAGCTTTATTTTATTATTACTTATCAACCTAAGAACTTCTAAAAATTCAGAATTCTATGTCCTAAACAATAGGTCAGAATACCTCCAAGGTACATGTGACTTACAGAAGAATTTCCATCCATCTTTCTCTGCTACCCACCTTCCTATCTAGTCTAAATGCCGCATCGCAAAATTAAATAAACAAATAGTCAAGTTGCCAGCTTTGGAGCATCTACATGCAATCTTAGCCATGTGAACCTCTTCCTAATGCCTGTATATATCATTCTTCTGGTTTTTACTATAATACTTTTATAATAATATGGTTTAATATAATGATGCCATTGAATATGACACATGTTACTGGATGACTGAGTCAAACAGTTTATTTTAAATCAAATTTTCATTAGTTCATTTTTTTTAAGTTTCTCTGATTTCTTCCCTTTAGATCTGCCCATTCATTCATTTATGTATTCATTCAACATTTACCGATGTCTCTTTCAATGCCATGCCTTATGCTAGGCTCTCAAGTTACAAAGATGAATAAGTTTGTGTTTTTAAAGGATTTATAGGTTAATGGTAAAAAAAAAAAAAAAAAAGAAAACTGATATGCAAGTAAAAACATAGATTGGGGTTAGAGGAATATATGAAATGTTTTGAAAATGTAGGGAGGACTAGAAAAGCCATTGCTGAAGTAAAGAATCTTTGAGAAATCTGAGAGATTTAATACTAGTTCTCCATATGGGGTAATGTATAAAGGATTCTTCACATAGAGGGAATAGTATGTGCAAAGATGTAATAGAATCTTGAAACAGCATGGGGTTTATACAATTTGGCTATGATTGGAAGTTGTATAAGAGGGAGATAATGTCACTAGATGAACACGGGCAAATATGGGCCAGATTGTTACAGGTGTTATATGCTAAGTAATTTGGAATTTATCCTTTAGGTCATAGGGAGCCATTGATGGTGTTTAGTTGACAGAATACTATCATTAGACTTGACAATAGCATGGAAAATGAAAGACCCTAGAAGGGTAACCACTTTAGAGGCTGTTAAAATAATTTAGGAGAAAATATTTGAAGTGATTATAGCCGTGGGAATGAAGATAAAGTATTGCATTCAAAAGTTATTTGGTAAGGGAAAAAAATAAAAGAAAATAGGAGAGTTGCATCTGTAAGCTCAAAATAACAGAAATATTGGTGGTCCCATTGAAAATATTAAGTGAATGTTTTATATTATCATCTACTTAGCTGGAAAAAAATAACATCATTTTGATGACTTAATAGTTTCATGTATATTTGTCCATTTTAAAAGGAATTTAAAAAGTACCAAACTAAGCATAGCTTAGAAATTCTTGAAAAGCTCTGTTTTGATGAGAGGTACATTAATTTTAACAAAAGGATCAGCATAAGAGGAATTGTAAGGATATGATTAAACAACCTCCATTGTACCTTTCCCTAAAAAAGCATTTTGCAGTACCTGATAATTTATCTAGAAGAAAAATTGCAAATGAGTGTAATGGGGGTGGAGAGTAGGATGGGCTGCTAACTAGCTTTTTCACCCCAAAAAGTGTAGGCAATTTCCCTAGATCTCACTTGGCTTTTTATGGAAATATGGATGTTGGGGGGAAAATGGCATCAAAGGAGAATGCCAGAACTGAAATTCTAAGCCTCCAGTTAAATGGATTACACAACTTTTACAGAATGTTTGCCAGATCACACAGTTTTAACCTCAAGTTAGTCTTCAATTTAAGCTTGAGACAAGCTGGAAATCTGTAATAAATTCTTCCTACTCTCCTGCCTTTGTGAAAATCTCAAATTACAGTCCAATCCTCAGTTCTTTCTTTCAGTGGAAATTTTCTTAGTCTGCTGCTAGGGTTCCAAGAACTGGAACCTTCTTATCAACTCATACTTCTATCTGAAGTCTACCATGTTCAAGGAACTGTGCTTGTTGGAATACATGCCCTTTTTAGTCATTCCATCAACAAACACTATGTGATAAGTACCATCAAAGCTATTCTGCAGCAAGCAAATAGGATTATAGAGATTAAGAAATTTGTGAAAAGCCAAACAACTAGTTATCAGGAGGATCAGAATTTGAACTAGATCTTACTGGTTGCAAAGTCTGCTTTCCTTCCATTTTCCACACAGCTTCATTTTTGAGCAGATAATTGATTAAATATTTGTTGCCTCCTTGTTGCCAATTTTAAAAGCTGTAGTTACAGTGCAAATAAATACTTACACAAATAAAGGTATATCCATACCTGAATTTATTCTGATTGATTTAAATAATGGATATAGTTAAATTGTGAAGTATGTGTGAAATAAAGAAATAAAAACTTATAGCTACCAGAACATAATTACTGTAAAAGAAAGCATATATCTTATTAAATCCAATTTTTTTTGGTATTGTCAAATAAAAAAATAGAACAACCAAGTAAATTTGAAAGATCTAATTAGTTTTATTAGTTGATTTATGAATCAAGCAGCATCCTGTCTAGTAAGTGAGAGGAGCTCTAAAAAGCTACAGAAGGAAAGGTTTTTAAAGTTAGAAGGGAAGTGGAAAAAAGGAAATTATGAGAAAGAATCTATTGTTTTAGGCAAGGTTGCCCTCCCCCGGGGAAGAGAAGAGGTCTATCAGTTAATTTCCTAGTGCTGACCAGGAAATTCCCTTTTGACTGGTTAAAGGTGACATTTCTGGGGGATTGAAACTGCAGTTAGATTAAGTATTAAGTCTTGGTTTACTGACTCAGGGCCTTAACCTAGATGATGCTATTTTGGGGCCTGTGGTTTTCTTTTGAACAGTTTATTTGGGATAGTAAAGGGAAAGTAATGTTGTATAAAAATGTACATCCTGCTTTAGTGGGATAGTTTGATGTTATAGTTTGTTATTTCCAAATCATGTCCTTCCTATTAGAAAACTTCTAGAACATATTTGGAAATTCATGCCACAGAAACTCTGAAATTTGACTAAAGTAAATTTGGTCACTTTTTTGTCATTTTTTTGTCTTTTGTCATTTATTTCATGCATTCTAAAAAGCTCAGCCTTCTCTACATGGAATATCTATAAAATAGGTTATATAATATCTCCTGAGAAAGAATTTCAGCATAACTTTGCATATGTACCCTAACTCAGAGGCTTTGTTTTCCATTTAATGAGAAGGAAATCAAATTCTAAGAAATTCTAATCTTTAGAACAAAATTTCATTCTGACTGCTTGTATCAAACTATATAACTTAAGATTTCATTTTCCTCATATTCTGTTAGACGTGCCATTGAA
Source organism: Nasua narica (assembly GCA_028533885.1). Taxonomy (NCBI): domain Eukaryota; kingdom Metazoa; phylum Chordata; class Mammalia; order Carnivora; family Procyonidae; genus Nasua; species Nasua narica. The sequence continues at coordinate 93,914,847 of CM052810.1, read as the reverse complement.
ATCGAGGTATCTTAGAGAAGTAGATATTTTCTTGACAATAAGGCTAAAAATAGTTTATGATCAGTACTAAAATAGGGTGAGCTAGGAAAAAGATAATGTCTGACCTTGAGTTGACAATTTATTTGTTCTAAGAAAAATGAATAAAACTTTATTTTTTTCTAGTAATTTTTTTCAGAATACTCTTGTTTGTATCCCTGAATGATTTAACCTTGCGTTAAATCAGATGGTCATGTACATATTTTATCCAGCTTCCTGGAAAAATATATACTCATAACTGCTAATTTCTCTGAAGAGTAATCATTGGGTATGATTCCAAACTACAGTTTATCACAGAACTGTCTTTTAGCTTATGGAAAAATTGTTTGAAATTTCATTCAATTATGTTGACTATGGGTCTTCATTTGTTTCTATACTCCTAGACCTGAAGGTCCTCACACTGAAGTGTCAATACTGTAGTCTGCCTGCCTCAATTGTTTGTTTATTGCTCTGGGAATCCAGTTTGTGTTGTGAGGGGGCAGTTCTCTGTTTGGATTCAAAAATCCAAATCATAACCCATGCAGTGATCATCTAATTAATGTTGGAAAAGGAAACCAGATCTCAGCATGCTGCTGGTGAAATAGCATAAATATATATACACGACAGGTTTTGTTCTGAAGGGGAAACACACTGAAAAAGACAAAGGGAGCATGTTGTACTCATCTATTTTGAAACTCAGTAGCTCTTGCATTTGGGTCTTTAGAATATTTAAATATACACTGAAATGCACCAAAAAAGGAGAGAATCTAATAAACACCACCCTCTGATTTTACAATATTCTAGAGTGTTTCTTTTCTTGGTAGGATATTTCATTTTAGTACTTTTGAAAAAAAAAAATCCCTATCATTCACAGTCCATTACAAACAGTAGACTTCACAAGCTATTTTATGCCAACGGTGTTGATGTGCTGCTGTTTACAATACAATAAAAGTTAATGGTAGGGAGCAAAATACAATTCAGTTACCATAGATATGTTCCTGAAACAGTAAAATAAATTGAAATTAACTGCCATTTCTAAAAAGTCTTAGAATTTCAGTGTCAATCATGTCTTTCAGTTTTGTTCCCTGAATAGGACATGTTACATTAAATTGTGTATATGTTTCAATAGATTATTATTTTGCAAATGCCACATACGATCCATATACCTTTTTAAATGGGAAATTTCAAGTATTACGCTCGCATGAGTTTGCAGCCACTTCCAACAATCCGATCCACCTTAAATTGGAGGAGGTGGGATGCTGGGGATCAATGGATCTGGCTTTGGTCCAGGTTGCTCTCTAATTTAAGCACGTTGCTTCGCCATGTGTGTTTCAATGTTTTTATCCAGAGAATAGGGCTTTTATTTAATCAGGGATTTTTCTAACATTTCTTAAAGGAATTTAGCTAAGGTTAGAACTGGGACAGACTCTTCTATCAATTCCCTCACCTACTCCTACTTTTCCCAGAACTACCTAGAACGCATTTAAAATGCTTGAAATATGTTACACTCTTCTCTGTTTTTATTCTAGAACCATAGTTATAATTGTAGGAATTTAGTATCTGAAGACCAGATACTAAATTCATGTAAATGGGTCTGTTGATATCTGTCCCAAAGGCAAAGTGTTTTTGTTTTTTTTTTTAAGGCTTCAGCTATCATTAGGACTCTCAAACAGACACATTCCTAATACATAAATGTGGGGAATATAGTAACTCCTATATTTAAGTTTTGGTCATCAGCTCTGAAAACACATTGCCAAACGTCTATGCAGGTTTGTATCACCGGAAGAAAAACTCAGAGCCTCTCAAAGCAACAGGACTATATGTTTACCAAGTACACAGAGCAATGTTGCTTTGTTTAGAGACTGGAGAGCAGTGTCCCGGTCAAGAGATAATATTTTAGCTATAGTCTAGTTTTCAAAATAAATGTATGGCAATTTACATTGTCTGCTTTATAAATTCTCGTATTCATTAACAGAAATAATCTTTTCATATGTTAAATATTGAAATGGCCATATCTGACCTCTATCATGAATAACTTTAAAAATATGTAGGTGAGACCAGGAAGTGGTTGAATTATATTAAACCACATATTTGTAATCTATGTAGAGAATATGTATTATTTGAAGTGACAAGGTGGAGAAAAAGCGGCAAAAAAAAAAAATACTAGAAAAGGGTGGACAAAGGTTGCCTTTAGCCTCTTACAAATGGCTTTAAAGAAAAACTCTAAATATAGCATTAATTTCTACATTTGCCATCATACACTACATTTGTTTCAAAATGTTATATGTTTAAATGTCCCAGTATAAACTAATGCCTTAAGGGGGGGACATATAACTATTGCTTGGACATTTGCTCAGTGTCAGCATTTATTTATTTGTTTGTTTGTTTGTTTATTTTTAAATTTTTAAGATTTATTTGACAAAGAGAGAGATTGCAAGTAGGCAGAAAGGCAGGCAGAGAGAGAGGGGGAAGTAGGCTTCCTGCTGAGCAGAGAGCCCAGTGTGGGGCTCAATCCCAGGACCCTGAGATCATGACCTGAGCTGAAGGGAGAGGCTTTAACCCACTGAGCTACCCAGGTGCCCCCAGTGTCAGCATTTAAAAGATAGTCTCATATAATAGACTACCAGGTAGTAGCAGCTCAGATCTGCTATTCACTGTGGCATATACTGAATAGGAGAAACTTAATTCTTATCCCATTTAAGGTTTCACTGATGGATGAACTTTTTAAAAGATTATATTGGAAAAAATAAATTTGAAATTCTATCATAATAATTGGAAATGTTGGATATCCTTAGTATTCTTGCCATTTCTTAATGCCTTTATTCACTTTGAACAATGGACTTTGGATCCATTTGCCTGAAATTTTATTTATAGTACTATTACCATTAAGCAGAGTTGCATTAAAGAGTAGGCAGCGAAAATGACCATGGAGGCAAATATTAAATGGAATATTTTGTATCTTTTTGTAGTTTTGAGGAAATATTTTTTTAAAAAAGACTGTGCAATCAATAACACTGAAGGGGATCCATAATTAATGACAAAGAATAAATGGCCTTGTCCCTAAGGTTATATAAAGCACATTCTTTTTGATGAAGTGTTTGTACCTACAGCTACTGGCTCAGCATTCATTTTCTGGAGATTAGCGTAAGTGGGCCATTTTCCCACCCACTCTTCTCTGTCACTCTTCATAAAGAAAAATCATTATCTTAAACCATTTTCTTCCATCATCTGATTTTATCGTTTGTTTATCAGCCTATATTCTTTCTACTGCCTAACTTTAATCTCACCTCATTTTTTCCAATGCTTTGGTTTTTCTTTATTTCATTTCTTCCATTTTTTGGCTTTCATGCACTGCTCCATTAACTTATGCCCTAACTTCTCTACGCAGGTTGTTATATATTATTTTTTTTAGAAGGATGTCAGGAAAAATGGTTAGTATCAGGGTGTCTCAGAACAGAGGATTACTGAGCATCTTGATCCTCTCATCTGAAGACAAAGGGTGTTTTCATCAAGCTCAAATGTGTGCACCACACTGCCTATGGAATGGGTGTCCTTGATGGTTTTTGATTAGGGAAGAGATATGTGAGATTAAAAAAAATATTGGAAATCTTGACTGGATGGAGTTCTAGGTTATCTTACCGCTACTTCTTTGCCATGTTCTAAATGCTAGAATGTGGACTTCTGTGGACTGCATCACCCTGGCTCTGTCATCTTCTGACTTTAGGTTGAATCATATCCATGACAGGAGATTGGATATGGATGGAGGAAGACATTGGACTTTTTATTGATTTCCTTTCCCTTAGGCCCAACCACAGTGGTTTGGCAGTTGCTCAGCTCCTTCACTGAATGATCACTGTTCTTATTGTGTTGTTCCTTTCCCTTGGCTATAGCTTTCACCAGGTTCTGATAACAGGCATAGGAAAAAAACAATCCATCATCAGTCCATTGACCCTGCCCATGCCTCTGTAAATAATTCATTTATTAAAATCTTTTTAATTATCATTTAAAATGTATTTTCTGTTTATTACAGGAAACCCGACTGACACAAAAGAGATTGGATGAGGTTAAAAACAATGAAAAAATTTCGAATAATTTTTCAGTATTTCAGGTGTAAGAGAATATGAGCCTTTGCTTGGGATAATGGCACCAAGAATAAGACAATGGGAATCTTAAAACACAGTAAAAAAGAAAAAGTTGGCAAATGTTCATTTTTTATTTGATATCCTTGTTTACTTTAAATTTTTAGATTAAATTTCCAAACCTAATCAGTCATACAGTGACAACCACTTAGGTATTTTCTTCCAAATAATACATAAATTCTTGGGGCGCCTGGGTGGCTCAGTTGGTTGAGCAACTGCCTTCGGCTCAGGTCATGATCCCGGAGTCCCGGGATCGAGTCCCGTATCGGACTCCCAGCTCTGCGGGAAGTCTGCTTCTCCCTCTGACCTTCTCCCCTCTCATTCTCAGTCTCTCTCTCTCTCTCTCTCTCTCATAAATAAATAAAAAAAAATACATAAATTCTTTATACTCAAAAAAAGAAAAAAAAAGTAATGCTCAGGTTACTCTGTAATTTTGATTTACTTATAATACTAATTACTGAATTTGGTGGTTGTATTCTATGAACTTTTTTTTTACTTTAGAATATTGCTAAAGTTCATAAAGTAATTTAAAAATAATAAATTTCAAGGACTGCTGCATATAAAGTAATATTTTAAGATCACATTTAATTCTTAAAGTAAATCTTGGAGGAGATATAAGGAAAAGAGAGAGAGAGAGAGAGAAAGAGAGAGAGCACCTCTAGTGAAATTTCTATTTTAACCCACCAGGTAAAGTCATGCTGATTCTGCCATTATCCCAATATTATATCCTACCCATAGCACCAAGTACCACATTTTAACTCTTATGAAAGATGGATACTGTGTAATTGGTGCATTTTTTTAAGTATTTAAACTTGATAAGTTGAAATGCAAAATCATAACAATATTATCCACGAATACACTTGTTTAGCATGATGAATGCTATCAAAGATCAATCATCAAGAGTATTGTAATAGAATAACTCTAACTGTGAGGCAATGGTTAAGCCAAAAGCATATTCTGGATTGCCACCTTTTCTATTTGTTGTAATTACTAGGAATGTTAATAGGATAGCATCCAACTTGACTAAAAAGGAAAACCTTTACAAGGAGTATTTCTTCGATGTATTTTTTTTCTTTTTTTGCCAAATACCAAGCTCTTTATTCTGATAGATATAGTCTACAAGATAAAAACTAGGAGCCTAATACTTGAGTGAAATGCTGGAAATGGTAAAATAAATGATGCTATTATCCAGAATAGAGACTTAACGGCAGAAAGCAGCTTTAAAATATATAATAAATACCCATTATAGCCCACACAATAGTTGTTTTTTTCTGTCTTATTTGGTATGTCTACTGAATATCTGTAAATGAACCGTGCTTTAAGTTTATTTTTCACATTTCTCTTTTAATTAAGCAAGTGCAGTCTTATATATGATAATCAGTCATACTATTTTTCTCTTAGAAAGGACTACTTTTTCCATAAACACAGCCACATCTCAGTGAATTTGTTAAATGTTTTTTACATGCCATCACATTCCATGTTTCAGTTTATATGGAGTTACTTATTATTATGTACTTATTATGAATTATATATGAATATACATATATAAGTGTATGTGTAATAGATATATTATAAATGTACACACATATAATACATAAATGCAGGTATACATATAAATGTACATATTATAAAGTAAAAATAAGAAAATAAATAAGGAGACAACCAAAAATAAGCAATTTTATTTTTCTCATTCTGAATCAGAAAATTTCTTATACCAAAATATATGATGATTTGGCTCAGAACATCTCATTTAGCCTCAATGTGGGCTGAATGCTTCATCTGTTGATGGAAAAGCAAACATGGCATTCATTTATTTAGACTTATCATTTATCAGTTAATATATGGCCTTTTTTTTCCACAGAAGCTTAAGCAAATAGTCAAATAACTTGTTAGAGAGGTGTAAATCCTCAAGAAGAAATAAGGTGTACCACCAAGTTGTGAGCTGAACTCCTAGAAAGGCAATATAAAAATAATTTGTTTATTTGCGTGTTTGTTTTGCTTTCTTTTGTTTGGCTTGGTTTTCATTGGCATTGTTTGTGGTATTAAGTGAACTTTTCACCATCTCTTAGAGAAGAGATTGTTGGAGCTAGTATAGTGTTCGATATATGGGACTGGTATTTGTTAACATAAGTTGGTATTTTTACTTTGTTTTCTCTAGAACAAACACTGGTGGTTGTATCGAATGTTGTTTGGAAAATAAACATGTTTGCCAAATAAGCAGTCCTGTGAGTGGGCTTATAAAGCTAAGAGTGATAGCCCTGCTCTTTACCCCAGTATCAAACAAAGGATTAAATCAAACAGATGGTTCCTTTGGGCAAATAGACTAATTTTCTTCACCTTGACCTTTTCTACATCAACCTCTAATTTTCTTCACCTTGACCTTTTCTACATTGACCTCTATACATTCAGCTGTGTAAGTAAGAGTTTCTTCTGAAGTAAGAGTTCACCTTTCTGATCTCCATAAATTTATATTGATTATCTGATAACAGAGATTTTCTGGTGGGTAGTCACTACAAGCTTAGAGATAGCAAACTTGTCAGTACTTAAATTACCCCATGTCCAAAAATATAATGTAAATTCAATCAAGTAATTAAATAAACTGACTTTCAGCGTGCCTAAGTGGCTCAGTCAGTTAAGCATCTGACACTTGGTTTCAGCTCAGGTCATGATCTCAGGGTCCTGGGATGGAGCCCCCAAGTCAGGCTCAGTGTGGAGCCTCTCCCTCCCCCTGTGTCCCACCCACTTTCACGTGGAGCTTATGAAATCAGTCTTATGGTTTATATACTTGTATTACTTTGCTAAGGCTGCCATATAAAGTACCACAAGCAGGTTGACTTAAACAAACATTTATTTTCTCACAGTTCTAGAGGCTGGAAGTCCAAGACCAAGGTGGTGGCCGACTTGATTTCTCCTGCAGCCTATCTCTTCTTAGCTGTAGATGGCTATCTTTTTGCTATGTCTTCACATGACATTTTCTCTATATGTGTACTTCCCTGGTGTTTCTGCTTCTCTTTTCTTATAAAGACACTGGTCATATTGGATTAGGACCCCACTTTTACCTGTCTCTGAATACAGTCATCCTGGGGGCTAGGGCTTCAACATGAATTTGGAAGAAGAGGAAACAATTCAGTCTATAACAGTACTTTAGCCCATGAGGCTGGCTTTTTTGAAAGCAGTGCTAGGAGGTAAAATGGCAAAGAACTCAGCAACAAGAGAATGATTTAGATTTAAATACCAGTACCTTCATTTACTAGTTTTTAATCCCCCTCTTTGGTCAAGATACTTAAATTTTCCAGATCTTAGCTTTCTCATCTGTGAAGTGAGATCTCTCTACTACTATACAATAAAATGATGCATATTAAATAAAATTAAGTGTATAAAGTAGATATCTTACAGCAGGGTTTCATAACCTCAGAACTATTACTATTTGGGCCTGATCATTCTTTGTTGTGGGGCCAGAATTGCCTGCCCCTACCCACGGAAAATCACTGCCAATTTCCTGGTTCCAGAGTACTTAAAAAATGTCAGCTGTAAGTTACTTACTGAATAATCAAAAAGACTATGCAATGTTAGAGGTGTTAAAAGGCAAATTCATAAAATAACTCCACTTTTTGTGTATAAACTAATTGAACCTCTGGTGAACTGATTTTTTTTAAATGATGGTTAACTTTTTGAGTCCATATTTAATGATCTAATTATTTCCTTCACATCTAAGGAAATCTGAATTGAATCTTTCTGGGAGTTTCAACTTTTTCTGCCAAGTTTCATTTTATTTTGAAGATTTCCAAACATACACATATGTTGAAAGACTGTTACAATCACCCATCACCAAGATTCACCTGGTTGTTAACATTTTGCCACATTTGTTTTCTCTTTCTGGAATGAATTTATACAACAAAGAGAAAAGTAGGAATGGTTTGTGTAAATAACTCAGATATGATTCATTCTGGTAAAGTATCCTCTTCATCTTTCTATCCAGTTCCACTTATCATTCTAGCAATAGACTCCATGTCTATAAGAATACACAGGTAATTCAGTTTGAGTACTTGCATCAAAAGTGTATACTTATGGATTTTTTTTGAGTTTTACTTCTTTCAAAGGCATAATATCTATTCTGAGGTGGATTTCTGGCTACCCTCTACAGTGATAATTGTCAGTGATTTAAAGTGTCACTTAGTTGGAGGAGTCTCATCTTATTGCTTTTATTTCTATTTTCTCTGTGTCATAATGAATTCTCTGATCACATTTGACCCAGCAGAGTAAAAATTACAAATTGTATTTGGAATTTTGATAGTTTCTCAGTTACTCTTGAATGAGGACTATGCCAAACATTAATTCTCAGTCGTGAAAATCTAATTTATAAAAAGTACTTATTACTGGACTTACAGTACCTTTTTTCATTAGTGAACAGTTTCTCAGAATTTCTAAACAAAGATCCTAGAATAAATACGGAAAAACATTATAATGCTTATGCAAATTAAGGAATTTCCACTTTCTTTATTGATAGCTTTTGAAACTTTTTTTGAAGAAAACTCTATAATATTTTAAAATTACTTAAACCTTAAATCACCAAACAAATTTATCATATCTCATATGCCTGATAGGACCCTGGAATCTCTTGAATGAAAAATTTTCATTCGTGATGCTCAATCTACTATTTACATTTAAACCTAGTTCCTATAATGAAAATATAATTATGAAATAATTTTAACCTGCAACTAAGCAGTTTTATGACGATTAAATCTGCCTAATACATTGTTGTCTGTCACACTTCTTTTCCTCCATCCCTATCCCAGCTCATCTTGCATGTAAAAATACTCATAAAATCTTAGTGACTAAAATAGTTTATAGTAGTCTTATAGTCACTCTATCTCCAGGCAGATAAATATTTCATCCTGGATATATAATTTAATCGATTTGGAAGGGAAAGAAAGGAGTCAATAACCTGTAGATGTAAGGATTTAAGTTGGGAGCAACTGAATGGATAGGTATACCACACACACACACACACACACACACACACATACATATTTAATGATTGGATGGTATTTGTTTCTGGTGAAGCAGCCATTACTCGTGAGTAGGATCGCACTCACTTCTTGCCTGTGGTCGAATCAGGCAAACTCTGAGCAAAGTAAACTCCTGCGCCAGATCCTGCATTCTCTTAACCGGTAATAAAGAACCTTGCTGGCTTGACAGGTTGTCACAGCAATTATTCACATGAAGTTCTGTAGCAGTTGTATCTGTCAGCCCATGTAGTATTGAATATTTTAACTGGCAGTCTTCCAAGACTGAACATTAATCTTACCATCTCCTATTACAGTCCCTAATCAAGATATTCCAGGGGTGATTGCACTAACATTGTTTGAAGACTACATCTACTGGACTGATGGGAAAACCAAGTCACTCAGCCGTGCCCATAAAACCTCGGGAGCAGACAGACTCTCACTGATTAACTCATGGCATGCCATCACAGATATCCAGGTGTATCATTCTTATAGACAACCTGATGGTAATTATTCTTTCCATGATTTCCATAAGCACATCCGCATCTTTTAGTAACATTCCATTGTTGTTTCCTCCATAGTTAAGTGTAAATTTATTTTTGAGAAAGAGCACCAGATTTCATTATTTAGCATAACTGTATAGGATGAATTCAGTTGATTTCAAGTCTGTCTATTAAGGAATATAATTAGAAGCTCAATAATAGTATAGAGAATTATTAATTTGCTGAAATATTAAATTGAAATGAGGGTAAATGTAGTTAGAGAAGTAGAGAATGCATTCTTGAAATGATTTCTTAACAAAATAGTTATAGGATCCTTACTTTCTGGAATGCTGGGTGAAAGTAATTATATTTAAGTATCTCTGGGGCTCTACAAATGATAAATATATCAAGTTTTTAAGTGTATGTCTAGTAGGAATTCAGTCAGGCCTTATGCAATAAAAGTTTGATTATTTTGCTTAAAATACTATTTGGCTTATAAAACAAAGCCACTACACTATTAGTTGTAGATCATTGTTTCATTGTTTTATTTTACATTTATATTTCTAAACATATGTCTATCTTCATCCAAAATGCTTCTAGTCTATATTTTTCTGATGGACAATTTTTTTTCCACTAAAATGCTTGTTTTGTGGAATTACATCCTTAAAATTATTTAATGGTAAAATGAATGCCATTAGACAATGAATAGAATTTATAACAAAATACAAATACATTTATAATCTTGATGACTTCTTGATTACAAAATTCTACAAGTTATGAAGTTTAAATGCCCTGTCTCTAATCCCATGTTATATTTTGTTCTTGATTTTTCCGTTCTGTTGTTTCTTTCTCATCTGTAGTCTCCAAACATCTCTGTATGATAAATAATGGTGGTTGCAGTCATCTGTGCCTTTTAGCCCCTGGCAAGACTCATACCTGTGCGTGTCCCACCAACTTCTATCTCGCAGCTGACAATAGGACTTGCTTATCCAACTGCACAGCCAGTCAGGTGAGTGGAGGTCTAGAAATCATTTCATAAGATGTATCATCAAGCTATTTTAAAGGTTTTGCCTGCATTTTGTTTATTGGCTTCAACCATTTGGAAGCATCATTTTTTTTTGCTATTTAGCATAGTATGATGACCTTCCCATACATCATATAGAGGGTCATAGAGTAAAGGAAAAGCAGTTGATGTCTGGCCTGAGAACAAGACCTTAGGAAATAGGAGGCACAGATAGAGGCCAAAAAGAGAAACAAAAACAAACCTGAAAACCATTTTTACACAGTTGCACACAGAATAATTGTTCATATCATAAATGAACGTAGCAGAATCATCAGAAGAGATCTGACATATTTCAAGAAGGCAAGGTGATTGTGGCATAGGGTGAAGACTAAGATATATGCAGTTTAAACAAATAAACAGATCTTCCTAGATAGTCTACTGTGTCACCATCATACTCCTATTCCTCAGAGCAAGGGATATACATGGAAAAGATGAATTGGACAAAAAGTAATTTTCTAAAATTTTTATTGAAAAATTATACAATCTAAATAATTTCCTTCCAAAACCTCTTTTTCTTCAAGATGTAATTATTTCTAGTAAAGATATTAAAATGTATACTCAATGGTATTTAGTTGCATGGACTTGATATTGCTACTTTCAAATTTTGGGTAATGACATAAGATTTTTTTTTTATATTTGAGTCATTCTTATTTAAGATAAAATTATCAAAGAAACCATGATTTGTTTAAAGATGTCTAAAATTTGTTCTTAGAATTTTGTGGATTTTTTAAATTTATTTTTATTTTTTAAAGATTTTATTTGTTTATTTGACACAGAGAGAGAGAGAGAGAGAGAATAGGCAGGGGGAGCGGCAGGCAGAGGCAGAGGGAGAAGCAGGCTTCCCACTGAGTGAGGAGTCCCATGTGGGACTTGATCCCAGGATGCTGGGATCAGAACCTGAGCCGAAAACAGAAACTTAACCGACTGAGCCAGCCAGGCATCCCAGAATTTTGTGTTTTGAATCTTCTCGTTTTCTAATTTTAGCAGTACTTCATGGTAAAACACTGAATTCCTCTTTGGGTGTGCTTATTTTCAGAATGGAGAAGCTAATACTAGCTCACCCAGCTTCTCAAGTTATCATTATAAGTATCGCCACTAAAGAACTGTACAATGCAAAACATCAGACTGCTTTGAGGTAGACAGTATGTGTATTCACTGGGACTGTAACCCTGACTGCTTGAAATTGGCTGAATAATCTTAGGTTTGTTACTTACCCTCATGATGCTTCTTCTATTTTCTCATCTTTTGAGTAGGAATACTAGTATTTCCAGGCCACTCTTAGGGAGATTAAATGGGAAAAGTTCCTGGTACATAGTAAGTGTTGTTATTGCCCTTGTCCTGGAGTGCGACTAGAACACAAATAAGGCTATGTGTGCAATTAATGTGAGCTGGCGTCAGGGGGTTCTGATGTGTCATTGGAGGCACAGGTCACAGTTTCTTCTTCCCTTATAAAGTGTATTGTTTTAATTATAATCCCCCAAGTATTTGTGTAGACAAAATACATTCTCTTCAGAGAACTAGAAATTTAAGTCACTGTGAGAGGCAAAATAAGCAACCTAATTATTTGTAGAGAGAAAATTGAAGGAAGAAATCCCAGGTTCCTAAAACTTTTGAAATATAATTCCTGTTAGTACTGTTTAGTTTAGACAAATTTCCAGTTTAAACTCTAGGTTATTCTGAAATAACCTTGGTCCCTTGTTGAGGGGGGTTGAGATCCAAGAGTTACTCTTTTGGTGCCTACCACTGTGGCCTTAGGTGACTTTTTAGAAACAATGCTGCCTGCCTAAGCCACTTACAGAGTAGAGAGCCTCTGTAGCCAACCAGAAATAAAGCAAAGCCAAAGGATGCTTGACACACATATGAATCTCTCAAAACAGCAGCCTTCCTATAATCCTAAAGGGAATAAAACATTTCAAATTATTATATAAGAAGACCTGTAATTGTTTATTCAATGCCAAAAAAAATCAGATCAATTAAATGAATACCTAAATCAACCCAGAAAAATATTATTAATGTATAATGTATAAATTATCTCCCCATTTGGTATCACTGATGATATGATTAAAATATATTTAAAAAAACTTTTTAAATACCCCCAATAGTGTTTTTATATAATTTTTTTTATTTTAAAAAATTTAACTATAGCGAGACAGAACACTAACAATAACAACACGAATTGTGGATCATGTATCTTTGTTGTCAGCAGTACATCCTGAAGAAGAATTATCATTCATTTGTTTCATTTTTACAAAAAAGTTAATGAAGAACAGTTAATGCCTTCCATTAGTAGTTATCTCAGTATGTCTTAGGGTTTATGCAGCCATTTACTGCTGATTTTTTTCCTGATGTAGTGAGAGAAAAAACTATTATATATACTTTTTGGAGAAAAGTCAGTTCATAGAAACACAATTTTAAATGAGGTTTGAAATTGAAATGAAGCAAATAATTCAAGTATTTCAGAATCATATCATTTAGCATCCTGATAAACATGTTACATTTTAAATTTATCTTCCTACAGGATTTTTTTTACTTTTTAGCGTTTAAAGATATATCCCCTGAATAGCACTGATTTTTAGAAAAATAAAATCGGCAAATCACACCAATAAGAATTCTATTAGAATTGAAATGAACATGAAAATCTTGTAAAAATCAAGATTAACTCCAATTATTACAGCACTTATAACTTCAAATATTAAATTTATATAATTTTTATTTTTAATAAAAAGTAAATTTAGAATAGCTTTACTTGGTTTTAAATGGAGACTTCTTCTATTGCAAGTAAACCTCACTTGTGTATGCAGGATTTGCATTTTATACTTGTAAATCTTGTAAAATCAAAAATACAAATCTTATAAAAATCAAGATTAACTCCAATTATTATAGCAATCAAGATTAACTCCAATTAATCAAGCAATCAAGATTAACTCCAATTATTATAGCACTTATAACTTCAAATATTAAATTTATGTAATTTTTATTTTTTAATAAATAATATTTTTATTTTTAATAAATAATAATATTTTTATTTTTAATATATATTATATATACATTATATAATATATATTTATATACATTATAAATAATATATATTTAAATATATATTTTTATTTTTAATAAATAGTATTTTTAATAAAAAGTAAATTTAAAATAGCTTTACTTGGTTTTAAATGGAGACTTTTTCTATTGCAAGTAAACCTCACTTCTGTATGCAGGATTTGCATTTTATACTTGTATCCATTTTAATAGACATGTATTTAGTAGTTTCTTTATAGCTTCTTCTTGTGGGTGATAATTGCAGTTTGCAATTTATTTTATGAAGATATTAGTCTTGCAGAACATTTACCATGAAGAATGTTTTATATTTATATTTAGCATTTATCTTTTTTAAGTTACTGTATTTAAGTATGGAAAAATGAAGCCCAGACACAAAATAGAAGAAATCTTCCATTGAGAGTAATGAATAAAATGTTGATTAGCATAAAAAGTAGCATAAGTATATTTTACCCTGGCCTTCTCTTAAGCTCAAAACCTTTTTATATTCTTATTAAAAATGAAATGGCAAGCACAATCGTCATGTCGTATATAATTTTACCAGTTGGTGTTTATTTAAATTGGGTATATGTAGTGAGTTTTAAAATACATATTTTAGATATTTTTCAAATCTTGATTGGGAAGGCTTTGAATATACTCAGGAGACATGAAATCCTCTTGCTAATGTGCTTTGATATACTGTAATGACTGGAAATGTTTAATGTTCAGGGCAATTGCTTTCAGAGTTAGCCTTATATCCCCAGACAGTCACTATCTATAAAGGTAATATTTTACCTGTGGTAATTTATAAAAACCGGCACAGACATGACCACAGGCTAAGCAAGTACAGGAAAGTCAGTTGGAACAGTCAGATCTTCCCTTGGATTCACAGTGCTCTATTTCCTTCCATACTGCTACTGGAAAAAAAAAAAAAATCACACCCTTATTTAAGAAAAATAATGTAGATCTCCCTTGAGTCAACTTCAGGGTATCCAGAGAGATTGAGTGAAAGCTAGCATCAAATTTTCTCTTACTTGAAGAAAGTAAGAGTATTTTAAATGAACAAACTTTTAGCTTGTTAATCCATTTCATTAGACAAAATTGAACCTAGGCTATATTTTTCTAGGTTACCTATCTGTCTGGCATCAGCATGTTAAGTAAATGTCACCTTCCTTTCAGGTCACTCAAATGGGAACTATAAAAGAAACACTTCAAAAAGAAAATTAATAAATTTTGGAAAATTATCAAACATTTTCAATTCTAGATTAATTTTGTGACATATGTTTTTCACTGAATTTCTGTTGAAATAAAGAAGAAAACAAGTTGATAGTGCTAGAAGAAACTTACCAAACTTTATTGCTTGGTTTTAATATTTTAAAGTAAATTTTTAATGGCAACCATTTTAGATATATATATTCTGTATATGTAAAGTGTGGTTTTCTTTAGCTTCTCTTATGAGAATAAGCTTAAAACTGAAAGAGGTTAGTTTGTGATCTGAGAGCACTAGGAAATAAAGGTACATAGTTTTCTTGGTCTCTGTCCATTTGGCAAACAGTGAAGTTTAGTAGGAATAATACTTCTGTGCTCTATTTCAGGAGAAGAATTTGAATTCAGATACCTTTCTTATAAAAAATCCAATAATAACCTTCTGAAATATTTTTTTAGTAACATGTTATATGTGTGCTAAATAGCTTACAGGTAAATACTACCATATAACATTTTCAAGTAGTTTCTCTATTATTAATTTTCATTTGATGTTTATTTCAAAAGAAAGGAGTTAAAAAAAAACTTCTGTAAATAATAGGATTTCTTTTCTTAAAATTTTTAACTATTTTAAATGGGAAGGATGGCAGGACAAATAAAACACATTAATAGTGGTGCCTGGGTGGCTCAATTGGTTAAACTTCCAACTCTTGGTTTAGGCTCAGGTCATGGTCTCAGGGTCCTGGGATCAAGCCCCACATTGGGATCTCCACTCAGTGGGGAGTCTGTTTCTCTGTCTCTCTTCCTCTGCCTCTGCCACTCCCCCTACCATGCTCAGGCTTTCTCTCTCTCTCTCACTCTCTCTAAAATAAATAAATAAATATTTGAAAAAAGAACACACTAATAAATATGTAAGTGAATAGTTTTTTTTAATAATCTTAAGAATAATTTGTGTTACAGCAGTTTTCTTTAGTGTTTTATTTTAAAATATATTCAAAAAAATTTTCAGCAAAAAAAATTGTTTCAACCTTATTATTATTATTTTTTTTACCATTTTTTGATTTGCAAATGTTTAGATTAAGTTAGAGATACCTATTATTTGCTAGGTTCTTTGCCAGGCTTTGTAGGGGAGGATGTGCATAGGGTGGTAAGTCATCGACCAAGATAGCGTTAATATCCTCAGCGTGACTAAACTTTAGACAGTTTCTTACTGACTGTAGGTCCATGAGTCCCTTTTCTTAGAGCGCTCTCTTTAGAAAACTTGCAGTTGTAGATTATTTCTCTGACCCTTTGAGATGTAAATTTTCTCTCAGCCTCTTGCCAGTTTTACAGCCTAGGAATGTCTTCTTCAAGGACTGGGAACCATCCCCTAAAGATTTAATCGTCAAGAAAAATAGTCTCTGCCTATCTTGGTCTCTATGGGAAGATTAGAGCCCACCTTTGATAAGTACCATCTAGCAAATACAGACAGCCCAATCATGTTGACTAACATCCTCCATACTTTTCCATTAGTTTACCCCTGAACTTAAACCCATCCCCCACCTTTTGTTTCAGTGGAGTTCACTTCACTCTCTTTCCCCTCTTACAAGTTTTAAATAGTCTTCCTTGACTGTTTAACTATCTAGTGCAATTTTTGTACCTATTTTCTAGTTATGACAATTTATCTTATTTATACTCAAAGATCATGTACACTTATTAGAAATTCTGAAAACTGAAATTAACTCTACCAGTTTTAACTGCTTTAAAGAAATATTCTTTTTTTTAAATATTTTATTAACATATAATGTATTATTTGCCCCAGGGTACATGTCTGTGAATCATCAGGCTTACACATTTCACAGCATTTACCATAGCACACACCCTCCCCCATGTCTATATCCCTACCCCCCCACCTCCCAGCAACCCTTAGTTTGTTTCGTGTGTTTAGGAGTCTCTTATGGTTTGTCTCCTTCCTCATCCCATCTTGTTTCATTTCTCTTCCCCACCACCCCATAACCCCCGGCCCTGCCTCTCAAATTCTTCATGTCAGAGCGATCATGTGATAATTGTCTTTCTCTGACTGACTTATTTCGCTTAGCATAATACCCTCTAGTCCAATCCACGTTATTTCAAATGGCAAGATTTCGTTTCTCTTGATGGCTGCATAATATTCCATTGTATATATATACCACTTCTTCTTTATCCATTCATCTGTCGATGGACATCTAGGTTCTTTCCAGAGTTTGGCTATTGTGGACATTGCTGCTATAAACATTCGGGTACACGTGACCCTTCGGATTACTACATTTGTATCTTGAGGGTAAACATCAGTAGTGCGATTGCTGGGTCATAGGGTAGCTCTATTTTCAACATTTTGAGGAACCTCCATACAGTTTTCCAGAGTGGTTGTACCAGCTTGCATTCCCACCAACAGTGTAGGAGGGTTTCCCTTTCTCCGCATCCTCACCAACATCTGTCGTTCCCTGACTTGCTAATGTTATCCATTCTGACTGGTGTGAGGTGGTATCTCACTGTGGTTTTGATTTGTATTTCTCTGATGCCAAGTGATGTTGAGCATTTTTTCATGTGTCTATTGCCATTTGGATGCCCTCTTTACTGAAATGTCTGTTCATATCTTCTGCCCATTTCTTGATTGGATTATTTGTTCTTTGAGTGTTGAGTTTGAGAAGTTCTTTATAGATTTTGGATACTAACTCTTTATCTGATAT